>JAVJIF010031826.1:57500-177605 GCA_038442645.1 Agave tequilana | reverse complement strand
ATTTTATCTAAGTGCAAATAAGAAGAGGAACAAATTAGTAAAAGTTGAATAGCATACTTGATTTCACAAAACAATCTCGAATCTCATCCGAATCATCATCCACAATGATATCTTCTTTGTTCCAAAGAGTGTCAACTTCGTAACTATGAAGAAATAAATTTGATTAATATGTACAATGTGAAACCAATTAAACATAAGGAATCCAAGGGACTTAAATCACATATCTTCTTTTTCTGCTTTAAGCCATTTTGTGTACATAACAATGCTTCCACGTATCCGTTGTCATTTCGGCTTCTATAGCAATGTATTACGCGAACCTCCGGTGCTAAATACCGATTCGATGCCACGGTTGATGCTGGAATACCCAATATTTCGTGCTACTCTTGCAAGAATCGAATACTTTCCACTATTACATTTCCACTGACTCAAAATATCCAAATCTATTGCTTCATTTCATTGAAGAATAGTCTCTTCCATGTAGATATCAAGCTCCGTCTTTGTAGCCTCATTCTCAATGATTTGAATAACTGTGCAAATCTACTTTTTCTCTTGTCACCAACCCTTTCCACTACTTGTGGATGAGAACTTGAAGCATTTTCATGCCTATTAGATTGATCTTTCAATACATATTCTTGGTAGAGCGCTTTATCACACTTAAGATATCATTTGCATGCACCCCACCATTACAACCATATATCAATTAAGAAATACGTGATTGCAAGCATCTTGTATCTTGGATCAAGAAATGTAGCCACCGCAAAAATTTTATTAGACATATCCAATACTTATCAACTTCTTCTTCATTTCATAAGCCATAGTCATGATTGTGTCATCACCACTCTTTTGCCATTCAATTAAAGTAATTGAATTTCACAAAACTCCTCAAACAAAAGATTGCATGTGGGATATTTAGTGCCGGACAGAGTTGAGTTGCTTCATGGAAATGCTTCAAACACTTGCTTAAAGTTTCAATATGGTCCCACTCTTGATTCTAGGACAATGAATATATTTATCATCTATAAGTGCAAATCTATTAAAAGCAAGTTTATACTTCAAGCATTATCCAACATTATAAAAGTAGAATTCCACCTTGTACAACAATCAAGAGAAAGACGCTTTTGATTTTCCAAATTAACATGCTTAGCAACATGATAGAACTTTTCACTCATTTGTGGTGACATTGTCAAATACTTAACACTAAGCCTCACCTTTTCAATGCTTTAGTGATAATTTTTAAAAACGCTTTGAACAAACAAGATTGATAATATGAGCCCCACATCTCACATGAAAAAAAACACCATTACAAGGAAGGGTGTTTTTAAGACGGTCTCTTGCCAACCTTAATGCAACATCATTAGCCTTATCATTATCAACTGTGACGGTTAGCACCTTATCATGAAGATTCCATTCAAGCAAGCGGTCCATAAACACATTAGATATGTCAATACCGGTAGACCATGAACATTTATAAATCCAATTAATCTTTGTTGCAAACTCCATGATTCATCAACAAAATGGCTAATAATACACGAATAAGACTTGTTTGTGAAGAACTTGTTCATTTATCCATTGTGAAACACACTTTAATGGAGGAATTAGCAACAAGTCAAATAAATTCTTTTTGTATTCTGCATAAATCTCCATGCACATTTTGTTGATGGTTGTACGATGTGGAATATGATGTGCCGGTCGAAGAGATGCAAATAATCCCGAGTAAACACATGTTCCACAAAATTAAATGGATACTCATAAGCAATAATAGCTTTGATAAGTAATTTTTGACTCCTTGCATCATCAAATTGATAATTTTGAAGTGTCAAAGTTCTATCTTCTTTTCTTACGGTGGCTTGTATCAATTGTTGGCGGACATCACTTTTTTCTTCTTGGGGCATGCTTTTAAGTGGTTCTTAAAGCGTGTGGTTCCATGTTTACTATTTGCATTAATTTCAAAACCACAATGATTACATGTAGCCATTTTTACCATATAATCACCTCTTTTCCATCTGCTTCTGTTGTTTATTTCTTTATCAAACTTTGTAAATCATTCCACACGGCAGAGGTACACTTATTCTTTTCACAACAACATTACTAGAAGTAGATTCAGAGGTGGTGACAACAATATTTGCATCTGTGTTGAACCGAGGCTGTAGGGAACCGGATGACATGATTATAGTTCACTATTTATAACAAAAAAAAACTCAATCAATATTCATGACATGAGCTGAAATATCCTCAAACTGAAGATTAAATATGAAAATATGAAGATATTTCAAAGAATAATTACATTTACTTTTATGCATATGAGATATATTATACCTTCTCAGAGATTCACCTTTATAGGTTCCACTTAACTTCAAAGATCCCACCTTTGTCTTCAAAATCCTGTAAATTATAAATAAGACTCTATTATAACACAAACATATTAGTATCAACTAAGTTTTCAACCTTGCTAAGAAATTAAATAGGAAAACTCTAACAGTGCAATATCATAAAATAAGTGGATAGTTTTCTCTAGGACATCTATAAAATAGTATGGATAATATCAATTATCAGATGTTCCTATTTATTTAAAAACCTTTTCCTAGACTTCTGTTACTTGTACATGACGAAAGAAATATTATACAGAATGAAGCTGAAAACGAAATCACACAAACACACACACACTCTATATACAAATCAAAGGATTAATTTTCTAGCACCAAAAAAAGGAATTCTAAGTATCATACTTATATTACTGTAAAGTAGAAAATAAACACTCTATATACAAATCAAAGGATTAATTTCTAGCATCAAAAAAAGGAAATTCCAAATATCATACTTATATTAACTGTAAAGTAGAAATAAAGCAGATGAATTTGATAAGAATTAGTCTTACTGATGTAACATTACTAAATATAGATAATATAATGAATTTGCTCTAAAATAAAATAAAACACTGAAACATCAGAGAAAGAGCACACATCATTTAGCATGTACAATAATTAAAGGAAGAGATGGAATAAAAAAACAAAAAGTAGGAATGGTGAAATGAAGAAATGTGTGCTTCAGATGAATCAGGTCACTTACCACTCTGATCCCAGCACAGCAACATTACTGAATTAGGATCCCGATTCGATGGATGCGCCTAGGCCTGGCTGGCTGCTTGCGAGTCGCGACGCCTGCTCCGCTGGACCGCTGCTCTCGTCAATGGAGATTGGAGAGAAACAGTAAGGGAAAGAAAGGGGATCTCAGATCTGAAGTCTAAAACCTTACAAGCTTTACTTATATATATTTATATTATATATTTATATAACATATAATAATATAAATTTATAATAGATCTGATTCATTTGAATCATGGTCCTTGGACCTTGGTCCTTGTCCCTGTCAATGCAAGCGGGCTTATATGGAATGTCCACGAGTTGTTCAACTTGTTGTGTGTAACTCACTAACTTGTGTTCATCGAACTATTTTTATTTTTTAGAGTAGATAAACTTTTGCCTTGAAAGCTTCAAAAGTCAAAACCTTGGCTTCATCCTCTTGTTTCTCTTCTGGCCGCCCGCGTGATCTTGTTTAATCAAACGTCCTAAAGTTGATAGGGGTAAACAGGCAGCATTCCCATTGACAATTACAACTGTAACACATTGACCAAAAGAAGCACACTTTTCATTGACACTCGCGGATATCCGAATCCGGATCCGATATTATTAACCCTATTCGAATCCGTATCTGAATAGGAATATCCGAATCCGGATCCGAATCCGTCGGATGCAAAAAAATGCATCCGAATTTGCATGGGAGGCGGATTCGGATGCGGATATCCGCGGATATCCGAATCCGAATGGCACCCCTAGCTGTGCTGCTCCTGTCACTAACACTGAGCAAAGACTGGCTGTGAAGTACGCAGCGGTGAAATTCTCCAGTCTAGGTTCCTCACGCTTAAAGAAGCCAGAAGTAAGGGAAAATGCTAGTGTATACTTGCATGTAGTACTAAGTGGTATTCATAGAAACATGTGACTATGTGAGGCCCATCCCCTTCGAGTTGCCGGTAGGCCCACTTGTCATTCTATTAGCATCACACTTGGTAGTCAACTAACACTAGTCACTGAGACTTCCTCCAACTTGATAGGTTGGTAAAATTCTTAGTTGTCATTAAGCACCGCACAACAAGTTTGATGAGATTAGTGAGGAGGAGGATGATGCCTTGGGCATCCAGGTCAGGGCATGATGACTAGCAAAATTTTCGGTCCAAGAGAGCTTTTGAGCGAGTTCAGGAAAAAGCATTCCTCTATTTCAGCAGAATCTTTGGCAGTGACGGAAAACAATTGGATTTAAACCTCCATCCTTGAGCCTGAGAGATCTATATCTCTTCATGAGTCTGGGACGTAGCGTCTGGAGGTAAGCCAAAGGGTACAATTCCAATTGGCCAGCTATATCCAGTTGACATGTCCTTACTCTGAGAGACCCAAAAGCAGTTTTCACTTCAGCCAACTGATGATTTTGAACTGAAAGCTCGGATTTGAGATATTCACATGGAAGCTTAAGCTTGGTTAACTGACCTAGTTGGATGAGCCCTTAACATCTCCAGATGTTCTGATTTAGAAGCTTGGCGTTGACATATTCTGCTCATATTTGAAGTGTATGTCTTACCTACACTGTGAAGAGTTGCAATCAAGTAAGAGGATGAGTGATCAGAAACAACAGAGATGGGACTTAGGTTGAGAAAACAGTAAATGAGAAGCTCTGTTTTAAATATCGGCCGAGTCGGCCGAGATATCGGCTGATATCTCCTTTTTTGCTTGTTACTGATACGATATGAGAAATCATTTGCCACATCGTTTGCAGCAAAAAACGGCCGATATTTGAAATATCAGCTGATAAGTCGCTCGATATATCGCCTGATATGAAATAGCTTATTTATTGCACGACTGCGTGCAAATGTACATTATTTTTTTACTGTCTTTGCATGCATATTACATCATTTTATTAGGTAGATGATATCTATGACACTAAATCAACTTTTAGTTATCAATATTTTATTATATATAGTGTCTGATATGAATGCCCAATATGCGCTCGTACCCTGATATCTCCCCCGATATCTGACATCCGATATGAAACCCCCATCCGATATGACCCTGATATCCGATATTTAGAACCTTGATGGGAAGGGTGCATCCTCCTTCCCCACTGAGGCACCAAGGTAGCTGCTTAATCCCTGTAGCCTTCAAGGCGCTTCAGTTGGGCGCCTAGACCTTCCTAGAATTTTTCTTTGAACGTTGGGGGTGGGGTTGCAGCCTGTGCTCATTAACATTAATCCTTTGGTCGATCAAATATGAGAAAGTATAGAGGAAAAGTTTATTATAAGTATAGGCTGACGTACTTCCATGTATTTGATGCTGACATTACAAGCAAAATGAAACTGCCTATTGTTGTTCTTAATTTTATTAGATGCATTATTTCTTTAGAGCATCGAGAGAGGGATGGAGGGGGTATGTTTGGGTTTGTCAGGTTCTAACTATCTTTTGAATCAAATGATCAATGTTTGAACTATTGATTCATTCCTTCTTAGGACTATGATAGTATTTTGCTTATCCCTAAGCTCCTTGCTGGAGCGAACATTTAAAGCCCTACGTGCCATTCATTTATTTCATTATTTCATAATAATCTTTGGGTCTTTCTCATATGTACTCCTCAAATCTTTCAAGTTCTCAAATTTACTCCTAAAATCTTCATAATATCATAATTACTCTCCAAATTCTTTCATATTTTTAAAATTACTCCCAAATCTTCATAATATCAAAATTACTCTCCAAATTCTTTCATATATTCAACATTACTCCTCAATTATCTGTTATGAAAATGTGAAATACCAAAATACCCTTGATCTCAGTACATCTCGTGCCATCTTGATTCATTCATTTTCCGAACAAATTAAAAACACCATTTTTTGCTGTTTCTTGTTCTTTCTCTGCAAAATTGATGAACAATCCTATTTGATACTACACAAAATCCCAACTATGCTTCTGTAAGAGAGAAATTTGTGAGGGCAATTTGGTGGAATAAATATGTCTTGGTTTTAAAATGTCGCCACTTTGGGTAGAAGAAAATTACACTATTGATTAATTACTCCACTCCACTAAACATCATCACTCACTGGTGATCTTCGTGATAGAAACAAACGACAACTGAACCAAACTAAAACTAAACAACTATTTCACCAAGCAATAGAATTTGCAGCAGCATCGGTCTCAGCGTCGCAGTACCCGCGCAAAATGTCACTCTCTTCAGTGGTGAACCCCAGGGATGTGAGCATGGCAGGCCAACAATGGTGAGTGATTGTGCGGATGGCACGACAACAGTCTAAGGTTAGATACGATGGAGAATTAACTCCGTGGAGGGAGGGAGGGAGGGAAGGGGGGGGGGGGGAGAGGGAGAGAGAGAGAGAGAGAGAGGAGAGAGAGAGAGAGAGAGAGAAGTAATTTTGGTCGGTAGGGATAATTTTGAAAATATGAAAGAATTTGAAGAATAATTCTGATATTATGAGGATTTGGAGAGTAATTTTGAAATATGCAAGTTTTGGAGAGTACATATGAGAATGCCGTAATCTTTTGTACATACTCTTTATGTTATGATACGGTAGAAAGATGCCATTCTTGTCATGTGATGTACAATATTGATCTGAGATGTAAACATCCTGTGACCATATAACTTTCTTCTTCAGGCCTGTGGTCGACTTCAATGCAGTCACCCTCCATTTCATTGAGTGCATTCATGTTCATCTGGAGAACACCAGACCAAAGGTATGAAATAGTGCCATCATATCATGTGCTATTCCATGCATGTATTCATGCATCTTTGTCCATTATACATGGGACCATGCTTATTTTTGCTTCAAATGGAATTTTCAGGGAAGTTCGCTTTTGGGAACTGAAACCCTAACTAAGAATGAAGTGAAAGGATTTCAAACTCCTCTTTCCAATCAAGTAAGCAATCCAAAAATTATATATGTTCATAATCTATCAAGATTTAACTAAATTAAGTAGCTGACCGTTTCCATGTTTTCTTGTTTTTTCTTGGTCCAGGTTTCACCATATATGGCCACAGCCGGTTCAGAGACTGACATCCTCAAATTGGTCTTTGATGTTTTCCAGGAACCAACGAGCCTGTGAGTTATCTATAAATATATGGCTCCACTGTTACTCAACCTTAGCATGATAAATGTTACATGAACACTTACACGCTAACAGACAAGACTGCACACTGTGAATTCACTCTGGTTATTGATGAAACAAAGATATGCTATGGATTTTTATACTGCTGGAATAACTGAGGGGCAATTTGTCATTATTTTATCAGCAATACCATACCGCAATTATTTGAAGCTCTTTATATTTATCTTGTTCAAACTGCTTGATGCCACATGATGCATCGTAATTGGTAGCACCTGGAAACAGCTACATGTTCAGATAAATGTGAAATAACTACATTCTTAGGATTGTATGAAAAACATCCAGCTATCATTTTTTTTTTATTGATGAAACAAAGATATGCTATGGATTTTTATACTGCTGGAATAACTGAGGGGCAATTTGTCATTATTTTATCAGCAATACCGTACCGCAATTATTTGAAGCTCTTTATATTTATCTTCCTTGTTCAAACTGCTTGATGCCACATGATGCATCGTAATTGGTAGCACCTGGAAACAGCTACATGTTCAGATAAATGTGAAATAACTACATTCTTAGGATTGTATAAAAAACATCCAGCTATCATCTTTTTTTGTCGGCTTGATACAAGCATAGTGCAGCTTTAGTTTAGTTCTCAATCGGTATTGTTCTTTTCGAATTCATAGATTTTTAAATTGAAGAAGCTTTTTAGAATGATTTCTAGTTGCAAATGAAGGGTTAAAAAAATGTAATATGCAAGGAAAATTTTAAATTTTCCTGTCTATATTAGTGCTGTTGAGTTTCTTTTATTAGGGATTTTTTTCTGAATTTGTTCGAGGCCATTAAAAGAAAATATCTTGGTACATTTTCCATGAAACCAGATGAAAACACAGAAAGAGTGTCGTCTTCCTGTACACCCCAAATCAATGACACGTACAGCAGTTATTCTATTTTCTTAGTGCTTTACTGCTCTGGCCTCCTATTGGGGCAGATCTATATTTGCGTGCAGTATATTATTGGTGCTTCTCTTGATTGTCTCATCCTATTTTCTTGTATAAAATTCTCCATGTAATGGCTTTGTGATACTGTTCATGTTGTGATAACATTATAATTAATATTAGTTACTAAAGAGCTAAAACTTGTTTCAGGTACTGTGTTTATTACCAATTTTGTATTAACAGATAAAGTAGTGTCTTGTTTTATTTGCCAAATATATTAGTTCTTGCTCAGTATTGTATTCAAGCCTTATGAATTTGTATCTGTTTATCTGCAGTGCCCGCGAACATGGACTGCATGTTGACGAAGTTGTCCGGCGACTTGGCTTACCAATTGACAAGATCATGTATTCTCTTTCCCTCTCCCTTCCTCTGGTTGTGCGTGGGCATGGTTTGTGCCTGTGCCTGTAGGGAGATGATTCCAAGTTGAGTATATTTGTTCCTAACTGTTGTTAATCTATATTTCAGGGAGGCTATTCGTTACCATGTTGACGTGGGTTATATTTATTCTACAATTGATGATAACCACTTCAAGTCTGCGACAAATGGCTGATATTCACATCATATTTCTCTCCCAAGTTCAGTTGCAGCAGCAGTCATCTCACTGTGTTGAACTTTATCATTAAGTTAACAAACTGTTCAAATGTATTGTACAAAGCTGTCTTTGTTTAATTTAATAGTTTCTTTAGGTGTTACTATTCTACAGATTCATCTAGGACAGCTGAACAAGAGTGTCATTTTCAACCGTTTGCTCCTTATTTTAGGTTATTTTGGGCTTGTGGCAGTGTCCATCTTTTGATTGCTTTTGAGTATTTGAGTGCTGCTTACCAACAGCTGTGCTGGATTTCACCTCAAGGGAGCCGTTTTGATGCACGTGTATACTTCATCGAATCATTTTTCCAGTTAATGGGGCATAAAAGCAGGCAGTTGGGCTCAAAACCTTGGGATAAAGACTATTGTTTTTGTTTTTGTTTTTGTTGTTTGTGTTTATTTAGCTAAATCTATAGTATTCTCAACTTGTTTAGTAAATGGGTGGTGCCCTGTTGGTAAGAACTTGATTGATGAAAGCTGGATGATGTGTATGCTATTGCAGGCGTAAAAATTGCTAAATTCCCTTTCCCGGGGTGACATTATGGTTGTGCTTTCTGAGACTCATCAACAATTTTGAATGCATTTGGTTTATTTCAATATAATTGATGAATATATCTTTTGTCAATTTTTCATTGCAGGCGACAGTTTTAATTTTTGTTCTTACTGAATGCTTGGGTTAATATTGCAATTGAACTGTTCTCAGAATTTTACTGCCATGGGGTCGATCAAACAGCTCGCCTTCAAGGCAAGTTCAATGAGAGTCAAGAGGGCTGAGGCATTGTTTACAAAATCATTTATGCTTTAAGCTGAAACGAGACAGAAAATTCGCATGCTCTCGAGTTTCTTAGAATATAAGGGTGGGTTTCTCCTTCCCTGATCCATAAACAGACCTAGTTCAATTTGAAGCTCGCCTTCTTTAAATACAATCAAGCTGCTTTAGATAACTGTCCAGAGCTTGAAAAATTATGTTGGAGCTCTCATGTATTGTTTGTTTAGGCCTTGTGTTAATTGTACCATGATTATGGAACTGCGTCTGTCTGAGGCTACTCGAAGACTAAGCTGTGGCTCGCTAGCAACTCACAAGAATACACACCAATACCCCAAATATTTACCTTGCTCCATCAGTATCAAGACGGTATAGCATTTGTAATACAATACAAGTATTTCTCAAGATAAAGAAAATTATTCAAATGTGTCAACTTTCATTTTAACTCGAGCGATACCTCTTATCTTTCCACTACGTAGAGACAATATGCACCACGTGAACCTTTCAACCAAAATGATAAGGCCAGCCCCAAATACCCCACTGCAGCAGGAAAAATATCAGCAGGATTTGAGTTGGATAAGATAAAAGAAAGAGAGACGTTTCAAGCATACTACCCCCTGAGAGAAAAATGGCAAATTTATCAGACTCCATCTTTAAACTCCCAACTCCCATCTCCATTAAACATCTCAAGTTCAGACCACATTGCTGCAGCTTTATAGTCCCCGTCTCCCGCTGCCTCAAAGTCCATGCCGCCCCGTCTCCTCCTCCTCCCTCAAGTAGAGATGATTTCAATCCGGTACATACATCGAATTTAATTACCTCACACAGGATTCAAATTTGAATCATGCCATCAAAGTAACAGTTGTTCACATTCATGAATGCATTGTGCAGCACCTGAAGAAGAAACTGAGAAAGGCCCCAAGAGCTCCCCGGCGTCTGATCACCATCTCGACATCCAGCGGGAGATGGCAGGGGCAGTGGAGCTGCGACTACGTGTTCTCGTTGAGGGAGCTTCAGCTGGCAGACCTTGCTGAAGACGGGGAAAAGGATGCAGAGGTCTTTGTTAGCCTCACTGTTCAGAAGGTGCATGATTTTCAACTATAGAAGCCAAAGGAATGACAAGGGTTTTATATAAGATGGGAAAACATAGTGCACTCGTACTCTTGTTTGTTTTACAAAATTTAGTTTTCATTTCAGTAGTTCTTCCTGGGTGCCTAGGCTTCACACCAGTAGATATAGGAAGCCCTGGATCTCAAATTTGGACTCAATAAGTCAACTAGTTTAATGCTTCAATGTGCAGAGATCTCAAATATTTCTATCAATACACATAATATGAAGCATGGATACTAAATATTGATATCTATTAAGATAACCACACACTATAAATTAGGCAACATATGCCAATCATATTATAACATCATTCGTTAAATTGTGAAATAAAACATTAATCAAACTTTAGCAAGAAAACCCCAAAAAAAGAGACAATAGGACTTTAAAATGTTAGCAGAACTAGTAATGACAACCAACACTAAACCTGGAAGCAATGAGCTTGCTGGGTCTGTGGTTAAAGTTCTCAATGAATCTGATTTGAATAAAAATAACAAACAAACTGGTTACCAAATGGCTTACATCACCTGCCTCATAATAAGTGGATGAATCCAGCATCAGAAACCTACTATTCAATTCTGCACTTCTTTTATTCTCAAAAGAAATTATGGAACACAGCCTTGAAGAAGGCTAACCTTGAAATGCTCTCTCCCTTCAGCATACAGGCTTTGGATTTTCCGTAGACGGAAGAATCATCACGTCCTTCAGCCGGAAATGCAGTTGCTGCTTTTCATCATACCGCAGAGAGGTAATTGTTCTAACCATTTGCAGCTTCCAAGGGTTGTCGTCGAAAAGGTTTACAGAAAAGAATTTCTACAGGTCATTGATTTTCTTTATCTCAACAGTGCAAATAACTGTAAGTCATCTTAGGATCTCTTAGTAGCCAAGTTAAAACAACTGGATTATGGATAATTGTTAGTGCCGAATTTGGAAATTATGCATTACAACATTATTTTTTGTTACTGTACAAAATGATATATCACCAATACAGAACATGTAAAAAACATAATGCAGCTGACAGCTTGCTAGCTGAACACATCAATACTGGAGATTCATTACAATTTGGCTTCATGATTAAGCTTCTGCAAGTCTTTATTTTAGTTAGTATCTTTTATTTTTCTTATTAGTTTTTCACTTTTTGGAAGACAAAAGACTGCTATATTGATTACACTTGACAATGAAGTGTTTCCCAGTTTCAATCTGAGAACAAAATCCTACTCTAAAATTAAAAATAAAAATAAATCTGAGAACATATTTTGAAAATGAACTTCTAAACTTGGCTTCTTAATTACAGGAACAACATAAACATTTGAAGTATAAAGATAAAAGTAAAGAAATATTGTAATGACAAAATGAGTGCACAAGAGAAATCTAGACATCACAAATCCTGAAAAAAATGCCACAAAAGATGTTAAAATAAAAAAATGAGAGAGGGAGAAAGATGTTGATGAATGATTGAACTACAAAACCTAGGATACAATGATATAATCAAATACACACCCAAATACTATGCAATATCTACTTCTAACCTACAGGACAACAAATAAATTAATCTAAAACTACCCTTCAATGCAGCTAAGATGAAACCTAAAGGATTTAAAACTCTAATAAGACAGATATGGTTCAATGCAAATCATGCAAAGATTTAAAACTCAATAAAAATATCACAACAATGAACCTGAATTAACTATGAACCTAAAGGATGCTGTTACAAAGTACGGTACAATTTCTGTCAACTTGACGGATATTGATAAGATTTAGCCCCAAGGCTGTCAAAGAAATTGTCTACTAAAAGCTCCTGTCCAAAATCCAAGCCCCGAGATGATTGAATACCACACTGAACTGGACTTCCAGAATATGCCCTCTGTTTATAGCAGTGGGGCTTCTGAAGATGACTTTTGGTAAAGATGTTGTATGGTCTAGGTCCTTTGGTGAAGGGATAGATGTAGGAGTTACTGAGGAGCTATTTGAAAGAGAAAATAAGGGGAAATAGGGCTAAAGACTTCAACTATGGAAAATAAGAATAAGGTGTTGGTTATAACTTTACTATTTTCTTAAAACATGCAAATCATTTAAACAAATTGATTAAATTTCCTAGCATACCACTACAGAAATAAAACAAAATTAAAACAAAATATATATTCTGGTCTGAGGAATGCAGTCACGCAGTTGCTAGCCTAAAGGATCAAAAACTCGTCTCTTTACCCAGACGTTGGTTCAGCTTTATCCAGAAGCGGTAAAGGAATCCCTCACAATCACTAGCACTCGGTGTAGGACAATAAGCAGAGCCTCTTACTCAGACAGAGAATTGATTGCCCAGAAATTGAAGCAAAACTCAGAGAAATATGATAGTGGGAGAAAAGAAATGTAATTGTAAATCTCAAATTTTTGTTGTGTCTCTGAATGAACAGAGAGAAGCTAAATTTATAGGCACAGAACTCTACACGTTACTAAAAGCCCCCGCACAAATCAAACCACATGTTCAGGTTAGTTGCAATTAATGTGCAACAACTCTGCACATTCACAGATCCGCTTTTACCGCGTAAAGAAATGTTACTAATTACAAACACTTGAAGGACTTCGGGAGAGTGAGACGGAGCTCGGGAATATTCCGAGTCTAAGTGTTCGGGAATCACACAGTGTCTCCAGGTGCTCGGGAAAGAGTCCGAGGTCCAATTGCTCAGGATGATCCTGAGTCCAAGTGCTCGGGGTCCACTCTGAGATTACTCCAAGTCCAAGTACTCAGGGATGATTCTGAGGTCCAGTGCTCGGGAACATTCCGAGTCCAAGTACTCGGGTCACTTCCCCAGGAGTTAGGAGTTAGCTCCAAAAGACAAGAAATGATTTCTAAAATGTAGCATGTCCAAGAAACCCCTTAAACGAACTGCATTTGTGTCCGCAGGTCGTGGATGCGCCACTCCGAGTCTAAGTACTCGTGGATGATTCTGAGGTCAAGTGCTCGGAATCATTCCGAGTCCAAGTACTCGGGTCATTTCGCCCAGAGACAAAAATAATTTCTAAAATGTAGCAGGTCTAAGAAACCCATTAAACGAACTGCATTTGTGTCCACAGGACGTGGGCGCGCGCGTCACCTGAATCTGGCCTGGTTTGATTTGGCGCGCGTACGTTGAAAAGGTGGCCTATGGCCTAATACTGATAACAATAGGCTTAGGAAGAATTGATATATATATACCACTCAATTTTTTTAACCTATCCAATGCGAGACTAAAAATCAAAAACAAATAGAGGAAAACTTAAAGTTTTTCCCTCCAAAACCTTAGACTCCGGTACGAGAACTCTCTTTCTCCTCGTGTACAATTTAAAGACTCCATGATACCCACCAGATGCCTCCTTATAAAAGTCAAAATCAGAAAGCATTTAGAAGTTATTTTTATGAAAGATAAATAGATAATTACCTACTAATCAAAATTTACTCAATATTTCATTCCTCCTTCAACAGTAAATTCAAAGATTCTTACTCGTATACAATTGCTAAACTTGCAGATCGACACCACCTTTGATGTGTGGCTTCTTCCTTCAAGCAAGAACAACGAGGCTCATCTACCTGAAATTGGTGGAAATGATCCATCATTAAGTTCCTAAACCTCCCTCCATTATCACATGCTTATATACACGCACTCACACACATATTCCCTCACCCACACACACAGCCACACATGAACAGAGTCTGACAGAATTTGTTCAGCAGGTGATTTATGTGCAACCTGGGTCAGATGCCGATCTTGATTCCCTAATTCAAGACACAGTACGATTGACTGCCTCGGGAAAGGTACAACGCGCTCGTGTCATATGCATGCATACTCGTGAACGCACATTTGAATTGCATTACTAAGAGCAGATTTGTGGTACAGGACACCTGCTCTAAATCATGTGAGAAGTCTCCAGTGATATGGCAATGTGAGAAATCCCAAATTCCCACTACACACTAGTCTTTTAACGATGCTTTTATCTCATTTACGTTTTTGTGTTCTCAGTTCATGCACGCGTTATCAATAAAGACATACTAGTGGCATCCAGATGTTTGATTTACAGATAATAAAATGTTATTTTGAACTGTGCAGATACTGATGGGAAAATGAGTTATGATCAGAGATGGTCCAGACTGCTGGAGATAAAGAATGCCATGTAAAGATTGGTTCAGTTTAGCTTGTCTACCAAAAGTTTTCTCCTTGTTAATGTATCTCAAGGTTGCTGAAACCCAATTGCCCAGAATCAGTTATGTCAGCCAGCACTCCCAATCAGGGAAGGTGAAAAACTCAAGAGATGCATGACGAATTATGTGATTTGTTGAGGTCCCAGATTTTCAGCTTCATAATGCCTCAATATTAAGTAAGAATGTCATAGGATCATGTAAACAAGCGGTGAACAAAAACGAGTATGAGTCATGGAATAAATGAAGTATGATCAGAAGAGAACTGGATCCAGGGTTGGTGTAATATATCAACTTTAGTAAATGATTAAACCCTTGTTCAAGTGGGAACGGACAATGCAAACTAATCCCGGCACGATTATAGAATTACTATTGATTCAATTGATCACAGGCTTTTAGAGGAAACAGAAACAGGTTTATCATGTGGTGCTTCGTTCTGGATGGAATTAAACATTTCCTATTCTTGTACCAGAATCTAGTGTGACAATAACAAAAGCGCGCGCACACTCACTGACTGTACTATGCATTGGGTGCCTGTGCCTCTATTAAATCTACAAATGGCATGCCCTTTCTCCTTGCCTCAGTTTACCTTTGCCATCCAATTGTTACAGTAGAAGGAACTAAACTGAGAGGCATTAATAACAGACTGAGACAAGTTTAGACAGGTATTGGATTCCAATCACATATTAAGCACTCATATTCCTTTTCTACTTCACACCTGCTATGGGACTAAACTCTTTCCACCTTGCTTTTAACCAGATGTGAGAACAGACCCAACAAAACTCCACCTTGCTTTGTATTGAATGAGCCCAAACATCGTAGATTGATTCTGCCACAGCCTCATACCCAGGTGGCATTTGTCAATCATCTCCTCGCACTTACCTTTGTAGAACCACAAGCCTCACCTCATCGTCTGGCCTCATATTTGCGTCTGATTTAGACCAACCTTTGGAGATAACCTTGTAGATTGACTGATAACCATCGTTAAGAGTTGCCCTGCGGATTGTATCTGACACGTGTCTAACCTGCCCTGAAGCAGCTATAGCGTCCGATCTGGGCTATGATACCAATTTGCTATGGTAAAAAAAACAGGAAAAAAAAAAAGATGGCATGACTGACACTAGCAAAACCAGCAACAATTTATATGCACAATCCAATTTTATGATGCAGGTGTGAAATATAATATATATTATGAAATAATTCATCTCTTCACCTCGCAAATACTAATCATAGAAGCTGATGTCAGAAGGATTTACTAGTGGCCCATTCAGCAAAAATACTGATGTTCCACTGGAGGGAGCATGAGAGCAGGTTACTTGACAGCATGCATCCACAGAGGTTGATGTCAACATGTAGGCTTGCTGCACTTAAACAAAGTATAAACTACATTAGAGTACTAAACCTTCAGAACCAAGGAATATCCAAACAGAGAAATGGTGGAGCAAACCAACACTAAATAGAGCTTATGATAAAAAGTTGTTTCCACAAACACACCTTTGCTTCAGAATATTTGAAGTGCATCATGTTAGAGGGGATTAGTCTACTAAAACTACTTTTAGAACTAGACTATTTTGTAGAAACTTTTTTTTTTTTAAGGTGTTAGTCAATTGAAACTTTTAAGTAGAAGTGGAGTTAGAGCTTTTTAGGTGTAAGTCAATTACAACTTTTAACTGGAACTGGAGCAGGAACTTTTTCAAAGTGTTAGTCATGATTGGAGTTAGAACTAGAACTAGAGAAAAAATGTTCTACTTTTTAGTTCCAACATAAAATATAAATAGAAAAAAGAGCAATAACTTTTTTTTTTAAAATAGAACCATCTATTGGGATTGAAACATTTTTGTCCCCCCACAATGGATCATTTAATAATTAATAACTTTGAATTATTAGTAACTAAGTTTTATGTTGGTGTTTCCAAGCTGATGTTATTTGATGCATTTTGATTTCATGTAGCCTCATTAGTAGCTGAAGCTTCTCCATTCTCCTCACTAGACTTGTCTGCATTAGATTCCTTTGGCAACCATTTTCCCACAGTTGGCCAATGGTGATCTAGGTGTCCAAAACTTGAGCACTTGTGACAGTTTGGTGGAAGCCATTCATATTCAACAATCTCTCCTCCTTCAATCTCAAGCTTGACTGGATTTTGGCAATGCTTTTGAGGACTGTATTTCAATGAAGCATCTGGCATAGGACAATCTGTCTCCCACTGCAGTAGCTCAGTCTGTGTATAAGGTAATTCCTATAACACTTGCAGCCTTGTTAAGAATTTGCTGAGACTATAACTTCAAGTGAAGAGAGGGGAAACTGACCCATATAGGGATTGAATGAAATAGATCTGTCTCAAGCCCAATATGTTCTGTCCATGGCTTTATGACAATTAGCCTTCCATCAAACAGCCACGGTCCTTCTCGGAGAATTCTCCGACATTCTTCTTTATCACCAAACTTGAAAAAGAAAAATCCATTCTCTCTGGAATGGATTTCCAATGAACATTTGGGGTGCCACAGTCTACTAACACATATCCCACCAAAGTGTTGGTCCAGTTTTCCCGGCCTAAAGAAGATCAGAAAAGGATCTAAGGCTGAAGCTTCAGCCCGGATGGCTGAAATAATTGTTCCTGGTGCTGAGGAGCAAGAGGAGGAGGAAGAAGAAGAGACAATCCTGACTCTTCGTCTCCGAGATTTGCGCAGCAGGGGTCCAGCAATCCTGGTGGAGGGAGAACCTGCAGGCGCATCTGCCGAAAACAAATTTCCATCTTTTTTTTGTTTAGCTTGCAATCTTCATCGACTTTTCTTCCAAGAGCACAAACATACTTTCCAAGAACTGCTTGTAGACCCAGGAGTAAATTTCCACACATTAGGTTTAGGTTTAACAGGACATGACAGGTTTAGACTTGCTAGATTGAGAAGAATTAAGAACAGGCCTCTTTGTATCAAATGAAGATATATACGTAGGCAAAGGATTGGTATTTTAATACCATTGCTGTTTAAGTGGAGGACCCCTCTGAAATATTCTACATGGAGGAACTGCGGCCCATTCCTCCACCTCTTTATATTGATTGATTGATTGCAGGGGCGCAGGTTGATTCTCAGGAGTATCAGCATCATGAGCCTTATCATCACCATGGGGATCGCCAGAGCCGCCAGGTTGGGAAACCCTAGGGGCCGCCATCATAGCGCGCGCGCGAAAAGTTTGTGGAATAGATATAGAAATAAGAATAAAACAGGGACAAATATGCAATATTCATAAAGCTAAGGATATATTTGCTAAATCCGTAAAAAAAATGGCCGGCATTGGCTGAAAGGAAATCGATTTTTGTAATAAATTGCGGACATGTCTAATTTTTGTAATTAAATTTAAAAATGAACTTTTTTCCCCCAAAAATTGCCCCTTCATTTTAAAGTGATATCTTTTCCCTCTTTCTTTAATTGGAGATTTCGTTTCAGTCACCTATGTCAAATCACAGTTAAGAAAAACCCACTCACAAAATTTAATTCGCTTCAGCCATTCCTTTTTAAAAATTCACGCGGCACTTCCATGTAGCACACATCTGAGGCGGTTATCAACAGTTAAAGACAGAAATACACCTCCCTCTTTTTTTACAATAAGTGCGATCATTTTTTTTCTTAATTCCAAAGAATTGTGATTCAAATCCGAGCGAAAGCAACTGTAGTGAAGGAATTAAAGAAGAAATGTTGGAAATCACGATCATCTCAATCGACTTAGAGATCTTCGACCAATCTTGAAGCGATTTGAAAAAGATATCAGAAGAAAAAATATACATTTTCAACATAAAAAAACCTAGAAAAAACAATCCTAGATTCAATTCCTCCTCTCATCCATCATTAAAAAATTATTCATGCATGCAAGCTCTAATGCAACACTCATGAGAGAATCATATGATTGCGGTCATGATCACACTCTTCAAAAACATGCCCTTCTTTTTTTTTTTTTTTTTTTTTTTTGGTGGGGTTGGGGGGGGGGGGGGGGGGGGGGTTGGTTGGGGAGCCGTGACTCTACAAGTCACAATACTCACAAATACCCTACTTTCAATAGGTTGCTTCTTCTCAAAAATGACAATTCCTCGATCTTCAATTGGACCGATCATGATCACAGTCCTCTCAAAAAAATGGCCTATTTCTTAATCTTCAATTGGACTATGATCATGATCACAGTCTTCGTAAAAAATGACCTATTTCTCAATCTTCATTGGGACTGCAACCATGATCACATTCCTCTAAAAAAAGGGCCTATTTCTCAATCTTTGATTGGACTGAGATCATGATCGCAGTCCTTGTAAAAATGACCTATTTCTCAATCTTCACTAGGGTCGATGATCACAGTCCTATCAAAAAATGACCTATTTCTCAATCTTCAATTAGACTGCGACCATGATCACAGTCATCGCAAAAATGAACTATTTCTGAATCTTCACTATGATGCGATCATGATCGCAGTCCCTGCAAAATTCCATAATCATCATTCTTTATTGTGACTGTGACCATCTTAAATACTAATACTTCTTTTGGTATTTTCTGCTTCAGGAAAGGTGTCTAAGGAATAAGATGTTCGACAATTTAGGTCTTCCTTGAACCTTAATATACGCTTGATCGATCAAGTTAAAAAGAAACACCGCCTGGTGGAATATTCATGGCTTTCTACGAGCAGATGTTTGAAGAAGAAAATAAAGGCCTCAAGTCTAACACGGAGATAATAAGAATTTTAGGCATACTGACAAAAATACTCAACACTTTGAAATTGGAGGAAGAAGTATCGAACTATCAGTAGAAGACATAGCACTTACATTGGGTTGCCTGCTGTAACGCGCCGATCCCGCAGATACGGGGACGTTATGGCGACATACATACGCAGGGCGGAGATATCATCACGTACGTACGCTAAGTCTAAGTACAGGAAATAGCCTCCAAATATATAAGAGTTCCAGTAGTAAATAAGTACACGAATACCTGCAGAAAGAGGTTACTGATCATAACAGATATGAAAATAGGGATAAATAAGATAACAGAAATAAATCACAAAGATACCTATGAATGGTCTTGATGATACGTCTCCTATGTGAATCCAAAGAAATATCTAACACTACGATAACTCGGATCTCCAACCTGGGCACGCAAACTCAGGGTCGTCAGAAAGCGACATAGTGAGTGGTAAAATGAAGGAGGCAGTAATATATACTATAGTTATACAGGCACGATAATAACATACAATTTTATGTATCTGTGATACCATCATAGGGATTTAATAATCAGTAGATACATAAAATGTCATATTTTAATACTATTACCACTTAGCATGTTATCATCGGGTGATGTCTACAGTAGTCTCCAGTTTTATATGATAAATCATGTTGTACAGCGGTGACGTGAGAGAAATGAACATGCAGATGTGCAGCATACAACATCACTATACTATTGTGTTATGCATATACAGTAATGATGTCTGCAAGGTATACATAAAGTGGAATATATGCAATGTAGAGTATATGTGTCCATGAATAGTGTGTTACCACATGGAGTGTAACAAATTTTAAGAAAGTGAAATAAGGTATACAGTTGACATGATCGTGGATAACATATCAAGAATAGTAACAAATATAAAGGGAGAACAAGATACATGTGTCGAGCATGTCAGGTGATTTATACAATAATAATAATCAGTACCACCTGGTATTTTAATCAATCTCTTCCAGTATCCCATACCACTGGCAGTTCATACCGGAACCTGCACCCCGGACGAACCCATCCGAACATGGCATACGGGTACCATGATCCGAACGAGAGAGTGAACAAATAACAAGCGTTCCCGACGTCACTATTGTGTACACCGTTTTATTATGTTACTTGAAACCCAATGGTCAAGGAGCTCTCATCGAGTAGATGTATCCCGTGCATACCGGGATCACGACCTTAAATGGACCCCTAGCTGCTGAGACCAGGGCCCTCAGCTAAGAGGGGAGCACGAAATAAGAAACGGGAGCTCATGGAGCTATATACAATCGGTAGTCAGCACTACCATCCCCTGCAGTGGGACTAACAATATGGATCCAGTACATCCACCCGATAAGATCTAACCAACCGTCAAGTCTCCCCCATCCCCAAATTATATTTATTATATTTAACGTATACAGTGCATGGCACATGTAACATGATAACAGGACCTGAGCTCTGTTGATAGCATAGAATAAGATAATGGGAAACGGGAAACAATACATGTGGATTCTAGAGGTGGCCCCCATGGCTTGGATCCACGTGGCACTTAGTTTCACACATTACATATCAACAGCTCACGTATCCAGTAACAGGAATATCAATAGCAGTAACGGGAAATAATCATGTAATAGGAATACATGAATAACATGGAACAATAATACATGTAATATGAATGGTGATGAAAATGACAAGAATATAGAAACAATACATGCATGTATACTCGTGAATCTATGTATCAGTAATATACGAACATGATATAACTATGTACAGAGCATCCAAGTAACGATGATAATGGTATCCAGTGAATTGGTATATCCGTGTATCAGTAGAACATGAAGAAGATATAACAGGTGTCACATGTAATAGTATCTGTATAGCGGTGAGATGTGATTAAAATAATAATATCGGTGCGATACATGCTATGTGTGATATGTCCACAAGGATATACAATAACAGGGTTCAGTAAAACAGATATCCACGTGCGATCTCAGTGTCCCAGAAATATAAGAATAGTGTCTCAGTGTTGTCAGTGGGTTGGTAACGGTGGCTATACCACATAATCGAGTGTCAGCTATCTTATGTATCATATCACATAATTATTATTATATATAATTATCTATTTTTAATTATCAATTTATTGGCTAATGTATTTATGAAAATTAGTAACTTATGAATCTCGATATTTAGACATTTCATCTATTTATAATACTAAAATAAATTATGATTATATTGTTGCTTATGTTTAAGGACTAATCATGTATGTTCTAATTACAGTGATTGATCATAACTACATTTTATTAAACACTATTTATCATCAAGATTTATTAAATAAAGTAATTAACCAATTTCATTAAACACAATTAAATAGAATTTATAAAAGAAAACAGTCACAAACTAAGCCAGGGAAGGTAGCTCTCTTTCCCACGATCGCAACGGTTTCAGAATCGTCCAATTCAGAGTCTGAATGCTCCAGATATCGCCCAAACACTTTATAATGAATCAGGTTCGAGTTGTTAACGGGTCGGGTTCAGATCCATAACCCAAACCCAAAACTTAAGTAATATGGTCAATGGGTTAACGAGTTTAATGGGTTTATGGGGTTTCCAAACCCACCCAATAAGAGTAATGGGTTCGGGTTCACACCCGAACCCACCACAGATAGCAGCAGTGGCAGCAGCGGAGCTGCTACCGCCACCGCATGTTGGTCGGCCAGCTGAGCTGGCCGGCGGCTCCCGCCACAGCCCAGGTCGGCTGCGGTAGGCGACAAGGGGAGGGAAAAGAGGGGGGGAGAGAGAGAGGATTTTTCTGACACAGGAGAGAAGAAAAGAAGAAGAAGAAGAGAAAGAGAACAACATCAAGGAGAAGAAGAAGAAGAAAAGAAGAAGAAGAAGGGGAGAAGAAGAAGTGGCGGCGGCGCCTGGCCGGGGGAGTCGGCCACTGGTGGCGCACCGACTGTGATGTCCCCCTGAACAGAGAGAGAGAGAGGTATGTGTGTGTGAGAGAGAGAGGGGGGAGAGATTAAGAGAGAGAGGAGTTATGGAGAAAGTATATTAGAGAGGGGGAGAGAGAGAGAAATAGGGCGCTGGGGATTAAGGCGGTGGAGAGGGATCCAGAGAAATGGAGAAGAGGAGGGAAAAAGAAAAGGAAGAGAAAAAGATTTTTATATTATTTAATTAATATTATTTTATTCGGTGAAATTTGACTAGGTCCGTATGGGTCCCAAAAAATTTTGTAAAATAGATAATATTAGCTTGAGATATAATATGAAATATTTTAAAGAAATTCAGTTTGGTTTGCAAATTAAAAATCCTGGAAGGTTTCTGTAATACCCCGTTTCCGGAATACGTACTTAGTTGCGTATTCAGATTTTCAGTCGTACTTTTCGATTTGTTTCCTGTATTTATTCTGTATGATGAATTCCTTATATGGTTGTTTTTGTTTTGGATTTGGATTCGTGGACACGGAGTCAGCCCTAGTCTGAACCGAAGGACCCGATCCTAGTATATTACCCGATTTGGCCTTTCCGGTGTTTAGATTTGACCGATTTCAGTTCCAAAGATTATTTTCCAATATTTTGGATTTTATATGATTTTCTGGAATTTTCTTGGATTAAAAGGAATTTCTTCAAAACCGGTGTCGGCCAGTACCGCTGACCGATTCCAGGATTTTTATTTTACAAACGACTTAGAATTTCATGATGGTTCTTTAGACCTTATTTCTTAGAATCCTATTTCTTACCTAAATTCTTTTTCTGAGGATTTTATAAATTTATGAAAATTCTTTCGGAGTCGGTAAATAACTGATTCCGAGATTTTTAATTAAAAATCTATACAGTATTTCTTCAAACGAATTTCACCATGAGTCTTCAAATATTTTTCTTGATTTTTGGTAAAATTTCCAGACCAATCCGAGATACTTGAATTTCGGACATTTTCCAAAATTTGCAAAATTCCTTTTCCACCTCATGTGCCACCTCATTTCCCACTCACCACTTCACCTAACCCCACTAACTCTCTCTCCTCCCCATGGCCGGCCAAGTGGCAATGGGAGGGACACCTCACCCCCACATTTTTGCAAGGAAACCCCTCACATCCACTTTAATCCCACTCCCTTTACAAAAGATCCCTACATATAAATTCCTATACATTTGCAAATCACCCTTTTCTCATTTCTTCACCAAGAGAAGAATTCTCCCAAACTCTCCTCCTTCCTCTTCAACAAACCCTAGCTCCAAGAGAACACCCAACCTCTTCACCTTCACCTCAAGGTCTCTAAGGATTCAACTAGGGCTTCATCAAGGGAGCTCAACTTCAACCATCACTCCATAGGCAACTCCAAGAACAAGTTCTTCAACCCTAGCTTCAACATCAAGTGGTGGATTGAAGCCAACACCTCTTCCTTGGATCAAGCTTCAGATTTAACCCATCCTTGTGAGTATTTCACTCACCAAGACTTGGTTACTTCTTAGCATGCTTAAGTTCACATATCATGTTCAATTATGCCATCAAAATCATATTTTAGCCATCAAATACAAACCCTAGAAAACCTGTTCTGTATGCTGTTTCCAGTCGATTAGTCGACTTGACCTAGAACCTAGTCGACTAGAAACCCTTAGCTGAATCTTAACCTTTTCTGGAAACACAGTATTAGTCGACTTACCCATTTTCCTAGTCGACTAGCTCCACTATTAGTCGACTACTATTCTACCCTAGTCGACTAACCTTGCTTGAAACCAGAAACCTTAACTCTCGGCCCTAGTCGACTTGACTATATTATTAGTCGACTATAGCTTATTAGTCGACTACCCATTCTTCCCTAGTCGACTAATTTATCCTGAGACAGAAACCCCAACTCTCTGTATCTCAGACTTAGTCGACTTAAGTATCTGTTAGTCGACTTGACCCTCCTATTAGTCGACTACCCCTTCTAATCTAGTCGACTGACTTTCCTGAAACAGAAACCCAAACTCTCTGGAACCCAGTTCTAGTCGACTATACCAGACTGTTAGTCGACTAACTCCACTATTAGTCGACTACTCTTCCATCCTAGTCGACTAACCTTGCCTACCTGTCTTAGTTGATTTCTTTCTTGAATATGAACCTTACCCTTTAGACTTACATCACATATAGGTTCACTTGACTTGTCTCTAGACACACATCATCTTCCATTCTTTCTCTCTCTCATCTTCACTCTACATATTTATATCACAGGTTGTGGCGCATCCCGAGCTTCCGTGGATTTCGGATATTTCGGTATATTGGTGACTCAGGCGAGTGTTCTTACTCGCTACCCTCTTACTTCTTATTTCATTGATTATGCGCATGTTCTCGCTTTAGCTTTCATGTATTTTATTTCATGTTCTATATCTTTTATTGCTTTATGCTATGCGTGGCCGACCCTTCGTGGTCGTTGGACTTGTTGGACTTTGGGTCCTTACTTTTATATTACCTCTTGGCATTACATTAGACCTGTTAGTTATGTGCTACCATTTGACATATGTATATCACCTGACATCTAGTGTGTTATCACCTGACCACTTGGCATGCTCTATGGCAAGACCCTATTGGTATGACCTGACTTACCCAGACTATTATCAATCTCTTGACATAACTTGCCACCTGATTACTATCAATCTCTTATATGCTTGGTTGCTTGTTAATTATCATCATCCTGTCATGCTATCACTTTACACCCAGCATGATATACTTGACTTGTGATTATCATTCTTACGGGAACTTGACTTATTATCCTGTATCATGATCAGTGACTTGTTTTCCTGCTTTGCATGCAGTGACCTGACTATGTTATACTTATGTACTCCTGATTCCTGATCATGTCTATTTCCTGTTTTTCCCGTAAAGTGATAATTAAACTATTGAATCTTAAAATGGACCAACTTGTATTGGGTCGGGGGAAACATGCGGATATCGATATGTGTTCGTGTTTACAGTGGCATTAGGTTGTGCACTATATATCCGGTCTTACCTGTGGTACTCCAGGGGACCGAGGGGAGTGCTTTCTCCCTTTCCTGTTTACTGTCATGACAAGGGCATACATAAGTCCCTCCTGTTTAGCCTTGCGGCAGGTTCCGTCTTCAAGCAACGGAACAATCCTGGGCCGTGGTCCCGGGTATGCACGGGACCCACTGTAAACATAGTTCGTTGATACAACCGCTGTTTCCAATAACAACCTCGACTTGCTTATATATGGATGTATGTGAGTTGGCCGTACACCGAGCCACATACCTAGATATATGGGTTAGACGAGTAATAATAAAGTGTCATAATAATCGGCTCTTTAAGTTGTAAGTAGAGGTATGTGGAATGGGACGCATACCAAAGCCTACATCTTAAATAGCTATGAATCCGTGATGTGCCTTACCGTATTTGCTTTTCCCGGACTTTATATCGGATTTCCTGTTTTATGAGTATTATGTTATAACTACCTGGTAGCTCGGATTGGTTTTATTCGGATTTCCTGTTTTTATGATTATCATGCCATATCTATTCTTACCTGCTCTACCCTATCTGCCTACTGAGTATTCCCACTTGATATATGCATTATTGTGCTCACCCTGCTTCACCACTTGGTTTTGCTTCTACACTCGCCTGGGGAGTATCATTTAACTCCCTGGATTCTCACGTCCAGGTCTTGGAGCTAGGAGCGGGTGTTCAGAGTAACGCAGCAGTAGCGTGGGTCTTCAGCCGACCTTTCGGAGCTCCATCCTTCCAGACCCCCTTTGTGCCTCTCGAGTTTTCCCTTAGCACACTCGTGAGTGCTCTTTTACGCTTTTCACTTGTACAGTTCCTTGCATACTTATAAGCGAGCCCCTTTTTATACTGTTCATATATGTATATCTTTTGTATTCTCGCATTTGCGCATATCTGTGATGTATTATTATTGTAATATTCATCACCTCTGGTGATAACTCTGTGATTGTATATATATATGTGTTGGAATGTATAATGCACCATTTGCTTCCGTACTCTGATTCTTGTCTGTACTGATGCTTAGCGTATATACGGGAAGGTAATTCGGACTTACGTATATACGTTGCAGTGACGTCCCCGTATCGCCGGGATCGGGGCGTTACAGGTTGGTATCAGAGCATAGGTCAACTTAGGCTCGTCAGAGCTTAGGTCAGCTTAGGCTCTAACCTCCTCAGTACGTCCAGAAGGCAAATCAATGGTAAAGAGATTTGCAACTGGAATACATGAGTCTTGGTTATACATTCCAACTGCAAGTGCAGAGTTATCTATTTCTTGACTATCTTTCCTTTGATTTCAAATCCCTCCTTGACTATCTTTCCTTTGATTCCTAAATCACTCCTATCCTTTCCCTGTTTTGGTTTTATGTTTTGGTTTTATGAAGCCTTATGCCAACTTAAGATATGACTAGACTAGAGAGGTAGTGGCTGGTTCTGGATGATGCTAGTATGTGATCTCTTCGGCCAATTCTATGAAGCTTGGTATTCTCCAGATCGATCTTGATCTGGCTATCTTTCAGAGGACAGCAGTCGGATTCTTAATTATCGGTCTTCTTTATTATGCTCAGGATTTTCGGGGTTTTCTTTATTACACAGCCACGACATCATCAGTATTCATTTATTTCACAGCCACGACATCATCAGTATTATTCAGCATTATTCTAAAGATTTATTACACAGCCACGACATCATCAGCCGGAAATGCAGAGTATGATTATTATTCAGTGACTTGAGGGCCCTACCTATAGTGCTTCATATCTTAATTGGTGTAGATTCCAGCCTTTGTCCCCTTTGTATTCAATTTACCCCTTAACGAAATTGCGAGGACGCAATTTTTTGTAAGGTGGGTGGATTGTAATACCCCGTTTCCGGAATACGTACTTAGTTGCGTATTCAGATTTCAGTCGTACTTTTCGATTTGTTTCCTGTATTTATTCTGTATGATGAATTCCTTATATGGTTGTTTTTGTTTTGGATTTGGATTCGTGGACACGGAGTCAGCCCTAGTCTGAACCGAAGGACCCGATCCTAGTATATTACCCGATTTGGCCTTTCCGGTGTTTAGATTTGACCGATTTCAGTTCCAAAGATTATTTTCCAATATTTTGGATTTTATATGATTTTCTGGAATTTTCTTGGATTAAAAGGAATTTCTTCAAAACCGGTGTCGGCCAGTACCGCTGACCGATTCCAGGATTTTTATTTTACAAACGGCTTAGAATTTCATGATGGTTCTTTAGACCTTATTTCTTAGAATCCTATTTCTTACCTAAATTCTTTTTCTGAGGATTTTATAAATTTATGAAAATTCTTTCGGAGTCGGTAAATAACTGATTCCGGGATTTTTAATTAAAAATCTATACAGTATTTCTTCAAACGAATTTCACCATGAGTCTTCAAATATTTTTCTTGATTTTTGGTAAAATTTCCAGACCAATCCGAGATACTTGAATTTCGGACATTTTTCCAAAATTTGCAAAATTCCTTTTCCACCTCATGTGCCACCTCATTTCCCACTCACCACTTCACCTAACCCCACTAACTCTCTCTCCTCCCATGGCCGGCCAAGTGGCAATGGGAGGGACACCTCACCCCCACATTTTTGCAAGGAAACCCCTCACATCCACTTTAATCCCACTCCCTTTACAAAAGATCCCTACATATAAATTCCTATACATTTGCAAATCACCCTTTTCTCATTTCTTCACCAAGAGAAGAATTCTCCCAAACTCTCCTCCTTCCTCTTCAACAAACCCTAGCTCCAAGAGAACACCCAACCTCTTCACCTTCACCTCAAGGTCTCTAAGGATTCAACTAGGGCTTCATCAAGGGAGCTCAACTTCAACCATCACTCCATAGGCAACTCCAAGAACAAGTTCTTCAACCCTAGCTTCAACATCAAGTGGTGGATTGAAGCCAACACCTCTTCCCTTGGATCAAGCTTCAGATTTAACCCATCCTTGTGAGTATTTCACTCACCAAGACTTGGTTACTTCTTAGCATGCTTAAGTTCACATATCATGTTCAATTATGCCATCAAAATCATATTTTTAGCCATCAAATACAAACCCTAGAAAACCTGTTCTGTATGCTGTTTCCAGTCGATTAGTCGACTTGACCTAGAACCTAGTCGACTAGAAACCCTTAGCTGAATCTTAACCTTTTCTGGAAACACAGTATTAGTCGACTTACCCATTTTCCTAGTCGACTAGCTCCACTATTAGTCGACTACTATTCTACCCTAGTCGACTAACCTTGCTTGAAACCAGAAACCTTAACTCTCGGCCCTAGTCGACTTGACTATATTATTAGTCGACTATAGCTTATTAGTCGACTACCCATTCTTCCCTAGTCGACTAATTTATCCTGAGACAGAAACCCCAACTCTCTGTATCTCAGACTTAGTCGACTTAAGTATCTGTTAGTCGACTTGACCCTCCTATTAGTCGACTACCCCTTCTAATCTAGTCGACTGACTTTCCCTGAAACAGAAACCCAAACTCTCTGGAACCCAGTTCTAGTCGACTATACCAGACTGTTAGTCGACTAACTCCACTATTAGTCGACTACTCTTCCATCCTAGTCGACTAACCTTGCCTACCTGTCTTAGTTGATTTCTTTCTTGAATATGAACCTTACCCTTTAGACTTACATCACATATAGGTTCACTTGACTTGTCTCTAGACACACATCATCTTCCATTCTTTCTCTCTCTCATCTTCACTCTACATATTTATATCACAGGTTGTGGCGCATCCCGAGCTTCCGTGGATTTCGGATATTTCGGTATATTGGTGACTCAGGCGAGTGTTCTCACTCGCTACCCTCTTACTTCTTATTTCATTGATTATGCGCATGTTCTCGCTTTAGCTTTCATGTATTTTATTTCATGTTCTATATCTTTTATTGCTTTATGCTATGCGTGGCCGACCCTTCGTGGTCGTTGGACTTGTTGGACTTTGGGTCCTTACTTTTATATTACCTCTTGGCATTACATTAGACCTGTTAGTTATGTGCTACCATTTGACATATGTATATCACCTGACATCTAGTGTGTTATCACCTGACCACTTGGCATGCTCTATGGCAAGACCCTATTGGTATGACCTGACTTACCCAGACTATTATCAATCTCTTGACATAACTTGCCACCTGATTACTATCAATCTCTTATATGCTTGGTTGCTTGTTAATTATCATCATCCTGTCATGCTATCACTTTACACCCAGCATGATATACTTGACTTGTGATTATCATTCTTACGGGAACTTGACTTATTATCCTGTATCATGATCAGTGACTTGTTTTCCTGCTTTGCATGCAGTGACCTGACTATGTTATACTTATGTACTCCTGATTCCTGATCATGTCTATTTCCTGTTTTTCCCGTAAAGTGATAATTAAACTATTGAATCTTAAAATGGACCAACTTGTATTGGGTCGGGGGAAACATGCGGATATCGATATGTGTTCGTGTTTACAGTGGCATTAGGTTGTGCACTATATATCCGGTCTTACCTGTGGTACTCCAGGGGACCGAGGGGAGTGCTTTCTCCCTTTCCTGTTTACTGTCATGACAAGGGCATACATAAGTCCCTCCTGTTTAGCCTTGCGGCAGGTTCCGTCTTCAAGCAACGGAACAATCCTGGGCCGTGGTCCCGGGTATGCACGGGACCCACTGTAAACATAGTTCGTTGATACAACCGCTGTTTCCAATAACAACCTCGACTTGCTTATATATGGATGTATGTGAGTTGGCCGTACACCGAGCCACATACCTAGATATATGGGTTAGACGAGTAATAATAAAGTGTCATAATAATCGGCTCTTTAAGTTGTAAGTAGAGGTATGTGGAATGGGACGCATACCAAAGCCTACATCTTAAATAGCTATGAATCCGTGATGTGCCTTACCGTATTTGCTTTTCCGGACTTTATATCGGATTTCCTGTTTTATGAGTATTATGTTATAACTACCTGGTAGCTCGGATTGGTTTTATTCGGATTTCCTGTTTTATGATTATCATGCCATATCTATTCTTACCTGCTCTACCCTATCTGCCTACTGAGTATTCCCACTTGATATATGCATTATTGTGCTCACCCTGCTTCACCACTTGGTTTTGCTTCTACACTCGCCTGGGGAGTATCATTTAACTCCCCTGGATTCTCACGTCCAGGTCTTGGAGTTAGGAGCGGGTGTTCAGAGTAACGCAGCAGTAGCGTGGGTCTTCAGCCGACCTTTCGGAGCTCCATCCTTCCAGACCCCTTTGTGCCTCTCGAGTTTTCCCTTAGCACACTCGTGAGTGCTCTTTTACGCTTTTCACTTGTACAGTTCCTTGCATACTTATAAGCGAGCCCCTTTTTATACTGTTCATATATGTATATCTTTTGTATTCTCGCATTTGCGCATATCTGTGATGTATTATTATTGTAATATTCATCACCTCTGGTGATAACTCTGTGATTGTATATATATATGTGTTGGAATGTATAATGCACCATTTGCTTCCGTACTCTGATTCTTGTCTGTACTGATGCTTAGCGTATATACGGGAAGGTAATTCGGACTTACGTATATACGTTGCAGTGACGTCCCCGTATCGCCGGGATCGGGGCGTTACAGTTTCACCGGTATCGGTCGACACTGGCTCGGCCGTATTTTGGAATAATTCAGAAAAATTCACAAAAATACCCTAATATAGAAAATATGATTCTAAGATATAACGTGAAAGCAGATTTTTAAAATGCAACTCCATTTGTGAATTAAAAATCGTAGAGCTAATTATTGGTATAGGTCGACACTGACTACGGAGATTTTCCAAAATAATCTCCAGAAAATTCTGAAAAATTTAAAATATTGGAAAATAATATCTAAAATTGGCTGAATCTAACTAGCAGAAAGGTCAAATCAACTTTGTACGCCGTATCGAGTACCAATACTGTGATACATACATCAAGGATCAGGGGGTTACACCTGCATTGAGAGTTAATCTACTTCTAAATAGAAAGTGTAATAAACAGAGATGCTCCTTAAAGAATTACTTTGGAGTTATTAAGAATATGACTAGAGTGTAAATCACCTAGAGGGGGGTGAATAGGTGATGATGCTAATCTTGAAACTAAATGCGCTAAATGCGGAAGCTTAAAACAAATTTGCACAAACACTTAATACAACACACAAGTGTAGCCGAATTCCCCGTGAAGGGCTCTGGACTAACTCCTCTTGATTCCCCTAGATATGGGTTGAGGTGCTATATGAAGCTCTTGTGGTTAAGTACAAGTGAGGCACACACACAAACAAGCCAAGCATATAATGGATATATAGCAATATGAAAGATGCAAGGCACAACACAAGCAATATATGATATAAATGAATGAATGATACTTTGCACAAATAGAGAGAGTTAAGAGACAATGGATCAAACGCAAACACAATGATATGTTCCGAGGTTCGAGCCCCTAGCTCTACGTCCCCGCCTTCACCGAGAAGGATTTCTAATCCACTAAAGGAGTACCAAACTCCTCTCTCAACCTTACAATGCCACCGAGGCAATACAACCGCAATCCACCTCTACCGAAGAGGGATAAGGCACGTAGCCAATACAATCACAATCACCTCTACCGAAGAGGGATCCAAACACCACTCCGATCAACCTCTACCAAAGAGGGATACAACAAGTCAAGGAGGGTTTACAACTTGGAGGCTCAATCAACCTCAAACACTTTCTTTTTCCACAAAACAATGTTCCTAATAGAATAGGATAGATGATAGCTCAAGTGTGGAAAAACTAGAGTTTTGAAAACAAAAACTCAAAGAAAAATACTTGGAAAAACTCTTGGTAAAAGATATAAATGAAGAACAAACCAAATCTCCCAAAATTCTATTTTCTTTTATTTTCAAAAACTCTAAAACAAAACAAGGGTGAAATCTTTTGAGATCTAAAACACTTTGAAAACTTCTTTTAAACTCTGGAGAAACTAGGAATTTTTCTTGTTAAAAATCTTAGCTAAAATCCCAAAGGAATGGGGTTTATATAGGCCAAAACAAAAAACTAGCCGTTAGGCTGATCTGGCAGCCTGACAGGCTTGCGGTCGACCGGCCCGGTCGATCGCCAATGGTCAGAAATATGACCGTTGGGGCATCCAGTCGACCGCCCGGCCGACCGCCCAGATACAGAGAGCAAAGCTCTCTGGTCCGGTCGACCGCCCGGTCGGCCGGCGCAGTGTCTGCCAGACGTGCACAAGGCTGTGCACGTCGGTCGACCGTAACGGTCGACCGGCCCTTGGTGCGGTCGACCCGTGCGGTCGACCGACCTGGCCTGTCAGTCACAGTCTGGGTCAGAAAAACAGGTTTAAAAATATTTTTAATAAATCTTTTAAGTCTTTGTAAAAATACCCAAAAATAGTTTTAACATTTTGCATTGATATATAAACATGTGATAAACATTTTAGCTCAAATATCAAGCATATGAAACTATTTTTGTGTTTAAACATTTTTACAAAAATCAAAACTTGTATTTTATCAAACTTGAATTTTTCAACACATGAATAGGAAAGTCAAAATAAGTTTGTTTAGAAGTTAAGCATGCATGTATAGAAAGAATACATCTACTATACATAAACCAATTAAACTTGTTTTGATCAATCTATTCATGAAAACTAAATCCAAAACATAAAACTTGTGTGTGTTGTGCACTTGAGCATATCAACTATACTAAGCTTTACAAATGGATCTAAACACACTAAACACTAGGATACCTAAGTTTTCTTGACGATCTTCATCTTCAAGCCGACTCGATCCTAAACTCCGTGATCCAACGAGCATGGCTATGTATGATCTTGACGCTCGGGCTCGGGAATCACCAAGTGAAGGCTTCCAAACTCCTCTTTTTGAAGCAATCACCAACTAATATCTTGTTACATGATCTGAGACTAAAATCACAAGATTATTAGTAAACATAACTACATGAGTTAATCATCATCAAAACTAGAGAGGAAGGCCTTCGGGCCAACATAGAGGATCAATTGAAAAAACTATAAATAAATTGCTGAGTAAAAACTGTAGAACTAACGTAACTGAACACGAGAAGCGTGAACAGCTGAATACATAAGGCGAAGTAATTAAAGATAGACATAAGCTAGCATCAATGGACTTCGCCACCATGATGGTACTCTACATGGCATGCACTTTATTCTTTTGCCAATAGTAGTTGCAAGCTACTGTAGTCCCTGGTCGACCAACTGTGAATAGGATCAGACTGAAGGAGATGATTGGGCTAAAGTTGTACATAAATCTCTTGTCGAGTCTCTAAACAAGTTCACACTGACTACAAATAAGATAGCGGATGCTCACTGTAGATTACTATAAGTATATGTCAATTATCATTATCATTAGTATTATTGAGATAGCAATTGCTGCTTCCTATCTAACAAATATAATAATTGCTTACTGCAGTATTAGTTCCGTGAACATGTGGCAATGATCGAACCAACAAAAGGGATGGAGCAAAGAACACCATGGGCAGTTAAGTGGGACCTGCATGAACTCAAAAGTTTTATCGACAACCCTGATCTATCAGAGATTGATCAAGAACAAGTGAGTACTAAAATCTCAAAAACAAATGTAGTAATTTGAAGTAGAAGTCCTCACAAACCACTAGCCGCCGTCTTCACAAAGCACTAAAAAAATAGAGTTTTATGAGAACTGTGATCATGATCGGTGTCCTTTCAAAAGTCACTATTTATCAGTGTATATGAGGACTGCGGCCATGATCACAGTCTTTAAAAAAATGTTATTTACATTTTTAATTGACATTTGATATATCTTCTCTCTCTTACTTGTAGGTTTATGAAAGAATGAAAAATATGTCTAAAAATGTAACGCCCCGATCCTGCGGGTACGGAGGCGTTACTGCAACGTATATACGCAGGTCAGAATTACCCTCACGTATATGAAAAGTCACCTAGTGGGGGGTGAATAGGTGACAATGCTAATCTATGAACTAAATGCGGAATTTAAAAACTTAATGCAAATTACACTCAAGTGCTATCAACAAGTGATGCACACAACCAAGCCAAGCAAATATGAATGAGCAATGTAAATGAATGCAAGGCACAAAGTAAAGAGAGAGTAGAGAGAGAGCCAATGGATCAAGCGCAAACACAAAGATATGTTATCGAGGTTCGAGCACTCAGCTCTACATCCCCGCCTTCGACACACGAAGGATTTCCACTAGCTCGTCCACCTAGGACCCTTTACAAGGAGTACCCAACTCCTATCTTTACAACCTCCTCCCTGAGGCACAAATCCAAGCCAACCAACACAACCTCCTCCTTGAGGCAAACTCCAACAATCACAACCTCCTCCTTGAGGCAAATTTTCAAACCAATACAACAAACTCCCAATCACCAACCAATACAAGGATCACCTCTCAACTAGAGGGATACAACCCAAAGCACAAAGCTAAGAAAAAATTGGGTTACAACTTGGTGGTCACAACAACAACCACAAACAACTTCTTCTTCCACACAAATAACCTATAGATATAGATAGTAGATTTTTTCTCAAGTGTGAAGAAAACCAAAGGAATGGAAATCAGAAATCACAAAGAAAATCCTTGGGAAAAATCAAGAAATCAAGATAGAATAGTTCAATCAAAATTCTTTCCCAAAAACCCTTTCTTTGATTTTCCAAACCCTATTGAAAACACCAAATGGATTGTTCAATTCAAGCTCATAAACCCTTTTTGATTGCTTTGAAAACACCAGAGAATCAGCAAAAATTCGCACAAAAAAACTTAGAGAAAAACTCTCTCAAATTGGGTATTTATAGGCAATTATCAGAAAATAGCCGTTGACAGAAATTTAGCCAGAATTGCCCTGCCGGTCGACCGGCCGGTCGACCGTGCAACGGTCAAATTTTGAACCGTTTGCACTACCGGTCGACCGCCCCGGTCGACCGAATAATCCAGAGAGCAGACTATTCTGCTCCGGTCGACCGTCCCGGTCGACCGCTGTCTGTGCCAGAAACGTGCACAGGTTTGTGCACGTCGGTCGACCGGCCCGGTCGACCGACCTCAGTCCTAGTCGACTAGTCAGGATCCTAGTCGACTTGGTTGAAGCCTGGAACAGAAAACATACTTAAAACACATTGTAAAAACATTTTTATCTTTGCTAAAACTTCCATAGAAACTTGTTTTATCATAGCATTGATATATAAACATGTGGTAAAAAGTTTAGCTCAAATATCAATCAATAAGGACTATTTTTGTGTTATAGAAATTTTGCCAAAAATCAAAAACTGTATTTTCTAAAACTTGGATCTTGAATAGAAAATATATTTTGTCCAAAACACTTCCAGATACAAAAACATGATAATTAAACACTTTGAAGCATGATGCATATGGATAGAAATCCAATATACATGAAACAAATATATATCATAGTTTTTGTCATTAATTCCAAAAATATGTTTTGTTGTAAATACCAAAACATAAAACACATGGAATAGATTATCAAACAAAGTTTGTCTAAACAATTGAAGCATGCATGTATATAGAACAAATCTAATATACATAAACCATGTAAACTTGTTTTGATAAAAAATCTATTCATGAAAACCAAGATCGGTTAAACCTAAAACCGAAAATCAAAACATGAAAGGTGTGTGTTGTGAAATTGAGCTTATCATACTATTCTAATCTTTACAATTAGGATCTAAACCCAAACTAAAACTATGGATACCTAAGTCTTCTTGTAGAGCGCAATCTCCAAGGTAGAGCGCAATCTCCAAGTCGGCTCGATCCAAAAACTCTTGATTCACCGAGCAAGTGCAATGTATGATCTTTGATGCGCGGGCTCTTGAATCAACATGTGCAAGCTTCCAATTCATCTTGTTGAAGCTAAACATCAACTAATATCTTGATTAATAATCTGAAACTAAAATCACAAGATAATTAGTACACATAACTACATGAGTTAATCATCATCAAAATTAGAGTGGAAGGCCTTTGGGCCAACAATCTCCCCCTTTTTGATGATGACAAAACTCATGGAGTTATATATGCATGGATTAAAGTAAAGCTTCAAAGAAGCTCCCCCTTAACTCATGCATAGGAATAAACAAACAATAACTTGCATATAAACAAGTTCTTGACATAAAATGAATATGCATATGAAACATGCTCTTGATTCCAATTAAAACAAAACAAATAACTTACCAAACAAAACTCTTGATACTAATAAAAACAAAACTCATAATGCTCTTGATACCAATGGATATTAATAAAAACAAAACTCATAATGCTCTTGATACCAATACCAATGGAGATGAAATGAACATAAAACTGAAAACTCATGCATATCAACTCCAATAAATCTTCTCCCCCTTTTTGTCAATCATCAACAAAGGGGTAAAAACAAGATAGATATGAATTCTTCTCCCCCTAAATATATGAAATAAAGAATAAACAAACTACTTCAAGGGGTGAAACCAAAAATGATACCAATTAAAAAAAAATGTGTCAAAGAAGTGCATTATGATATCAATAGAAAGTGATCATAAAAACATTTAAGAAATGCCTACCAATTACCAATTGAAAGTAAGAGGGGCATTGAAAACAAATATGATCCCAATTGAAACATATTGAAAATAAAACACATGATACCAATTAAAAAAAATTGATACCAATTTGAGTGAACAAATGCATCTTGATACCAATTGAAGATATATATCTTTATAAGCATATGATACCAATTAAAAATCAATAATCATTCTTAAATCATTTTTTTTCTCATAAAGTTAGGGAGTGGGAAACAAAACCAATGGTAAACTAAATACCAATTGAAAAATTGAAATGTGAGTTTTCTCCCCCTTTATGAAATACCAACTAAACATATGCTTAAGCTAGAAATAAGATACCAGTTGAAAACTAAGTCAATTGAAATAATGTTAAAGCTCAAGCTTAGCATAAGTAAGATAATGATAATGCTTGTAAAAAGATACCAATTGAAAATTGAATCAATTGAAAATGATGGTCATAAAAAAAATCAAGCTTATCATAAACAAAATTTGTGAAATCTTGAAGCACAAATAAATCATCTATATATGTATGTATGAAATAGATACCAATTGAAATTGATACTATATGAAGTGTAAGCATACATATATAAAACAAAACATATATGAGTATACAAAAGGATGTCAAGATTGATACCAAATTGAAAGAATTCAATGATACCAATTGAAACAACAATAAGATCAAGTGTATATCTCATATCAACTACCACCCAATCATGTGCAAGTTTAAAAATGATTTTCATTATAACGCATACATGAACATGATCTCCCATCCAACCACCCTTTATGGTAGGGGTTTTCAAAAATAGATTTGAAATTATAGTATGTTTGAAAATCTCTACCAAAATGAAGAATATCGCAACTAGTTAAATAGAGGGTAGACTAGTACGAAATCCTTCGAGTAAGGAATAACAAAAATGTTTTTCATGAACACATGTAACTCACATGGCACTAAAACACTCAAAATCTAGATAGCACAAATTGTACTCATGAAAACTAAATCATGAGAAAACATTAAATAGGGTGAGTGTACAAGTGTTGTGTGAAACATATCATCATGAAAATGGACAATCAAGCTTAATTGAAATTCCTTTAAAATATAAACATATGAAAACTAAATTTTCATTACTAAAGGAAATCTCCTAAAAACATGAAAATCTAAACTCTTCATTAAAAGTCAATTTATACTTCAAGGTATATGTATGTTTAGACAAAGCAAAAGTATACATACATATCCCTAAACACAATTGAGTCCAAAATATAAATTTGCATGAAAAGCAAATGACTCAAGGGGCATACATGTATATCTTAAGATTTGACAAAATAGACATATACATGAAGTGAAAACACTTTATCATAGAAAACACATGATCATAAAACATATCAAAAATGAGGAATACATGTATGAATGCATGAATCATCAAAATTAGACTATACTAGCACATCTAATGAGTACAAATAGGCATCCAAGCACAAATATATATAAAGGTTTATTTGTGGCCCATTCTATGTACAAGTATAACTCCTAGTTTTCATGAAAACTAACATCTAAGCATATATTCAAATCATAAAGCATAAAACAAGTCATAAATCAAAAATTATTCTAAAAATGATCCTTATATAAATTCATATGCTATAAGAATCAAGATATACATAATATCAAAACAATTGTGAAAACACAAAATATGGAATCATATAAACAATGGTGATTACAAATTGCAATACATGTATAGCAATGAACATACTAATCAACACATGAATCATTAAAACACAAAATCATAGAATCATGAACATCATATGATCATTGTGCATATGCATGTACATTAGATCTAAAGCATACATGTTAGTTTAAATAAGGTGAGACACTAAATGTAGATTCCAAATGAAGCATGGGTGCTCAAGTAGCTAAACATGCACAACTTTAATATAATGGCACAAGCATAATGGACAATAAAACACAACATGCTATAATAAAAAATGAAAAGCATGTAAACACTAAATGGAGTAAGGGATTGTTACCAAAACCAAAGGGGCAACTCTCCATGTCTCCAAAACACGATGGTCCTCCCACCAAATCTCCTTGAGAGTGAAGCATCCAAATGGTTCTCCTTTTAGCTTAGAATGCATCCATCTCAAGGCACCAATGCCCTCAAGTGATGCGAGAGCTCCCACCTACATCAAAAGTCAAAGAGGTGGTTTTTGGTACCTATTTTCTAGTGGGTCCACGAGGGTTAGTTTCTTTTCTCACCCAAACATAATTAGTTGCTAAATTTTCATTATAAATACGATCATAACAAAATCTAGCAAGGTGGCCTTTTCGACCACAATGTGTACATGTGTACACGTGAGCATACATATGATGGTGGTGATCATGAAAAGCATGTGTATGCCTAGATGGGTGTGCATGTAAGGTTGGAACTTGTTTCTTGCGAACCAAGGTTTCCAATCGTGTGTGATTCATGGCACAATGGCTCAAAGTGGAGCCCAAACTATCAACACTTTTCTTCAAAACAAGTATATCATTTTCAATGTTAGAAGATAGAGTGGAGCATGCAATAGGTGTGCTAGAACATGAAGCAACATTAGCATGGCAAACATCAATCTCTTTTTGCAAAGATTTATTTTTAATCAAAACCAAATCCAATTCTCTAGTAATTGAATCAATATCATTTTTCAAAGTAAGATTTTCTTTAAAAGTAAAATCCAATTTTGAAGATAAAATCTCATTGTGCTTTACTACATCATCACAATCATTTTTATTTTTCAAAAATTCATTTTCCTTTAAAGCAAGTTCAAGTTGAGATTTAAGTGAGTCATGTTCACTTGCAATCTCTTCCTTCTCTTGCAAAACCAATTCAAAATTAGAGCATAAATCCTTTAATTCATTTTTCAACACAAGATTATCCTCTTTCAACAAATCATGTTTTTCCAACAAATTTTCAAGCTTTTGAGCAAGTTCCATATTTAAAGTTTGAACTTCAAAACAACCATGGCAATAGGAACTAGAGCTATCATCAATATGAGAATCCGATTGTACCTCAAGGGAGTTCTTCCCTTGGACCATGAGGCATTGCTCTTCGGACTTTTCTCTTTTTGATCTCCTCATCTTGTTAATTATCCTTGGAAGCTCGGGAGACGTCAAGATGCTCCAAACTGCAAAAGCCGAATCATAGTGATCAAAAACGGGTAAAAGAAATTCATTTAGAGATGCTCTAAGTGCTCTAAGTGCTAATGCATTGGCCTTCTTATGCTTGCTACTATTTGAGAGGGATTCTATGGTAATGGCTTGATAAACTAGATGACCTAATGTTTTTAAATGCCTAGTCATGTCCACCTTCCAAGTATCAAGTCTAAAATGGTCAAACATAGGAGGGCTAGCCATAAGTGCAACTATATGTGTGCAAATGAAAATGCAAATGAAGATTAGCAAACCAAGATCTTACTCCTAGGTGGTTAAACCTAAATATCAGGAGCACTAGCTCTGATACCAATTGAAAAGTCACCTAGAGGGGGGGTGAATAGGTGACAATGCTAATCTATGAACTAAATGCGGAATTTAAAAACTTAATGCAAATTACACTCAAGTGCTATCAACAAGTGATGCACACAACCAAGCCAAGCAAATATGAATGAGCAATGTAAATGAATGCAAGGCACAAAGTAAAGAGAGAGTAGAGAGAGAGCCAATGGATCAAGCGCAAACACAAAGATATGTTATCGAGGTTCGAGCACTCAGCTCTACATCCCCGCCTTCGACACACAAAGGATTTCCACTAGCTCGTCCACCTAGGACCCTTTACAAGGAGTATCCAACTCCTCTCTTTACAACCTCCTCCTGAGGCACAAATCCAAGCCAACCAACACAACCTCCTCCTTGAGGCAAACTCCAACAATCACAACCCCTCCTTGAGGTAAATTTTCAAACCAATACAACAAACTCCCAATCACCAACCAATACAAGGATCACCTCTCAACTAGAGGGATACAACCCAAAGCACAAAGCTAAGAAAAAATTGGGTTACAACTTGGTGGTCACAACAACAACCACAAACAACTTCTTCTTCCACACAAATAACCTATAGATATAGATAGTAGATTTTTGCTCAAGTGTGGAGAAAACCAAAGGAATGGAAATCAGAAATCACAAAGAAAATTCTTGAGAAAAATCAAGAAATCAAGATAGAATAGTTCAATCAAAATTCTTTCCCAAAAACCCTTTCTTTGATTTTCCAAACCCTAATGAAAACACCAAATGGATTGTTCAATTCAAGCTCATAAACCCTTTTTGATTGCTTTGAAAACACCAGAGAATCAGCAAAAATTCGCACAAAAAAACTTAGAGAAAACTCTCTCAAATGGGGTATTTATAGGCAATTATCAGAAAATAGCCGTTGACAGAAATTTAGCCAGAATTGCCCTGCCGGTCGACCGGCCGATCGACCGTGCAACGGTCAAATTTTGAACCGTTTGCACTACCGGTCGACCGCCCCGGTCGACCGAATAATCCAGAGAGCAGACTATTCTGCTCCGGTCGACCGCTGTCTGTGCCAGAAACGTGCACAGGTTTGTGCACGTCGGTCGACCGGCCCGGTCGACCGACCTCAGTCCTAGTCGACTAGTCAGGGTCCTAGTCGACTTGGTTGAAGCCTGGAACAGAAAACATACTTAAAACACATTGTAAAAACATTTTTATCTTTGCTAAAACTTCCATAGAAACTTGTTTTATCATAGCATTGATATATAAACATGTGGTAAAAAGTTTAGCTCAAATATCAATCAATAAGGACTATTTTTGTGTTATAGAAATTTTGCCAAAACCAAAAACTGTATTTTCTAAAACTTGGATCTTGAATAGAAAATATATTTTGTCCAAAACACTTCCAGATACAAAAACATGATAATTAAACACTTTGAAGCATGATGCATATGGATAGAAATCCAATATACATGAAACAAATATATATCATAGTTTTTGTCATTAATTCCAAAAATATGTTTTGTTGTAAATACCAAAACATAAAACACATGGAATATATTATCAAACAAAGTTTGTCTAAACAATTGAAGCATGCATGTATATAGAACAAATCTAATATACATAAACCATGTAAACTTGTTTTGATAAAAATTCTATTCATGAAAACCAAGATCGGTTAAACCTAAAACCGAAAATCAAAACATGAAAGGTGTGTGTTGTGAACTTGAGCTTATCATACTATTCTAATCTTTACAATTAGGATCTAAACCCAAACTAAAACTATGAATACCTAAGTCTTCTTGTAGAGCGCAATCTCCAAGCTAGAGCGCAATCTCCAAGTCGGCTCGATCCAAAAACTCTTGATTCACCGAGCAAGTGCAATGTATGATCTTTGATGCGCGGGCTCTTGAATCAACATGTGCAAGCTTCCAATTCATCTTGTTGAAGCTAAACACCAACTAATATCTTGATTAATAATCTGAAACTAAAATCACAAGATAATTAGTATACATAACTACATGAGTTAATCATCATCAAAACTAGAGTGGAAGGCCTTTGGGCCAACAGTATATACGCTAAGCATCAATACAGGCAAGAATCAGAGTACGGAAGCAAGTGGTGCATTATACATTCCAACATATGAGTACGATTACAAAGTTATCACCAGAGGTGATAAATATTACAATAATATTACATCACCTGATAGGCGCAAATGCGAGAATACAAGGAGATGTACATATATGATCAGTACAAAAGAGCGCTCACGGGATAGCTGGAGGGACCGCGAGCCAACAGGGGGAGCAAGGATGGGACTGGAGCTACAGCTGATCTAACTGCTCCGCCGAAGTGAACTTGGTCCTCAGCAAGAAAATACCCCTTCAGTTATAAGCTTCGAGACCTGGACATGAGAATCCAGAGGAGTCAAAACTCCCCCAGCGAGAGGTGAGGTAAAAGCCAAATGGCGAGCAAGGACGAGCACAAGTGTGTATATAACAAATGATATCAGGTAGGAAGTGCTCATGACATGATCAGATAAGAACAGGAGACAGGAGGGTTAGAATACCAGTATAGCAGGTATGGACAGGTATAACATAATCATCATAAAGCAGGAAATCCGATATAAAACCCGATTACGAGCAAAACAGATTGTATAAGCTTAGGTCACGGCCCCATGAGACTAGTACCTCGAAGGAATAATCCAAACAAGGAAACCCTCATCTATATACCTTTATCCCATGTTACCGTAATCCAAGTGCGTACAACCCGAGTTACAAAGCAACGCATCAAATTACATAATGGTCATAACAGGAACACATAACAGGCGTAACAGGAATCATAACAAGCATAACGGGAGTCATAACAGGAATCATAACAGGAGTCCATAACGGGCATAACAGGAGTCTTTATTATTATTACTCGTCTGACACATATATCTAGGTATGTGTCCTGGTGTACATCCCAACACACATACATCCATATATCAGCAAGGCGAGGTTCGTTATTGGAAGCTGATGGAGAACTGATAGCACTTCTTATAGTAGTTCCCGTACGCCCGGGACCAGCCTGGGGGCCTTAAATCCCCCTAACACGTATCTTCTGAGGGCCTGAGATCCCTCTAACACGAATCGTCAATATTTTATTCCATTACTATAAGCAAGGCATCATTCCGGCATCCATCACTTCCTCCATTCCCCGTGCAAGTTATCCTTTTTATGGCTTGTTAACATATTATCAGATTACGGGAATGAGTAGGATCATAACTTGTCATAACAGGAATCATAACGGGAATCATAACAGGAATCATAACAAGCATAACTGGAGTACATAACAAGAGATCAGGTACTACATTCCCGTAAGGTGATAATCAGGAGTAGAGAGTTATTCATAACAGGTATCAGGTTTATCAAGCCAATAACAAGTGTTCATGACAGGAGGTATAACATGAGTTAGTATCAAGTAGTAGTATGTCAGGTGTCAGGTGATAATATATCAGACAAGTATATGTCAGCTTGTATCTGGCGATGGTGGAGTGATAGTTGAGTAACATCAAGTAGGGCTGAGCAATTGAAGGCATATGATCAATACAAAATCCATGGGAAGGGTCTATTTTTAATAAAGGGATCAAACACAGCAGTCAGCCAATTCTAGTCGACTAGGGAAAACAAGTAGTCGACTAGAGAAGGAGTTAGTCGACTATAGAGAAGGACCAAGTCGACTAATAAGGCCGCGTCTCATAGAGCCGCGTCTTCAGGAAAAAGTTAGTCGACTAGGGGAAAAGATAGTCGACTGATAAAGTTGCGTTTGGTAGGGTCGCGTCTTCAAGAAAAAGTTAGTCGACTAGGAGTAAGGGAGTAGTCGACTAATAAGGTTGCGTCTCGTAGAGCCGCGTCTTATAGAAAAAGTTAGTCGACTAGGAGTAAAGGAGTAGTCGACTAATAAGGTCGCGTTTTCAAGAAAAGGGTCGCGTTTCAAATAAGCTAGTCGACTTGAGGTAAGGGAGTAGTCGACTAATAAGGGTTCAAGTCGACTAATGACTAGGTCAAGTCGACTAACAGAGTGCAAACAGAGAGCAGAACTTGTCTTTTGAGGGTTGCGTTTATTGATAATAATACAAGTATGAAAATAGTTATCCATGTCTTGGCGAGTAAAGTTACTCGCCTAAAATGTTCCTTTGATGCGTCTGACGAAGAAGAGCACGGCCCCAATCCAAAAGGAGGGCACCGGCCTAAGAGTCTTGCCAACGGAGAAGAGCGCGGCCCCAATCCGAAAGGAGTGGCCGGCCTTCACAAGGGAAGGAGGTTGATGGTGCAAGTATAGTTCACTTTGAAAAAATGGGATTTTGCAAACAATGTTACGGGGAGCGACGAGGTGGCTAGAATGAAAGAGCCCACCGAGGAGTTGATATTGGTGTGGTTCGTGGAGTCCAAGGAGGTATAAGTGGTGGTGGAAATAGTGGAGAAAGTGGTGGTGAGAATGGGTTGTTTGGTATTTTATGGTGAAAAAGAGGAGGAAGAAGATGTTATGGAGGTGGTGTTGTTGTTGGAAATGGAGAAGGAGATGGAGGAGAGAATGATGGTGGAGTTTGTGGTGAGAACGAAGGAAAAATGGTGGAGGAATGGGTGGCCAAAGGAGAGAGAAGGAGGCTCTTTTGGGCTGCTGTTGGCCTCTCTGTTGGCTGCAAAAAGAAGAAGAAGAAGAGAAAATGAAAGAGAGAGAAGGAGTGGGGGTATTTATAAAGGGTGGAAAACATTATAATAATGTTGCCATTGCTTATCAAAGCAAAAGAGAACGCACCAATTAAGTTGCGTCTCAACAAGGCAATGGCTGCGTCCAGGCCAAAAGAACTGGACGCGGAGATGAAAGCCGCGTCCAGGAGGAAATGTAAAGGCTGCCTTTTAACAAAAGGACAAAAGTCATAATGACTTGATTGGAATTGATTAGCAGTGCATTAAAGGCAGCATGGGGAGGCGAGGAAAGGATCTCCGCATTAAATGCAGAATCCCAGGTAGGTGAAACTCGCGTTTGAGGAAGGAGGGAGAAAATAGAAAAAGGGAAAAGTGAAATATTTGGATAAATTCTCGGTATCTGGGAAAATACCGAAAACTCCGGAAGGGTCCAAAAATAACATAGCTTGGAAAGTTCCCCAAAAATTCTCAAAAATAACAAATATTATAAAAAGATTTTTGGTGAAATCGGTATTCAAAGATTCAATCTCATTTTCAAAATAAAAATCCAGAAGTCAACCGTCAATCTCGGTATACACCGGATTGGCCGGATTTTAATAAAATTAGAAAAATCCCAAAAAATGTATTTGGATAGAAAATATAATTTTAAGAGGTTGCAGGAAAGCCGTTTCTTGAAATTCAACTCCGTTTGTAAATTAAAATTCCGAGAGACGGTCAGCGGTACTGGTCGACACCGTTTTGAAGATTTACAACTTAGTTCCGGAAATTTCCAGAAAATCATGAAAAATCTAAAATATTGGAAAATAATGTTTAAAACTAAAATCGGTCAAATTGGAATACCAGAAAGACTAAATCGAGTAATAACCTGAGATCGGGTCCCTGGTTCAGACTAGGGCTGAATCCGAGTCCACGAATCCGGATCCAAGACAAAACAATCATATAAACAATTCATAATACAAAATAAATACAGGAAGTAAATCAAAAAAATACGATCGAAAAATTAGAATACGCAACTAAGTATGTATTCCGGGAGCGGGGTGTTACAATCCATCCACCTTACAAAAAATTGCGTCCTCGCAATTTCGATAAGGGGAAGATGAACACAGGAGAGATCAGGGTTGACACTGAGAGAATGATAAGGTGGAATATTTACGAAAGATTACCAACTCAAAATACAAAAGATCAGGGGTAGCGGTTACAGTGACATCCTCAAGGTTCCTGTTCCGGATAGCGAGCTTCGCATTCCGCTGCTGCTTCGTCTGATGCCTCTGCCGCCATGTTGTAGACTTGACCTCTATCATGATCTGCTCTAGTTCTCACTCCTCTCTGTGGGTGATCATGCTGCTGGGGCGGAAATGGAGCTCTTCGATCAACGGGTTCTGGGTTCCCTCTCAGTGGCGGGGCTGAAAGTGCTGGTCGGACTGGTGCTGTATTTCCTACCCTTCTGAACGGGCAATCTCTTATAGCATGACTCCCGGTCCCACATGCTAAGCATAATCCATTGGCCATTCGACAGTCTTTCCTATAATGTCCAGGCTTGTGGCAGAAATTGCATATGATCTGAGGGAGAGAAGGTTGGAATGGTCGCTTGACTATCGGGCCATTGATTGTCCTGGCTGCGTCTTCTTCATTCATCCACTGAAAGGGTCTCTTCACTGACTTGTTCTGCACTTGGTTCTCACTTTTCTTCTCCAGTCCTCGTTCTACTTCACGGGCAATGGAGAGAACTTGGGAGTAAGTCTTCAGCTGTTGAGGAATAAGATACATCTGGACGTCCATCTTTAGCCCTTGCTGAAATCTGCTGGCCCGTTTCTCTTCGTCTGCCACCATGTAGGGAGCAAACCTGCTAAGCCTCCGGAATTCGGCAGCATATTCATCCACTGACCGGTTGCGCTGCTGTAGGCGGATAAATTGTTCTTCCATGTCCCTTTGAGCTGTTGTAGGGAAGAATCTCTCGTAGAATCCCTTTGAGAACTGGTCCCATGTGATGGGTTTCTCCAGTGTTGCTTCTTCCGCCAACCACCAGGTTCTGGCCACATCTCTCAGCTGTATCTTGGCCACTTCCACTTGGTTCTCATCAGGGACTCGGGCCGCCTTCAAAAGATCTGTTGTGTCTATCAGCCACTGTTCTGCATCCAGGGGCTTCTCCGTTCCTGAAAAGGTTACCGACTGTAATCTCCTGAAGTCTGACACGTTGCCTGGCCTCTGCTCTCGGGGTGCAACCAACAGTCCTTGACGCAGAAGCTCTGTCTGCTGCTGTTGACTCTACATCATCCCTTGAAGTACCCTCATCATACCATCATTGTCTCTGCTTGATACATCTTGAGAGGTACTAGGACCATTGCGCGTTCCCCGCCTTTCCATATTTGAGTTGGTTAAAAAGGGTGGCAAGAAGGAGCTGGAAGGTAAAAGATTGAAGGGTCTCAGGATACAAGGAATGGATCAGAAGAAAGAAAGAGATAACTCTGCACTTATAGTTGGATTGTATAACCAGGTCTCTTGTATTCTAGTTGCAAATTTCTTTACCAATAATTTGCCGTCTGGACGTACTGAGGATGCGAGAGCCTAGGCTCTGATACCACCCTGTAACGCCCCGATTCTGCGGGTACGGAGACGTTACTGCAACGTATATACGCAGGTCAGAATTACCCTCACGTATATACGCTAAGCATCAGTACAGGTAAGAATCAGAGTACGGAAGCAAGTGGTGCATTATACATTCCAACATATGAGTACGATTACAAAGTTATCACCAGAGGTGATAAATATTACAATAATATTACATCACCTGATAGACGCAAATGCGAGAATACAAGGAGATGTACATATATGATCAGTACAAAAGAGCGCTCACGGGATATCTGGAGGGACCGCGAGCCAACAGGGGGAGCAAGGATGGGACTGGAGCTACAGCTGATCTAACTGCTCCGCCGAAGTGAACTTGGTCCTCAGCAAGAAAATACCCCTTCAGTTATAAGCTTCGAGACCTGGACATGAGAATCCAGAGGAGTCAAAACTCCCCCAGCGAGAGGTGAGGTAAAAGCCAAATGGTGAGCAAGGACGAGCACAAGTGTGTATATAACAAATGATATCAGGTAGGAAGTGCTCATGACATGATCAGATAAGAACAGGAGACAGGAGGGTTAGAATACCAGTATAGCAGGTATGGACAGGTATAACATAATCATCATAAAGCAGGAAATCCGATATAAAACCCGATTACGAGCAAAACAGATTGTATAAGCTTAGGTCACGGCCCCATGAGACTAGTACCTCGAAGGAATAATCCAAACAAGGAAACCCTCATCTATATACCTTTATCCCATGTTACCGTAATCCAAGTGCGTACAACCCGAGTTACAAAGCAACGCATCAAATTACATAATGGTCATAACAGGAACACATAACAGGCGTAACAGGAATCATAACAAGCATAACGGGAGTCATAACAGGAATCATAACAGGAGTCCATAACGGGCATAACAGGAGTCTTTATTATTATTACTCGTCTGACACATATATCTAGGTATGTGTCCTGGTGTACATCCCAACACACATACATCCATATATCAGCAAGGCGAGGTTCGTTATTGGAAGCTGATGGAGAACTGATAGCACTTCTTATAGTAGTTCCCGTACGCCCGGGACCAGCCTGGGGGCCTTAAATCCCCCTAACACGTATCTTCTGAGGGCCTGAGATCCCTCTAACACGAATCGTCAATATTTTATTCCATTACTATAAGCAAGGCATCATTCCGGCATCCATCACTTCCTCCCATTCCCCGTGCAAGTTATCCTTTTTATGGCTTGTTAACATATTATCAGATTACGGGAATGAGTAGGATCATAACTTGTCATAACAGGAATCATAACAGGAATCATAACAGGCATAACTGGAGTACATAACAAGAGATCAGGTACTACATTCCCGTAAGGTGATAATCAGGAGTAGAGAGTTATTCATAACAGGTATCAGGTTTATCAAGCCAATAACAAGTGTTCATGACAGGAGGTATAACATGAGTTAGTATCAAGTAGTAGTATGTCAGGTGTCAGGTGATAATATATCAGACAAGTATATGTCAGCTTGTATCTGGCGATGGTGGAGTGATAGTTGAGTAACATCAAGTAGGGCTGAGCAATTGAAGGCATATGATCAATACAAAATCCATGGGAAGGGTCTATTTTTAATAAAGGGATCAAACACAGCAGTCAGCCAATTCTAGTCGACTAGGGAAAACAAGTAGTCGACTAGAGAAGGAGTTAGTCGACTATAGAGAAGGACCAAGTCGACTAATAAGGCCGCGTCTCATAGAGCCGCGTCTTCAGGAAAAAGTTAGTCGACTAGGGGAAAAAGATAGTCGACTGATAAAGTTGCGTTTGGTAGGGTCGCGTCTTCAAGAAAAAGTTAGTCGACTAGGAGTAAGGGAGTAGTCGACTAATAAGGTTGCGTCTCGTAGAGCCGTGTCTTATAGAAAAAGTTAGTCGACTAGGAGTAAAGGAGTAGTCGACTAATAAGGTCGCGTTTTCAAGAAAAGGGTCGCGTTTCAAATAAGCTAGTCGACTTGAGGTAAGGGAGTAGTCGACTAATAAGGGTTCAAGTCGACTAATGACTAGGTCAAGTCGACTAACAGAGTGCAAACAGAGAGCAGAACTTGTCTTTTGAGGGTTGCGTTTATTGATAATAATACAAGTATGAAAATAGTTATCCATGTCTTGGCGAGTAAAGTTACTCGCCTAAAATGTTCCTTTGATGCGTCTGACGAAGAAGAGCACGGCCCCAATCCAAAAGGAGGGCACCGGCCTAAGAGTCTTGCCAACGGAGAAGAGCGCGGCCCCAATCCGAAAGGAGTGGCCGGCCTTCACAAGGGAAGGAGGTTGATGGTGCAAGTATAGTTCACTTTGAAAAAATGGGATTTTGCAAACAATGTTACGGGGAGCGACGAGGTGGCTAGAATGAAAGAGCCCACCGAGGAGTTGATATTGGTGTGGTTCGTGGAGTCCAAGGAGGTATAAGTGGTGGTGGAAATAGTGGAGAAGGTGGTGGTGAGAATGGGTTGTTTGGTGTTTTATGGTGATAAAGAGGAGGAAGAAGATGTTATGGAGGTGGTGTTGTTGTTGGAAATGGAGAAGGAGATGGAGGAGAGAATGATGGTGGAGTTTGTGGTGAGAACGAAGGAAAAATGGTGGAGGAATGGGTGGCCAAAGGAGAGAGAAGGAGGCTCTTTTGGGCTGCTGTTGGCCTCTCTGTTGGCTGCAAAAAGAAGAAGAAGAAGAGAAAATGAAAGAGAGAGAAGGAGTGGGGGTATTTATAAAGGGTGGGAAAACATTATAATAATGTTGCCATTGCTTATCAAAGCAAAAGAGAACGCACCAATTAAGTTGCGTCTCAACAAGGCAATGGCTGCGTCCAGGCCAAAAGAACTGGACGCGGGGATGAAAGCCGCGTCCAGGAGGAAATGTAAAGGCTGCGTTTTAACAAAAGGACAAAAGTTATAATGACTTGATTGGAATTGATTAGCAGTGCATTAAAGGCAGCATGGGGAGGCGAGGAAAGGATCTCCGCATTAAATGCAGAATCCCAGGTAGGTGAAACTCGCGTTTGAGGAAGGAGGGAGAAAATGGAAAAAGGGAAAAGTGAAATATTTGGATAAATTCTCGGTATCTGGGAAAATACCGAAAACTCCGGAAGGGTCCAAAAATAACATAGCTTGGAAAGTTCCCCAAAAATTCTCAAAAATAACAAATATTATAAAAAGATTTTTGGTGAAATCGGTATTCAAAGATTCAATCTCATTTTCAAAATAAAAATTCAGAAGTCAACCGTCAATCTGGGTATACACCGGATTGGCCGGATTTTTAATAAAATTAGAAAAATTCCAGAAAATATATTTGAATAGAAAATATAATTTTAAGAGGTTGCAGGAAAGCCGTTTCTTGAAATTCAACTCCGTTTGTAAATTAAAATTCCGAGAGTCGGTCAGCGGTACTGGTCGACACCGGTTTTGAAGATTTACAACTTAATTCCGGAAATTTCCAAAAAATCATGAAAAATCTAAAATATTGGAAAATAATGTTTTAAACTGAAATCGGTCAAATTGGAATACCAGAAAGACTAATCGAGTAATAACCTGAGATCGGGTCCCTGGTTCAGACTAGGGCTGAATCCGAGTCCACGAATCCGGATCCAAGACAAAACAATCATATAAACAATTCATAATACAAAATAAATATAGGAAGTAAATCAAAAAAATACGATCAGAAAATCAGAATACGCAACTAAGTATGTATTCTGGGAGCGGGGTGTTACAAAAAAAGAGGAATGTTGGGACTTAGAATAAGAGGAGAAAGAAAATAAGTGTCAAGAAATTATTGAATCACATGAAGCAAGAATATGAGAAATGATATCTACCTGCATCTCCAGTTGACGAAAAAGAAGAAAATGAAGTTTAGAGGAAGGAAATGCAGAATTGAAGAAGAGAATGCAGGAGTTAGAGGAGGAACTGAATAAGTTTACGCAAAAGGAGGCGAAAAGGATGAAAAGGAAAGAAGAAAAAGATCAAGAAGGGTGAGGAGAAGAAGCAGGAGGAGATGACAAAGAAAATGGAGGATGAGGAGAAGAAAAGAAAGAATAAAGAGGATAAGGAAAAGAAGCAGGAGGACGAAGATGAAGAAAACAGGGAAAATGAAATCAGGCGTGAAGCGACTCCAGAGTCATAAGAACATAAAAATAAAAGTAGAATTGAAGTTCCAGAAGCTGAATATTTAGATTTCAGTTTGGATTTACCTCAAACAGTACTTGAAATGAAGCTTAATGCAGCTTCAGAGCCTGAGGTTATAGAAGAAAAGAAACAAGAAGATAATCAAGAAAATGAGAAAATGAGGCTTATTGCAGAAGCTGTGTGAAAAAAGGTAAGAAAAATGAAGATAAGCAAGAGGAAGAGGAGCAACTCCCGATAATAAAGCAAAAAAAAGGTGGTTTTCAAACTAATAGCAAGATCAATGACACAAAGAGTGAAGCAAGGCCTAGGATCAAAAGAGATTGTGAAAGCTCCGACTATGTTTAAGAGGAGATAAAGAAGGCCGAGAAAGGTAAAGCTAAAGAAGTACATTTTCAACTAGTAGAGGTTAATGATTTTAAAGATACTGATAAAACAAAAAGGCACGAAGCTTCGTGATCTCAGCAGGAGCAAAATATACAAGAAATGGAGCCTGAAAAACAAAAAGTAATAAAACATTTCTTTAAAGAAGGATGGTAAGTATTTTGTCAACAAAAATCACTTATAACTTTTTACTTTTTTCTATAACCATTGATACAGAGGATTGCGATTATGAGTCACCTCCCCTCATAAAATACCATAATTTTTGTTTTTATATGAGAATTGTGAAGATGATCGCAGTCCTAATAAAAAAGGCATTATTTCTTATTCTTACGTGGATTGTAACTTTTATGAGGACTGCGACCAAGATCGCAGTCCTCACAAAATGCTCAATTTTTCAGTACTAATTAGAACTGGATCATAGTTCAGTAATAACAAAATAATTAGGAGTGTGACAAATTTTTTAGTAATAATAAAATAATTCTTTTATCTAATATTGGTAGCAAGTAATAACGAGTGATAATCTTGACTTGAAAGAACATTACATAAAAAAAACTCTGTTGTATTGAATGAATATATGGAGTACATGTTCTTGCCTATCTGCCATACCAAAGTTCTTGTCGGCAACGGAGACTATTAGACACTCCTGCTATTCAATGCCCAAACACACTACTTATCTTTTACAACTTAATGCAACCAAGAGGTGCAAACACTAAATAAAAAGGCCAATTATTAGTGATTTCAAAATTATGGTAAGAGACACCTTCATCATTAGGACTATAATATATGATTTCTGTTGCGTTGTAATTAATTTTTTTTAAAAATACAGAAAGGAGATGTGCTCAAATTAATGAAAGAAGAAATAAAATTAGGTTTTATAGTAATTAAGGGACAACTACAGAAAAACAGATTGTCCAACAAGATTGCCTAGAGCAGACAAATATGTAGGCTTGATTTTCAAATATCAATTTATACTATTATTATTTAAAAGTTAAATTTTAATTTGAATCTCAACATGTCTTTTTAGTTGTGATTGTGTTGTGTTCGTTTGAAATACATGAAGTGCATTACACTTGTGGGTGCAGCTGCACTTGGTCTTATCAACAATAAAGTGGTCAGAAAGCTCAGAGGGAATTAGCTTACATGATAATGTTTGATCCTTAGTACAGCTAAAATGAGGAGTTGAACGCTTTGAGGAGGATGAATTTGACAGGAGGGTTTGATTTATGTTATTGTATATACAAAATAGAATTAACATTAAGGTACATGATGGTGTAATTGATGTAAATATTGACTTGTTTGTAAACACATACAATCATCGTAATACAAATGATTTTTGATTATTGATATCAATCTCGAATGCTTCTATATTGAATGCTTTTACATTGAATGATATATAATATATAATGATTATCTTAATACAACTGTTATTAGTGATTAGTGTCTGCGATATTATAAGAAAGTATATTTTTTTTGGTATTTTCTAAAGATTGCGATCATGATCAAGTTACTCAGAAAATGCCCTCAATTTTAAATTTTTATGAGAATTGCGACATTGATCGCAGTCCTAAAAAATATCCTATTTCTCAATTATAACTAGGACTGCGATCATGGTCGCAGTCCCCACAAAATGCTCTCAATTCTTAATTTTTATGAGGACTGCGATATTGATCGCAGTCCTCGAAAAATATCTTATTCTCAGTTATAACTAAAACTATGATCATGGTCGCAGTCCCCACAAAATGTTCTCAGTTCTAAAGTTTTTATGAGGACAATGACATTGATCATAATCCTCGAAAAATATCCTATTTCTCAGTTATAATTAGGATTACGATCGGTCGCAATCCTCACAAATTGACCTCAATTCTAAATTTTTATTAGGACTGTGATATTAACCGCAGTTCTCGAAAAATATCATATTTTATAATCATGATCGCAGTTCTCACAAAATGCATTCAATTCTCAATTTTTTATGAGGATTGTGACCATTATCGCAATCATCATAATGCTCCTCTTTTTCAGGTTTTTGGAACACTACTATCAGAGTAGCAATCATAATAAAAAATCTGAATTAATGATACACAAGCATATTGATCACAAAAAATTAAGAAAATAACATAAAAATCACTAGAATACTTATTGCAATCAAAAAAGACAATCAGATTGTTTGATACAAAAAAATGTAAATGAAAACAAATCGATGTTTGTAGTACAAAAATATTTGTGATGATGGTTTAGCTTATGACACCGATCGCACTTTATCTTTATTTTTTATCTTGCACCACTCTTGTTATCCACTCTATTCTTTTTTGACCTTCTTGCAGGACGTTTCAAATCAGTTTGAAGCACATCAACAATTTCGGGGACCTCATTAGGCCTATGACTGATCAACACAGGATGTACAAACTTCATAGGTCAGACAAAATGTAGAGGCAAGGAAATACATACCCCAATAGTCGTAAAAAGACGATGAAGTGCAACTAAAGCAAGCCACATCCTGAGAACATGGGAAACTCTCAATGTGCCAGTAATTGCACGAGCAAAAATGTCGAGAGAGGTCCACTAGATAGGTATTGATATCACTGTATTGCACCTCGAAGACAAAATCGCTAGACCTCAACAGACTCATTGTCCTGGAAGCTTGAATATTGGCAGCTAACTTCTTGTCCATTTCTGGATGTAACATCGTAATCAAACTTCTAGCATTTTTCTTGTTCTCCATCATCTTCATCATTACCCTCTTTCGGTTCGAATCGATCATGAATGTTATGAGAAGTTCGCAGTCTTTAAGGATCCAAGAGTTGAAACTTTCAGCTACAGTGGAGCATTAAATCCTCGTATCTGCATCCAGGGAACAAGCATTCACAAAGTGCTCATGAAGCATGGTGGATGAGAAGTTGCTTGTAGGCATTTAACTTCAATAAATTTTTCATACATCTTTTGGAACTCCTTATGCATTAGAACATAAGCAAGCTTCTGAAACAACTTTCTAATGTATTTATGCCTACAATTCCTGCTAGATATAGCATTCGTCAGGTTGAGATTTAAATGTCATAAGCAATAAGAATGGTTAAATTTCGGGAGGACGTTTCGAATTGCCTTCAATAACTCAGAGTGCCTGTCAGAAATAAATATGTACCCTCGATCTCCAGATATAATTGTCTTGAGGTGTTGTGTGAACCAATCCCAGTTTTCATCACTCTCAACACCGCCATAGCAGATGGTAAAAAACCTGCATGCCCAAAATTTTATTAAATTATTAATTATACTAACATATTTCTCAGTTTTTAGGACTGCGACTATGATCGCAGTCCTCTCAATATGCCTTATTAATCAGTCATTATACAGACTGCGATCATGATCGCAGTACTGGAAAACACAATGAAGATAACACAAATAAGGTGTTGGAGAAAAAAATATCATTATTACCATTCTTTCTAGTCCCAGTCGACATATAACCTTGGTGTCTAACCTTCAGATTTATCTCATTGAAAAAAATAACAGGACGACAATGGTTAAACACGGAGATACAAGCACCAAAAGCTACAAACAAACACAGGAAGCTTAGTATGATGGGGTGTTTTTGCAGCACAATATAACTGTTTGGATTGCTCTCCACCTACTGTGTAACGCCCCGATCCCGCGGATACGGAAACGTTATTGCGACGTATATATGCAGGACGAAAATACTCCACCTATATACGCTAAGTATCAGTCCAGGTAAAAATCAAAGTACAAAAGCACAGTGAAAATATATATTCCAGCAATAATAGCACAAATACACAGTTAAGAGAATGATACAATATTTCAAGAATATTAGATCACCAAGAAGCACAAAAGTAAGATTTGCGATATAAAAAGACTGAAAAATACTCACGAGTAGAAAGATAAGAATCTCGTGAGCTGATCAAGGGGGCTGGAAGAAATGGGGCTTCGGACAGACAACCTCTAATTCACGCTTCTGATGCGCTCTTTAATCAACTACAGAAGGCTAGCACAGTCCAGTCTCCTGGATCTGGACATGAAGGTCTAGGGTTGTCAGAAAATAACCCAATGAGTATGTAGGATGAAGCCAATTGGCATGCGCAGACAGTCACACATGTACAGGTTCAAAGCGATGTGGTTCAGGCATACAGGTACAGACAATTACCAGTAACATAAATGAAAATCAGAGAATCAGTAGTAAATCTGAAATCAAGTAAGTACATATGTATCGATAAATCTAAATCGAAAAACATGCATAGAAAATCGAATCGTGAGCATAGGCACATATAAATATAAAATAAAACATCAAGTAATGCGTTAATTACAAGTGTGGACAAAGCCAGTTATATAAGCCTAAACTTTGGATTCATGAGATCGATACGTCGAGGGAATCATCCAAATAAGGAAACTCTCATATATATCATATGTCCCATGTCATCATTGTCTGAGTTCATACGACTTAAGTTGCCCTCAGTGTAACAAAACAAGAATGTCAGGAGTAGTTACAGTGTTATGGAAATCATATATATGGTGACGAGCAGGATAACTTAATCATGCAATAATAACAATCAGTGTCGCATGTTATTATAATCATTTCCTTTCAGTATCTCATATCACTGGTAGCTCATACCGGGTCCGTACTCCAATAGAACTCAATCCGAACTCTGATATATGGATACCATTATTCGAATGAGGAAGCGATTCAATAACACTCGCTCATGAGATTATTATTATTTGGTGCAGAGTAGTGTCAAGTCTCAGTCATAATAGCAATAATAATCAGTATCATTTGTTATTCTTATCCCTTTCCCATCGGTATCTCACAACACAGGCAGTTCACGCTGGATCTCGTACTTCCAATAGAACTCATCCAAACTCCGATATGCGGGTACCATTATTCGAACAGGAGAGAGACCAAATAACATACGCTCTTTGCGTTATTATTGTACAGTTGTGTGTCTGTTAATATGCACTGAGAATACTTATCACGTTAGCATCAAGCGCACAGGCAGGAGGAAGGATTATTTTTTCTTGGAGAATAGATTCAAGAGATAGCCTCACAGATTCAAGAGGTGGCCCCTATAAATTCAAGAGGTGGCCCCCATCACATGTATGATGTAGCACTTTATTCCCCGTGGCACTTTGCTCTGTGTAAGGAATAAATTCTAGAGGTGGCCCCAACAGATTCAAGGGGTGACCCCCACCACGTGTGTAGTGTGGCACTTTTCTCCGTGTGACACTTAGTTCCATTCAGAATCCGCTTGATGAGCATGATCATGGGATACATCTTCGTCATCCCGACACCATGCGGCATGCTCTGCCGGATGCTGGTATGATCGTGTTATTAACAAGAGTAATGATACTGGGGACATGAGTACAGAAGATACACGATCATATATACAACAGGATATCAAGTACATGTCAATTTTCAAGTATCAGATATCAGGTGTCAAGTAACTAACATGTCGGTATCAGATATGTACATCAGATGTATAATGGTATACAGGTATATGAAATAATAGAGTTCACGAACATAACAATACATATAATATTCATACAACAGTGGTGTATGATTATGAACTATCAGTGTAACATTGGTAAGATACAATCAGATAATTAACATGTCAGTGTCATGATATTAGCATATCAAATATTAAGTGTCAGGGGAAGTACAACCATACATGTAAGTACTGTGACCAAACAATATGTGGGTGACAGGTCATGTGACATGACATTCGCAAAACATGTATCAGACACTAGTAACATACTCACAAAGCATGCAACAAATATTAGAATAATAATCGTAAAGCATGTATCAAATATTAGAATATCACTTGCCAATCATGTATTAAGCAGTATAACATGTGTCAAGTCGCATAACATGCATCGTGAATTAAATATTAAAAAAGCAGTCGCCCAACATAAAGTATAGTATTCGTCCAAATATCGAAAAGGAGTACTCGACCAAATATTGATAGAGAATACTCGCCCAAATACTAAAAGAGAATACTTGCCCAAATACTGAAAAAGAGTACTCGCCTAAATCTTCAGAAAACGTTGTAAAATTCAGAATCCCAAGAATACGTGCACGCCACCAATCCATAATAAAATATATAAATATTAATAATTTTTAGAGAGAGAATTAGAGAGAGAAAGAGGAAAGAGAAAAGAATGAAAGAGGGGGAGAGTAAATTGCAACAGAGAGAGATAGGGTACGGTTTAGGGAAGAGAGAAGGGAGAGAAGGGATAGAGTCACACACACAGAGAGAGAGAGAGTGTGTGTGTGTGTGTGTGTGAGAGAGAGAGAGAGAGAGTGTGTTCTCAGAGTTAGTGAACAGGGAAAAAAAAAGAAGGAAGGAAGGAAGAAAGAAAAGAAGAAAAGAAAAGAGAGAAGGAAGGGGGAGAGGAGGGGGTGGCTTGGATGGTGGTGGAAACCACAGGCGGCCAGGGAGGCGGTGACGCGATCGAGAGGAGAACGGCAGTGTGGCAGCCCTCGGGGAGGAGGAGGTGGAGGGACAGTGTTAATGGTGGTGGTGTTTGTTGTTATTAATGTTGTTGTTGGTGAGGGTGGTGTAGATGGTGACGGTAGAAGTGGAGTAGAGACGATGGGTGGTGATTGGTGGTGGTGGAGATGGTGGTTGGGTGGTGGAAGTGGAGGAGGTGGTGGAAAATTTGGTGGTGAATTTGAAGAAGAAGAGGAGGAGGCGGTGATGGGTTATGGTGAAATTGGAGAAGGTGGAGTGGTGATTAAAAAGGAGGGAGGTGGAGAAGAGGAGAGGGGGTTTGGGGGAGGTGGCGCCGGCCAAAGGAAGGCGGCACCCTCTCGTGGTGCTGGCAGCGGTCAGGGGAAGAAGAGAGGGAGTTGGTGAGAGAGGTGAAGAGGAAAATTAAGATAGAGAAAAAGAGGAGAAAGAAATTAGAGAGAGAAAAGGAGAGAGAGAAAATTGGGGAAGAGAGGAAGAGGGTACTGTAACGCCCCGATCCTAAAGATACGGAGACGTTCGTGCAAAAGAAACCATGTGCATATATAACAGTAAGAACAACTGTAGATAGAAAGACTAAATAACACAATAAATAACTGAACAGTAACACATATGATAAAAACATGAATACAGGTAGAAGACAACTGACACAACTGTAAATATGCAATCAATGTCAAGGCATGTAATCTATCACATGTCACTAGGTTGGCATCCAAGTCTGGTCATAAGTCTGGTCTTGGTTACAATCATGTGGTCCTGGTTACAATCATGTATACAGTCATATGTCATAAGGCAGGGTAACCATTCAGAGCATAACACAATGTGTTCAGTCAAGCCATTCAATAAACAATCAGTAGTGTTCTATGTTATCTTTGTCACTTTCCCACCGGCGTCCCACAACATCCGACAGTTCACCCTGGAGCCCGCACATCCAGTAGAACTCATTCGAACTCCGATATGCGGGTATCATTGTTCGAATAGGAAAAGAGAACCAAATAATAAGTATTCAAGGTGTCATCAACATACAAGTGCGTGTGAATGCTAATAGGCACTGAGAATGTAATATCACGCTAACACCAGGTGGCACAATCAGTAGATAGACCTACAGATTCAAGAGGTGGCCCCCACAGATTCAAGAGGTGGCCCCCACCACGTGTGTGGTGTGGCACTTTGCTCCGTGTGGCACTTTGTTCTGAGGGGAATGGATTCTAGAGGTGGCCCCCACGGATTCAAGAGGTGGCCCCCACCATGTGTATGATGTGGCACTTTGTTCCGTGTGGCACTTAGTTCCATTCAGGATCCACCGGACGCTAGTACGATTGTGGGATACATCCTCGTCATCCCGACACCAGGCGGCAAACCGCCGGACGCCGGTTTGACTGTGCTATTAACAGGTCAACAGTGCATGGGACATGGATACAGGGGGGTACAGGAGTACTAGATGTCAAGTAATATTGATACAGTCATATGTCAAGGTCCCGTGAAAGGTGTCTAGTGTACAGTCAGTTAGGTAGTGCCATTAGTAACAATCAATATCTTATGCCATTACAATTACTGGGATGTTACGGGATGGTAACAATATCAGTACAGTAATAATCAATCAGTAATCGTATACACGGTGAACAATATCAGTACAGTGAACAGTAACAGTAACCGTGTATACGATGAACAATAAAACTGTATAAGATGTTACAGTCAACCAATCATTTTCCCGTAACTTCTAGTAATCTGAATACTAGGTTTATCAGTCAGGTGCCAGGTATGACCAGTTAAGTTCAGTGCACCAATATCCAACTAAACTCTCACCTGTGTTATCATCAAAAGATAATCAAATCTACTAATGAACTGATAACTGCTATCTGGTAACTCTGAGTACAAGATCACTGATATCAATTAGGTCACTATCACAATAACTCAATCTCTATCAACTGACGTAATCCAGTCTCTAATATCATAACAAGTCCACATCCATATCTGAATGAATCATTACTAATAAAAAGAATATCAAGTCAACACATAGTGAATCATATCAAGGTAAGGGAATCATCGTCAAATAACTTATGGTCTAGAATATCTACTCTTGGTACTCAACATCATCAACATATCATCTAAGCAAATTCCAAATGCCAACAACGTCAATCTCATCTCAATACAAGTCAGGCTCCAATATAAAGAATATAGATTCAGGATAACCTCTAACTCAAGATTTATCTAAATCACAACCCAACTAATCAGTTACATCTAAATACTGATTAATATCCAATGTAAATAACATAAATCCCAGATCAGTCCAAACTCCAACTAAGTCCATATACTGATTCAAGAATCAAGTAATCCAATCTCTAACATCATAACCAGTCCATCATCAATACTCAAATGAATCATCACCTTAGTTATTACCAATAAAAGAATAACAAGTCTGGAAAGTACTCCACTGAAAAATTTATCATCTGTTCTCTATAACTCTAGTTCAGTTCAAATCACAGTCCAACTCTGAAATAGTTCATGTACCATCCAATCGTCAAGAACTATAATCCTTTAATAAAGTAAGGTCACATCTAATATGTCCACAAACAACTGTAATATAGAATAACAACTTCTAATAATAAACATCAACGACACATCATCTGATAGTTCTCATTTACTCAACTATAGATCCAAGTCATTTCAACCAACTCTAAATTCTAATAGTTCCATAATCATCTAGTTTCATTACACATCTAGTAATCTGATTCAATAATTATCATTCCAACATATATCAATATCAGTACTAATCCTCTCACTCTATAAATCTACGCTAAACCATAAGTCTTCACAATTTCCTCTTCTATTATGATCAGTCATAATATCCCAACACTCGATATCACAACATATTCATGCATATAAGTTCTATCATGATATCTCGATACTAGGTACCATAACATATCCATGTATCTAAGTTCTATTAGATCAAGTCATTACCACCAATATCCATCTCTCGATATCATGCACATCCATCTATATCCAACACACAACTAATGGGTAAGGTCTACAATCCATCAGATGTCTATACATAACATTCAGACAGACACTAGTTGACTAGGGGTGATGATTAGTCGACTGGAGGATGAGTTAGTCGACTACAAGGGTAGCCCAAGTCGACTACACCAACTGCTAGTCGACTATAAAGATGATCAAGTCGACTAGCAGGGAAAACAGAGAGTCAATACATTCCTGGGAAGAAACCTAGTCGACTAGGGGTGTTGGATAAGTCGACTACCAGAGTATTAGTCGACTAATATCTCTGCCAGGGCAGAGAACAGAGGCGCATCAACGCCTGATCTCACATACAATTAAATATATATATATATATCCTCTCTTGCACATATCAATGCATAGAAATTCTACATCACATGCTAATTCATACCACACGCATAAACACATCTATAAACACGAAATTAAATAAAGAGAGAGGGAGGAAGAGACACTCACATTGGGAAATCTGGTCGTCGCCGGGCGAGTCGCCGTTACGGTCGCTGTGGTGCTGCTCTTCGCTGTTGGACTGCATAGGAGGGTAGCCAGGGTACTGGGGAAGGCCTGGCTGCAAGCTGGGGATCTCGCGCTCGCCGGAAGGGCCTGGAATTGCCGCTCGCTCGCTGCCTGCGCGCTGGATCTGGGTGGTTGCTGCTGTGCGCGTCAAGGGCCGAGTCGCTGCCGCGGTCGCTGTGGTGTCGTTCCTCGCTATCGGACTGCATGGGAGGGTGGCCAAGGTGCTGGAGAAGGCCACCGTGCTGGTCTCCAACGACGGCCTGGCGTGGATCACGAGAACGGCCTGCTCGCTCGCTGCCTGTGCGAGCTGGATCTGGATCTGCGCCTGCTATTGGATCTGTTGGTGCAGATCTGGACAGGGGCCTGTTGGCTGGATCCACAGCACGGAGAAGAGGAAGGTCGGCCTGCAGGGAGGACACGGCCTGGCTGTTGGCTGTCGCTGCCCACCGGAGAGGAGGGAATCCGATCTGTGCGCTGGAGGATGCACACGGCCTGTCAACAAGGGAGGGGGAAAACAAGGGGCGGCTGTGGGTGATCCACGGGAGGAGCTGCTGTTGTGGGCGCTGCCGTGTGCGCTGAAGTGGAGAGTGGGGCGGCCATGGATGCAGGTGGGGGTTGTGCGGCTGTGAAGGGGATTGGTGAGATTAGGTTATTGCTAATTAGGTCTAGGTTAGGATCTAGAAGAGATTATATGGGGTGGGTTAGTTATTGGTTTATGGACATGCTAATGAATCGGGATCCGATAGATGATTAGGCATAGGTTCATCAATGGGTATTGGACCTAAATAGGTTGATGGGCAGGATCCAATTAGATAAATATTGGGTATAGGGTTTGTGACAACTATTGCGGATTGGGCTCCAAGTAGCAAATGTGCAATAGGATATATAATGGATAAGAAAATAGGTTGAATTAGGCTAAACAAAGGGAGCACCACCACCACCATGATTAGTACAAGTGCCAATATTAAAATAAGAAATACCAATCACAATTAATAATTGATAAACAATAATCATACTAAGAGAACAATAATAATAATAAATAACAGTAACAACATAGATATTACTAACAATGAGTAATATTATATCACATGAAAAAAATAAATACATGTACACATTTAAAATACCAGTATATTTTATTCAAATACCGTATTTTAAAATAGGGATATTACAGGTACGGTGGAGAGGGGATGTTGTTGCTGGTGTGATGTGGCTGTTAGCAAGGGATGGGGGAGGCAGGGAGCAGGTGGGGGAGAAATAAAAAGAAAAAGAAAAGAAAAGAAGAAAAAAGAAAAGAAGGGGAAAAAAGGAAATAAAGGAAAAAGAAAAGAAAATGGAGAAATAAACAAATAAATATATTATTAAATAATAAATTTAGTAGAGTAAGATAAGTAAATTAAGTAGATGAGTGGAGAAGGAAAAAGTAAGAAAACAAGAAGAGAAAATAATATTATTATTTAAATTGGGTAAAAATTGACTGTTTCAGAAATGTTCTCAAAAATTCTCAAAAATAGAAAATATCATTTTAAGATATATAGTAAAATCAGATTCATAAAATTTAATCTGATTTTTAAATTAAAAATCCTGAAATCAACCGATAATACCGGTCGACACCAAATCTGGTTGAAGTTCAATAAATTCAGAAAAATTCTCAAAAATGTGTTTAGATGAAAAATAAGATTCTAAAAAGTAGTGCGAAAGATATTTCTAGAAATTGAACTCTGTTTGAAAACTAAAAATTCAGGAATCATCGACTATACCGATCAACACCGATTTTGAGGATTTTGCAAAATAATTCAGAAGAAATCATTAAAATCATGAAGAATCTAAATATTGAAAAACAGTATCTAAAACTGAAATCAACCAAATCAGGCTATCGGAAAGATCAAATCGAGCAATACATTAGGATTGGGTCCCTGGTTCAGACTATAACTCACTCTAAATCTAGGAATCCAGATCCAATACAAAACAATCACATAAATAAACACAAATCAAAAACAAATATCAGGAGAAATTTAAAAAAATATAATCAAAAATTAGAATACATATCCAAGTACGTATTCCGGGAACGGGGTGTTACAAATTGATTCATTTAAGAATAAAAGTAATGGTAAGATACAGAGTCATCGTATATGTCTTTCTTAGCCATTTGCTTCCCGATGTACGCATAATAATAACTCATCTATATACTATAGTCATATTTAAATTTACCCCTAATATCTTTCAGCTTCAATGAATGTTGGTGTTTAACATCTTGAAAAATTGTCACGCCCCGCTTCCTAAAATACGTGCAAACGGAGTCGCCACGAGAGTCGGGGACGCATATCGCGAGAAAAATACCCCACGTATACACGCTAAGCCCAAAGTAACCTGAACAAGCTACAAAATCTACTACGATAAATCAATATCACTGCAATATGAAATATGAATATCTAACACAATGATAACAGATGAATAAAGGAAAGAAAATGGCAACTGAATGCGATAAAGGTAGAATCAGAAAATAATAAGAAGATAAAAAAGATGAGAATACCAGAATCAGAGAAAGAGACTCAAGCTCCTCACAATATGTATGGTCTCATCGAACACCTAACAATAGAAACAAAGCGTCCAATATCTGAACGTGTAAATCCAGGGTCGTCAGAAAGCGACCTAGTGAGTGTGTGTGTAAAGAGACTGCTCGTGCATAAAAACAATGTGCACAGAATAATAACAAGATAACATGATAAACAAACAACTGAATAACAATAACATGAATAAGCATGTAGATAAAAGACGAGTAAAATAACTATAAACAAACAACTGATGTCATGATGTGTAACCTAGCATATGTCACTAGTCCGATATATAATCTGGTCATGCGTACAATCATATGTCTAACCTAGTTATATATACATACAGTCAGGTGATTATAGTCAGTCAGAATATGCTATAAATAATTTTTTATCATTTATTACGTCAACGAACACCAATTGCCACCTGTAATAGACGCATCCCATACTACGCCTACTAGACGTGTCAATCAGGGTCCTAGGTTATTGAAACTGATCGGTTGGAGACTTATCCATACTTTAGGTGGGTCCCGTATATACCCGGGACCACGACCTCAGTTTCCTGGCGTTGAACCAGGCCGTACCGCTAGGTACTCAGTAACAGTAATCTCACTGCATGAACAGTGGAACAATAACAGTACAGATGAGATGTCAGTCATCCCCCGGGAACCCTGCAGTGGAACCCTCAGTCGGCTGCGCAACCTGTATCGTAGGTCCACCCAAAATACAGACGTTGTCTCCTCCATCAATTTTCCCAATCCCGGTGTAAGTTGTTCAATTACTTTATTATTGAATTCAGTAAAAACAATCAATACTCATGTTGCTTATAACACTGGGACGATACGGTAACAGTAACGATAACAGTACAGTAACAGTCAATCAGTAATTGTATACACGGTGAAAAATATCAGTAACAGTGAACAGTAACAGTAACCGTGTATACGATGAACAATAGGACTGTACAGGGTGTTACGGTCAAATAATATTGTCCCAGTAACTTTCAGTAACATGAATAATACAGTAACAGTCTAGACACCTCTAGTCAATATACAATCTCATATATATAACCGTCCCAAAATCTCATACTTGCACTGAATACAATACTAATGAATTGCCAACTCATAATTTCAATAGTCATCATGAACATCAAATATCAATTCATATCCAGTAATCTGGTATAATAAACTATCGTCTCAATATATCAATAATCAGTGATCAGTTCTCTCACCCTATCAATCAACTCTAATTCTCAAGTCATCAATATATTCACACCTCAATAACTGAAATAACAAATGTTCTGACACATCTATTCAGATCTCCACACTACAGTCTCATCAAAGTCATCACACACTATCGCTTCTATCAAGGTCAATCATAAGATCCCAAAACTCGGTAACATATCAGATATATATATATTATCTAAGATTTATCAGGTCAGGTCAATTCAATCAATCTCTATTCCTCAAAATCATATTCATCCAACTATAATCAAGATCATAACTAAGGGGTAAAGTTCTCAATCCATAAGAAATCTAAGAACAGCAGTCAGAACTAGAGTTAGTCGACTAGGGTAGGAGTAAGTCGACTAGTGTAGAGGATTTTGGACTAGGTTAGTCGACTATCAAAAAGGGATAAGTCGATTATAACACGTGTAAGTCGACTAATAGGAGGGGTAAGTCGACTAACATGAGTTACAGTCAACAAACAGAGAGTACATAACTTTCTGAACAGAAACTTAGTCGACTAGGAGCTGTGATAATTCGACTAGTATAGGAGTACTAGTCGACTATGATAAGTACAAGTCACTATAAAAGGTGTAAGTCGACTAATAAGAAAGGGAAAGTCGACTAATAAAAGTATTAGTCGACTATAGGAAAGTGTAAGTCGACTATACTGCTTACAGTCAACAAACAGAGAGTTGTTAACTTGCTGAACAGGCACCTAGTCGACTAAAGGATTATGACAAGTCGACTGGAAAGAGTATTAGTCGACTATAAGAGGGGCAAGTCGACTAATATCCCTGCCTCTGTGTATGATCAGGTCTCTAAACAAATTCCTAAAAAATACCCAAAAATTGTATTATTATAATGGTTATCATTAAAATGTGTCACCAAACAATATGACTAAAAATCATTTCACATAGTGTAGTTCTCTAACCTCTTTCAATGATCCATCAACCTCAAAATTAACATGTATATTCATTCTGGGATTTATCTTGGCTAGATCAGTCACAAGGTCATGTCCGCCTATGGTATATCAATACTTAGGCATAAGTCAACAACAGTGATTATCAACACCTGGAATGTGATCCTTACAAATTTAGAGTGAGAAATGAACCTAGACAAGGTACAAAATAAGAACATGCCTTCATTAAACTAAAATTTCATGTGATCCCGAAACAGCTGAAAAGTTAACTATCAAACAAAATTTAAACTATCAGGAGAGTAAAATAGAAACTGAATTCGAGTACTCAAACATTATATTCTTCAGTATACATCTACCCTTGTGCCTCATTTATTAATAATCAAGTTTATTGCCCAAATTCCTTTGATCAATAATTGCCTTTTTGTCTCTGTCTGACATTTTAGTGTTGAACTTGAAATATGGAAACAACATTTTCCAATTTCACTATGCCAGTCATCCAAGCAACCTCTGCAGGAATACTTCGATATTTAATTAATACAACCAATCTCTAACACACCCACACCCACATGTAAACCATGAATACAACTAACATATAAATAAAAAGAGAAATGAGAAGGGGCACTCACAACAAAGAGGTTCATGGCGGCGGCGACGACGGAGTAGTCGAAGGCCGTGAAGCCTGCTGGTGGCTCGCTGGAGTCTGGGCGCGTGCTGCCATTGGTGGAGGAGGCACGGGGGAGAGGTGACTCCGGCAGAGGGGGAAGCTCGATGGGTGTGGTGATGGCTCGCCAGAGAGGGGCTCGACTCTTCATGGTGCCCACTGGAAGAAGCGGTAGGCGAGCATGCCCGCGTTGGCGGGCGAGGACGAGCTCGGCGAGGTCGGGGGTGAGGGCGATATGGGTTTGCAGGGGATTCGGCCACAGAGGAAAGGGATTTGTGTGCTTGGTTATGGAGAGGAGATTTTGAAGGGGATTTGTTGGGATTAGGATTAGATAGGGATTAGGTTGGGTGGTTAGGATTATGATAGGTTGTTAGGATTATATAGAGAGATTGATAATTGGGTCTGTATTTAAGAGTATTGGGTAATGAAAACGTGGTAATGGGTATAGGATAAAGGGTATTGGGCTAACGGGTAGGATTAGGAATCAATGAAAGAGGAACAATAATAATAACAACATATATATAATAACAATAACACTACTGATAATAATAAAAATTAAATACAGTAAAAATAAATACTTAAAAATAGGAATGCAGTATTATTAGTTAGGGGATATTACAAAAATCATACTTTTCACCAAATTACTCGTGTAACGATGTTTTCTCCTGTCCTTACAAGGAGCAATGCAAATGTGATTCAAATCCATCTTGTTTATCATAAAAAATCATCCATCCTCAGTTTATGAGAAACATGAATTCTCCATTTGCAATCCTTTTCTTCATTGTGAATGCATTTAACAATAACTCTAACTTTCTCATTCTGCACAAATTTATATTTGTAATATGTCTCAAGAGAGAAGATCAGAAGCTTCACCCGAAACTTAACGGCTTCACCTCCTTGAATAAATGGCGCCATATGCCACTTTTCAGCATTGTTAAACTCTCTCCACTTCGATCATCGACATAGGACAAAATGCTACTACTAAATTCATTATCAGCATCACTTACACTTCAACTTACTTCAGGCAGTCTCAACAGATATCAATTGTTGGGTGTTTCTTGGCCGAACAATAAGCAACAAGATATTGCAATTCTGAATCGGTTTTGATCACATGACAATTGGACTCATCTGTGAATGATAATTTGATAGATAGACAATATAGTGAAATTCTCCCATCTATCACGCACTAATTCTTCAACCTATCCGCGATGAAATTCATGCAGACACGATGTACAATAGAATCACCACCGTATAAAAGAACAGCGAGAACACCAATATCCTCATATTATGAAAAATAAAAACTCAAGTTTAGTACAACTTTAAGCACGTTTTGGTTACACTTCTTGTGTGTGTTTTACTGAGGACTGTGATAGTGATCACATTCCTCAAAAAACTCATTCTGTGAGTGTTTTTACAAGGGTATTATCAGAGTCGCAGTCCTCCGCAAACATAGTTAATTGTGTTTTTGAGTATTGCGACCCAAATTGTCATACTCTGATGAAATAGATAGATCGTTCTCTGTTATATAATCATCCAAATAAAATGAAAATCAATAGAAAAAAGCCTGAGATTAGATCTAAATAACCGAACTGGTAAAGTTTAATAAAGACCACAACACAAAATTAACTCTAATTTACTAAAAATCGACACCATGATCACAGATCTTCATAGATAATGAAGGAAAAAACAAAAACAAAAAAAGTCATCTTCACATAGTTTGAAGAGGACGCCATGCTCAAGGAAGTGGTAGATAAATCTGAAAGATGTTGATGAACAACGGATCGATGAAAATGAAGAACAACGATAGATCAAAGAGAAGAGCGCCGACGAAGAAGTGATGGGAGAGATATTGATGAAGAGTAACGAGAATAGAGTTTAAATTTAAAAAAAGGTAAAATCAGAAATGAAATTATCTGGGATGCTTGTTTGGTATTTAGATAGAAAGTGCAATTGAGATTATTTATATGGCTACAACTATAATTTACAATTGTGACTGCACTTGCAAAAAAAAGTCCAATCGCAGCAACGCAACTCATGGCCGAAACAGACTATAAAATCACACTTTACGAGCTTTCTTGCATGTTACACTTTTTTCTTACCCCGATTCAGGATTGGATATCGGGTCCTCTTTTTCAAACCCGTAACCCGTTTGCAAACTAAACCCACGAGGGAGACCAGGATTCGAGACGACGCGTGGGCCCCTCTGACAGCTAGGCATCTGTTGTGCGGACGAGATGTAGGGAGGGAGGGGGGGAGGGAGAGGGAGAGAGAGAGAGAGAGAGAGAGAGAGAGACGCGGAGATAACTGAATCGCGCAGCTATTAATCCGGCGGATTGTCAGGGAAGAAATCGGGAAGCGGTGCGGTGCGGTGACGCGCGCGCCACCGGATCCGCTCAATCTCCGACCGTCCATTCAGCGGCCCTCCATCGGACAGCCCCGATCGGGCGACGGCTGTCCACACTGGCAGTTAGACTCCTCGGGAACCCCCGCGTACGACCCGGACGACCGGCACGCGTCCTCCCCCGACTCGCTGGCCCGCACGTGCGGCCACGAAGCGGAACCCCATTCGGTTATTTAGTACCTGCAGCAGCCGGTTCCCGTGGGCATCGCCGGTTGGATATCCTTTTCGCTCCCCTTTTCCTTCTTTGTTAATCACACTCGGGTTTCGGCACCCAGAATTCCACCAGCTAGATGGTTTGCGGGACCCACGATTGGTCCAGAGACGAGTGGGGATCATAATTTGTGACCAATTCTTTTGGATCTATTTAAAGGCGGGCCATCCCTTGCGCTCTCTCTCCCCTCTCTCTCTCTATCACCAAGCCATTACCTGACTTCCATCCCGCACCTCTCTCTCTCTCTCTCTCTCTCTCTCTCTCTGGTTCTCTTTTTTTTCTGTATTTGTTTTTATTTTGCATGGAGTGATTTTTATTGCTATTTCACTTTCATTATATTTTTTTTCCTGTTATTTTCTCTAAATTCTGTCTGACGCCTGACTTGTATGGAATCATGAGAGACGAGTTCTGAATTATCATGAGAATTATGAGTGAATAGAAGGGGAGAGAATTCAGAGTTCAAGATTATGGTTATGTTCTTCCACGGCTTTCTTGAACTGTGGACTCGATTCGTTTTTTATAATTTTTTTGCTTTCAATTTTCTTTTTTTATTGCAAATTAAAAGGAAAAAAAAAAAAATATAAGAATTTGAGAGCAGATCTCGAAGTGCAAAGTTCAAGAAAGACGTGGGAAAACATGACAGATCTTTTCTCGCAGATATGATTTCTTTCCATTGGCCTCGTCTTGTCAGGGTGCAGAAGAAGAAAGGAGAATTCAGGTAACAAGTAAAGTGGGAATTTTTATATGTTTTCTATTTTTTACTATTTCTGGAAATCTTCGTAGATCTGAATTCACCACAACTTCAGCGTCTCTGGATCTGTGATTGGCATGGAATTAGGAAATTGCCCTTGTGTAGTTTTAATTGTCTTTTCCTGGGTTTAATTTTCTTTTTTTCCCCATTTTTTTTTCCAGAGAAGATAAATTTTATTAGGTATCTATAAGAATTATGGGAACAGTTGATATATATTTATTTCTAGCTCTTAATTACAAGAGAATTGGATATTTGACTAATTACGCTAGTGAATTTAGCGGATTAATTACTGTTATGCTCATCATATGAGTCTGTATAAGAAATTCTAAGAGGTGATTTTTACATTTTCTGTTATAAAAAATTCAAAATATATAATATATTGATGATGATATTATGTCATGCAATTTTCCAGCACTCGCACGTTTGTATATTCTCTTTTTATGTGAGAATGGTATGAAACATACAATTCAAACTCCTCGCTAGTTTTACCCTCGTTTTTATTAGATTATTTTGATAAGTATATGTTTTTTTTTCCCCTTCATTTTATTTGAGTATTATGTTAGTGTTAAATATATGTTTTTTTGCCCCTTACTGTTGTATTGAGTGCTCATATCATTCCTCCATTCAAAAGTCTAGATTAATAAAAGGATTATTCATTCCAGGTATTAATTTCTGAAGCATTAATTCTTTCTCACACCTAAGCCCTCTGATCTCTTTGAAATGGTCAAAATCTGGCCGCTTCTCAGAATAACGACATGTGTCAGTCGCATCAGGAGTGTCCCAAGTGGGCAACGAATTAGAGATACCAGTCGACTCACATTCATTCTTGAGGAGAGAGTCCCGGAGTTCGCTCCCAACTTACATTCAATCCCGAAGAGAGAGCCTTGAGCCCTGCTCTGAGTTCATATTTGACCCCGAGGAGAGGACCTTGGGGCCCTTCAATTCTCTGACATCCACAACTACAAAACCTCTCACCGTCTCCGCGTGGCACAAGTCAGCAGCAGTATTTTTCGGAGGGGCTATAATGCCACGATATCCTCACGTTCTAAATACTTTCCTATTTCAGTAGGACAGTTTTGTGTATTAACGGATATCTGAAGAATCCACACTACCAGTTACAAGACTACGAGATATTTATATCCCCAGAACTCTATGAAGAATGAGGATATTGAAAAAGATCAAGGAAATTGTAAACACCACCACAATAGACTACGGACGGAATTCACTGTAATCTCTAAAAATATAGTGAATTCTCTCTCATCTCCGTAGGTTTTTTTCAATTTGGATTTTGACGTAGAAAGCTTGTGTCCCTTCTTGCTTATTGTGATAATGATAGTTCCACCCCCATCGAATTACAGTTCCCTTTCATTTACTGTGCGAGATCAATGTTCGATCAATCGCATTAGAAAATTTTCACCGCACTCTTCATCACAATAAATCAAAATCCTTTAGTGAGTTTCACTCTAACAGTTGAATGATAGTTTAACATTTTAATATTTTTCTCATCTTTACCCCCTCCTTACACAGTCACTCTACACATTTTATTTTGGGGGGATCTACAACTAATTTGGATTTAAAATTATTTACAAATTAACATGCTGATTTGTTTTGAGTCAAAAACATATTTTTGAAATAATCTAGTCATATGTTCTTGTAGATTATTTATACTTTTAAGTGAATGATAGTTTGTCACATTGTTGTCATATAAATTCACACCAACCCATCATCCTATTGTCCCCGTGGATTGTGGAAAGTTTTAATTTCAAGTCTATTTGTTGTAATAAATAAAAGTGTAAATTACAAGAAACTCTCTTTATCTATATTTTAATTTTGCATTAACCCTCCAACTAAAAAAAACATAAGTAACTTTCTGAACTTGATAGACTCATTTTATCCATTAAGAAATCATTTTTTAAAAAAGTTATTATAAGTATATGAAAATGATAATGTGAAATATAATAAATATGATCACATGATCAAAAGAGTTTAGAGGGTTATTCGTTCACTTTTTTAGATGAGCGAGTTAATTCAAAAATACGGTATAGTTGGAAAATGTTTCTTGTAATTTACCGTGATAAAAAAAAAAAAGAAAATTCTTAAATTGCACGACACTTTGGCAAATTATGCTTTATCCTTGTGAATGGCATTATAAATGAACAAATCGTCTTCAGGTTTTTTCTTTTTTTCTAAAATTAAAATGATTTAGAGAAGAATATTACAATCTTGAGCTTTACTTTTCTTTTTTTTTACAAAGTTAAATTAAACCAGCTAGTTATTTCAATTATTGAAATTAATGGTGGCTGTTTTCATGCTTTTTATCAGCAAGATATACAGGCTCATATCCATGGAGTGAGTCAATTAAACTTTGGCATGAAAATAGATGTTAAAGATCTGATGCATGAATGGGAGAATGAGAGTGGAGAGGGAAAGCAAGCAAACATCTCTCTCTCATTCACCACTCACTCACTTTTTGCTTCTTATAGTTACTGACCACTTTGATGAGAGTGGCAAGTGAAGTGAGATGGAATGAAAATGATGGTGGTGGTGGTGGGAGAGAGAGAGGGGTCCATTGGATTGTTCCTTTCCAATCCAATGTGTAAAGTGTTCAGCTTTTGCCGGCTTGCAGCGCTGCCAGGTCGAGATTTCAGAAAGAGAGCAAACGTACCATGGTTGAAGAGTGTGTGTGTGTGTGTGTGTGTGTGAGAGAGAGAGAGAGAGAGAGAGAGAGAAGGCAAAAGGAACTCCCCATCCCATCCCATGTGAGTCTTTACAGCTGCTAGAGGAGGAAGATGATTGAGTCATGCTGGCTGGTTTTGGCCCCGCAGGACCCATCTGAGGCCAGTGTCCTGGGCCTTCTATTAACAGGCCAAGGGAACTGGCACTGCCAATGCTTGCTTGCTTGCTTGCTACCTGTCCTTTTCTTCTCCAATTTGATTCTCCTCCCTCAGCCCTGAGAAAAAGGCTGTGATTTGTGAATGACAGGGTGCTGTACTGGAGGAAATGATGAGTGGTAATAAGCAGGTACTATGTTGTGTCTTTGCTTGCCTTCTCCCTTTGGGTATATTTGAGTGGGTAAATGATTTTTTTTTTTTCTGTTTATGGGTGCACCTTAGCTCAATTCTGATGTTGGTGTTGTTACTTATTTATCCTCAATTATTGGCTCAACAACTGTAATATTTGTTTGTCTACATTTAAAGCATATAACTGAAGCCCAGCCCAGCAATAAGTGAAAGTGTAAGGATAAGAGAATGATAGCCCTATTTTTGTATAGAAAAATATTCTTTTATAGAAAAATTGAAAAGTCAATTGGAAATACAAAGATATTTGGTACAGTTTGGTAGAGCATCAATATATATATTTTTCTTAGTGGATAAAGGGTTTAGTAGCTGCAAGATTTAACTTTAGAAAAACTGTAGTTTAGAAAACTTAACCTCAAAGCTTCAATCAAGTTGTGTTTATTAGTATCCGACTCATTTAATCGATGAATTTGTTGTTTAGGTGGGTCTAAATTTAGACTCAAAGCACTTAAGTTGGGTCCAAGTCGAGTCAGCTAGGGCAAACCAGATTTGGATCCCGATTTAACTCTGATTATGTTGGGCTTGTTGACTCAAAAAATTCTTAGCCAAATCTCAGAAACAATTGTCGAGGATGTCAGAATGGAAGTTGTTCTTTGTTTGGGGCTGTATTTGGATGGCTCTAATTAAAGCCAGCCATTAACCTAAGGAGAGAAGTTGCCTCTCGAGATATATAGGAGATATATAGGGTAAAGTGTTCCTAGTAGGTCTCCTTAGATTACAATCTAAGGAGACGGCTTAAAATTCCAAAATCTAAATATTTTTTCTACGATCCAACCGTAGATTATCATCTTCATATTTTAAGATTTACATATATAAAAAATCAAGTGATTTGTAATTCGTTTACTCATTAATCTAATCGTTCCATTTTGTTCTACTGTTTAAAAACCGTTGATGTTTGAACCCAAAGAAATTAGAGTAAACAAACTTCAAATCACATGATTTTTAATATGTGTACATCTTAGAACATGAATATGATAAAGTGCGGTCGGATCGTGAAAAAAAAATCGGAATGTTGGAGTTTTAAGCCGTCTTCTTAAATTACAATCTAAAGAGACCTACTAGGAACACTTTACCCTATATATGTGTGTGTGCGCGCGCACGCGCAGCTAGGTTTTTTTTTTTTTTGAAAACATGTAGTGTTTAATGAGGGGATCGGCTCTGGGCCCTTCCAGTGGCTGTAGGTTTTGTGTAGGCTCCAGTGGTGGAGGCAACATTTTAAAGATGGGAGCGACAAAGCACAAAATAACAGATTAGGTTTGTCATTGGTTGTTGGCATCTCTTAAAGAAATCAAAACATATTTCATGCTAGGCTGGTTGGTTGGTTGGTGTGGGGGACACGTGTTGAGAATAAAAATTTGATTTTTTTCAGACCGAGCTGCCCATCAAATAGATAGATGGTTCTTTCTTTTTATGGTTCGCCATCGGTGCAGAAGGTTCAAACTAGGTTCATATATGAAGGGATAAGTGGATATCATTAGACAATATATTTTCTCATTCGTCGAACTTGAAGTAACGCCTTTCTTATTGCACATGGCTAAAAATATCGGGTTTCAGAGAGACAAAGCCTTTAGACTTGACTCTCTTATAATATGTGTGTGGGGCACATGAACCGCACCGCAAAAAAGAAACTAATCAGAACCAGCTCTCCCCTAGGTGCCTTCTCAGTCCCCTTCTCCACATCAACATCTTCAGACTAATGGTGTTGAGGATCCTGTTAGTTCTACTCTTTTCTGAACGTTGCCACACACTTGAAGGTGAAGCTCGTTATGTGGCGACAACTAGATGGAACAATTGCTCATAGACGCAGTGCTCCGAAACAGACACATCGCCATAAGATTCAACTGTCTCTTGCCTGATATTTTCTTTTCAGAGACTCCTGGGCTCTATTTGGATATCGCATCAGGTCTTGTATTTACTGTGTCAGTAGTGCGATTCACTGTCTACGACTATGGTGTGGTCTATTGAACGAGAAGGCAACCACCAGAGGCCCTTTTAACTTCCCTAGTACTTCTTTCTATGCTGAACTGTGGAAAATATTGTATTAAATCACTAGATATATATGGGCTTTGAATTGCCAGAAGTTAAAATCATAATAGATTCCATCATCCCTTTAATATTATCAATATCTGCAATGGAAATGATGCACTACTTCTCTTATAGTCTCAAAGTGAATGCATGCCGAAAATGATGCTTTTGAGTGTGGTATTGATAACTTACGTGTGTCAATAGACTCAAGACCCTGAAATATATAGCCTAAGAAGCGAATGGATAACAAAAATCCTGTCAGTTGACAGACAATGATAAAATCACTGACAGTTTCATTGCTAGATCAGCGAAGTACACACGAACATGACCAAGATTCACATATACAAGGTAACGCAGAAGCAGATCAGTCGACCACTCGGAGATTAAGAGAAAAACTTATGATGAAGCAAATTAACACCAAAAAGACCACCAAACGAAATACTTTGCCAGCAGAGTTCATAATTTCTTACTCAAGATAAGATCTGAAATGCAATATATTACAATTGAAACATAAATAATAAAATAAAATAAAATCTCGAAGAAATAAACACCCACCTAGTATTAACATCTCTGTAGACTCTTACCTGCCTTAACTTCGACGTCTGAAAGAAACACAAAGCAAACAGGGGGAAAAAAAAAACAGTAATGATTGAATCCACAACGATAGGAAACTGCACCAGAACAAATTATATGCCGACAACTCCTTCAATTCCCATGATCACCATCTCTATTGCAATGGTTGCAATGGAGACTATGATAAGTTTGAGAGGAAAGTGTCCACTTTGTCGTTTGTAGTCCTCTTCAAAAACTTCATGCAAATTGGCGGCTTCACCTTGGCTAGAGCGAGAACTGACTGAGGCAGAGTCCATATACCATCCCCACATATCAAACCAGAGGCCACTGCTGGGGCAAAAGCATCAGCCTTCGCTTTGTTAATCCTCTCCCATATAAAGAGTACCAAGCTCCCCACACACATATCAATTGCAAAGTATGATCCCAAATAGAAAGGAATAGCCATTGCCATCGGTAGTGGTATGAACCTTGCTACCTTCTTGGGTGAAAGATCCCTCACCAAATTGATGGCAAATGCAAGGGCGAAAAAGATATAGCAGAGAGTGAGGCAGTTCTTTGGCAGTGAGCCAAAGCCTTCAACTCCAAGAATTGCCATGTTTCTGTAAACAAGAGCGTAGGGGGCTGGATACTCGCTCCCGGGCTGGCCTAGGTCACTGAAAGCCTTGAAGAAGAGCCAAAAGACACATGGGGCAATCACACAGCCCATCGCGGTTCCAATCACTTGGCTAATGAACATAGACCTTGGAGATGCCAGGGTGAGATAGCCTGTCTTGAAGTCCTGCATGAGGTCCGAAGCAGTTGACACAATGCTCATCATGACACCACAGGCTGCAAGGCCTGCAAGAACACCACCATGGTTGGCTCCTGCCCAAGCTCCAATGGTGAAGATTGCAAGCTTTCCATAAGTTGAGGCAAGAGACCAATCTGTGAGGCCACAGCCATACGCGTTGCAGAAGGCAAGAACTGGTGCAAAGACGTAGGCAACAAGGACGAAGTACCACTTGAGCTGAGGGAAAATGTGGGGTAGAGTGGCAATGGAGACGATAGCGACAGCAACATAACCTAAACAGGCAACTGGGGTCGGAATCTGATCTGTGAGAAAGAGCTCAGTACGACGCTTGTCATCAAATGAGATGGCTTCAGGCGTAGCAGCTGGTTGGCCATCATCTGAGAAAGGAAGAGTACCGGCACCTTTGTTCCGTATCTGAGCAGTTAAAGCAACAATGGTTCGACCTAAAACCTTGAAGAAATTGTAGAGACCATCGCCGAGAATCATTGCAATCCCTATGAAAACCTGAGGCAAGAAGTAACAGAAAGTTATTGAACAGAAGACACATACATATAGGGAAAATTTATCCCAAAAGAATACAAATAGGGAAAATGCAATAAGTGAGAATTTGCTAACTAACCCTGTATCCCTGCAAGCCATGAAGACTCGAGTCTGAGAGTTTTGCTGAGTACCAATGTCCCTTCTGATTGCCTATGAGAGGCCACATAAGCCCCCATGAAATGATTCCTCCCAAAAGGACAGATATGTTCACAAGGTAAGGGCAAATCATTCCAACTCCAACATAAGTTGCAGAAAAATCAAAGTAGAACCTGCAACAGAAGATGGAAGTGTGGTATTAACATCATGCCGGAAAAAGGATTTAAAAGAAAAAAAGTTGTGTTTCACAAATCTTACCTGTTCTTATAAGCTTCGAGACCCAGCGTGGGGAAGGCCGTGAACCCACAATCATCACCAGCAGTGTAGAACCACTGGAAGAACCCCCAGAAGAAGGCGTAGACGAAGAACTTGCCCAGTGTTTTCACCTGTTTCTTTGCAAGTTTGGCACCCTGAGGTGTGTGGAAGCCGTTGATGAGGTAAGCAGTTGCAGTGCCACTTGGGTAGATCAGTTTGTAGTCAATGATCATAATCTGAAAAAAGTTCACAATGGTAAGATTCATAAATAACTAGCTAAAATTCATGAAAATAAATTTTAGTTAAAAGGAAAAATGAAGAATTACCTTTCTGAGGGGAACCAGAGAAAAGAGTCCAAGAAAGCTGACAACGAATAGAAAACCAATCATCCATCCAAGCTGCGGGTCCTTGACGTTCTGGGCATTGTTTGCTTCCGTTGATTGTTTGGCAATCGTTTCGCTCATGCCAAAAAGATAGCTACCAAACCCCCTGCGATTGCACAAACCAGGGAACGTTTAAGCCACAAGAAACAATAAGAAAGAAAAGAAATGAGCTAGTCCACATTTTCTATAATCAGGTTGCAATAATTGTAATTGGTACAATTACAAAAGCAGAATTGTGAATACTGATAATCTTCATGCAACTAACAAAATTCTCTTAATTATCAAACTTCTAAAATCAGAACAGTGGTTGACTATGAAACCAAATTCACAACATCCAATTGATCTTTGTGCTGTCATGGCCCTAGATATTAACAATATCTCTCAAAAAAAAAAAATTGAAGCTAGAGAGATTAAAGACTTCATTAACATGAATTACAGAGAATTATCACTACTTACTCAAGAAGTGTTTAAATGATTGAAATTGATGTTATTCACTGAATTTTCTGGAATATTGTCTGTTCAATATTTTTTGAATTAGTATAAGCAATTGTATAAATAGGTATAACAAGTTTCTACAAACTTAACCAATTTCCAGGTAGGAGATTCCTTTCTAGGATAAAAGTCTTCAGAGGTCTGATATGATACTTTTTGTTATTTTGTGTTCTCTAAACAGATATGCATGGTGCTGGTGAATACAATTAGTTGAAAACATGATAGCTCAAGACTGGCTATTATTTGCAACCAAAACATGTTTGACAACTTAAACTGGAAGAATGAAAAGTCAGTTTGATGTTGAGTAGACTAGTAGACTATAACAAGGTTCAAAAATCCGCAAGCTCAAGGATAAGACTGCATGCCTACATCAAATTTCATCTAGCCACAAATATCTTCACCAGAAAAGCGATCAACTCTTGCATCAAAACTAGCATATAATCAACAAGGACTCATGTATTGAACTCAAATTTTAGATCAAGACTTCCACCATTGAGAGCCAAGTCTGCCAATATGATTCCAAAAGCTACGAGGGTTGATCACTTCTATCCTTGATCTTCTGCCTAATAACTCCATCTATCAATTCCTACACGACGTCATGATGAAACACATAATTACCTCAACGATAGCAATTTCACCTTTTGTCATGTATCATGGCCTATTGCTAGATTATTATGCTTGCGATAATTATCATTCAGAAAAAAAAAACAGTTGCCAATCATTATCAGTATATCTTCAGGAGATATCACCATGTAGTGACTCATCAACTTCTAGAAGATCAAGTTCTAACCAAAGATGGGGTGAATCACTAAAGTTCTAATCAAAGAATTCATTGAGAACCATAAATTGGGGACTTCATAATTAATTTTATAAGATTTACTTCATTCCAAATCCTTCAAAATTCCTTCTGGATTCTCTAATATGCTTAAGTACTGCCCTTCTTATCCTCGTCTCCCAACTAATTAGATTCTTTCAAAGACAAATCTAATATATGGTGGACATAACAGAAATTGTCCACAGTAAGTTGAATAGCTAAGAGGGACCACGCAAGCCTAGTCAAGCATGCCACTCTTGGTGGGCTCAATCCAATCCTATTCCTATGATGTGTGAGGGAATATAATTGACTTGACACAGCCAAAAAAGTTGGACCACAATCAGAAGAGTCCTGACTCATTCTCCCCACTCTCCAAATGGACCTAAAATTAACTAAACATTGAGAAACAAATTGTAGATTACATCATTTGAGGACAAAATACGAACTTGGAGCATCACTTAGAATTTAACAAATAGTAATTCAAAATTTGAAGGTTAACTGGCGTTTTTAGTTCAAGGTAACAGACAAAAAAAATGATGGTTGGTATATATCTTGTACTCTGCATGTAATTATATTAGAATAAGCCCTGTAGAAAAGAGCTGAAGGCAATCTGTCCTGATGTAAGCAGTATAATAATGACAATATAACGAAATAAACAAATGAATAAATAAATAAACTTATCACAGTTCATTTTCAGTCTAAAAGAAAAAAGAAACCTTTTGTTTCATTTGAAAAAGAATATTCTTTGATTTTGAAAAGAAAAGGTATCAATTCTTTTTTTTTAAAATAAGAATAAAAAAATTAGCATCTCAGTTTAACAAAGATTTTTTTTAAAAGTTGAAATTCTCTTGATACTTTTTATCACAAAAAATATTAGAATTTATTACGACTCTTGCTTTCGATTTTTTCCTCTCCCTTAACAAATACTGCAGTATAATCTTATCCATAGAATAAAGTGCGGATTAAATATAACACAGAGAGAAAACCCCCAAAGAGAAAAGAAAACTGCATTTCGTTACAAAACCCCAAAAAAACAAACCAAAACGAAAAGAAAAGTAGCCGGCATGGAGATTCCCTTGGGATCCTGTGAACTACTTTTTGTTTTGCGAGAAAATTTTTGTTGATCTCTCTGGTAGAAACCTGTTGATTCCTTCTTGTAAAAGATAAATTTTAATTTCTATTTTATTTTAAAAAAAAAGAGGGAGAGACAAGCAAGCGCACTAAACAACACCTAGAATCAACCAGCCAAAACAAAACCCCACACCAAAACAAAGGAAAAAATCAATTAAAAAAAAGGAGTAAAGGCGGTAACTTTACCGCTGAAGGCGATGCCATAGGAGGCCACAACGCAGGTCTGGATCACAGTGTTCTCCTGCCTTGTGAAGGGCTGCTTCAATAAGCCAAACTTCTCGAGCCCCTTGGTCCACGTCTTCGTGAAGAAAAACCCTAGCAGCCCCGCCGACACGTTCAGCGACGGTATGATCCCCGTCGTCAGGTTCAGCTTCATCACGATGATGCTGAACATCACCGACAGGAAGAAGCTCACCACGAACGCCCTGAACGTCAGCTGCTCCCGCCACGACGGCACCTCCTTCCCCTCGAACACCTTCTCGATCGAGATCGCCCCGTCCATCTCCGACTCGATCTCGCCCCCGTACTCCTCCTTCGATCTCCGCCGCCGGTGCGTCATCTGCGACCTCTCCACCATCTCCTCCCCCTCCTCCATCGCGTTCAGCTGCCTCCCGCCGCCGTTCGCCGCCTCCGTGCCCATTGCGAGATCAATCGAGCTCTCTTCCTCTCTCTGTTTTGGCCCGAGAGAGAGAGAGAAATTGAGACGGGGATGATGATGGGTTATGGGCTGCTGGGTTTATATAGGGAGTTTGCGATTAGGAATCAGAATCCCCCTCGAATTATAATTTAATAACAAAATATAATTTTAGTGATAGAGAATGGCTATGGATATGAATAAAAAGTAACAAAAAAAGGGAAAAAGTTTTGCAACTTGCCGGATCAAGCGGGATTCTTGAATGTTTGACAAGTCAACCCTTTGGGAAGCCTGACTCGATTTTGATTGGCTTGTGGTTTGGATTCTTACGGAATTGACCCTGAAAATAGTATAAATTAGTTCATTAATTTCATAATTCTAATGATGCTCATTTGTTCGCATATTTATATATTTTGCAAACAAATCACAACCTCACGACTAAAATTACGCTTAGTCCAGCGCGACTGCGCGAGGGGCGGGGACAGAAAGTGACAGCTTATGAACCACAATTCCAAAAAACTGAAATGGATATCAATTTATTTATATTTTTCCTCCCTAATTTGAACCTTGGCCCATTTATTCATACTCACAGCTTTTGCCTCATCAGAGAAAATGAAACGATTCGTTCTACAGCTACGATGCAGGCTGTCTATTGTATCAAATTAAGTGTGAATTAAAGTTCATGCGTTTTATTTAGTAAAATTACAAATTTAGATTCTTTTTTATTTCCATTTTTCTTCTGGCTTGACTTTGGGGGGATCCTTCATCCAGTTCACATGGTGGAGATTCTGTTGATGCATCGCACGTGATCGTCTCACGTGCCAGCAAAACTATTTGCCTATCCGGCAAAAAATGATAATAAAACTGTTTAATAGAAAAGACTTTACGCGCATCATAATTATCGTCACACGAAATCTCTTTATCGCGGGCCCCACACCGACGCATCACGCCGCACATAACGTGTGAAAGCATTGAAGGATCGCTGAATCAATTTGTACAGTGACAAGGGGATCCATAAATTCCGTTTTGAATACTTCGAATAAATTTAAAACTGCTTTATTTTTTGGTCTACGAGTTGAGTTTTCAAACAAAAGATTCTCTCGACGTGGAATATGAACGCATCATCTTTGAATCTTCTGATTTCACACTGCTGATTTATTAAATTAATCAATATTTTAATTATAAGATTAAGGGAAAAAAATACTACACCTCAGAAATTGGCATTTTTGGATATAAACTGCAGAAATATTTCTTTGGCTTGGAAAGCCTCCGTTCTTTACCACTAATTAATGACATTTTTCATATGTTATGCATGGAGAAATATGTGAGCTGTTACATTCTTGAGAATTAATTAAGATGCCACATGCGTAACGTTTTAAACTGATTACAATTATTGATTCGGTAAATATAAAAAACACAACGAATTATTAATTAATAATAATATAATAAAATCCAATCCGATCCAAATCCTCATCGCTGTGGGGCCGTTTACTCGATGGAAACAAAGCAAAGAGAGTCGTTTGAAGGAAGTGGGCGGAAGTAAGGAAATGGGGAAGTATAATTGATCACTTTCCTATCTATCCAAACACCGGAAAAGGAAAATAAGAAAACCTCTTTTCCTTTTCTATTCACTCTTTTACACAACCATTTCCTCACTTCCAAAGTGCTACAGTTAATTTTGTGGTCATGTAAATCTCATTTGTGATACGTTGTAACGCAAAACAGTTAATTTTTTGATCATGTAAATTTCATTTGAATTCTAATTACAGTCCATTTTTTATTTTTCTAATTAATTTTTATTTTAATATTATTTTGCGGTCAACTTTGTGGTCAACTTTTCCACTTCCACTTCCACGTTACCATCCAAACACCGGAAAAGACATAACATTTTCCAAACTACACTTCCCAACAACATCCAAACACCAGAAAACTTACTAATCAATTCTCAAGTTCCAAAGGAAATTATTATCACTTCCTCACTTCCTTACTTCCTCACTTCCACCCTTAACCAAACAGGCCTAATCTCACGTGGCAAAGTCAATACAAGACGCTTCCTTCTTTTATCTTCCTTCTTTTTTATTTTCTTCCCCTAATTTTTTATTAATTTATTTACCTGTTGAAGTTATTAATTAGGGTCAATACAAAATGCTTGTCACTTCCATACCAAACACTGAATCAAATTTGAAGGCCGCAGTAGCTAGCTGCCCGCATAAGATTTCTCTAATGACGTACTGTTTTTTTTTATGAGGATGCCAACAGCTAGAGAACGACTTGTACTGACGGTGAGTGCCTTAATTGGGGATAGAAGACCAAGAGTGTACATATTTTTCAACATTTCACAGAATTATAAACAATTTTACATAAACCCAACCAAACAGACCCACCCACACACCCCTCTCCCACTATTGGGTGCGATGGGCCCCGCTTTTTTTAAATTATAAAAAATTTGTTTGCGGGACCCAAGACCTCATCATCCTACCTCAATACACAAACCACAATGTCATATTGAAGGGTTAAAAAAATAAAGAAAATTAATTATACTTATTATTTTTTACTTTTTTTAATTAACCGGGCCTGCCCGGCCCAGGTCTGACACGGCCTAGCCCGGGCAGCAGTGGAGGACCCAGGTGGGGGCGAGCGTATGCGGACGCCCTCACTAGAGTTGGGTTAACTAAGTAAAAAAATCCAACTTGAATCATTTCTCCTGATCTCTACAACAACAAAAAAAACCCTCTAGTTTCTCCTAATGACAGATTCTCAGTCTCTCCTCTGGGGATTGAGAACTCTCACAACCTCTCTGCAATGAAGTTTATCAAGAATTCACCGCGTAATAGAATGGGTGATGAGTTGATGAATGATTGCTTGGTGACATATATTGAAAAAGACATATTTGACAACATAGACAATGAATCAATCATTCAACGATTTCAGAATATGGCTTCTCGAAGGGGAGCATTGTAATTTAGAGTGAGATATGTTGTCTTGAATGGGAGCCCCTCTATTTTTTTTGTAATATCAAAACTTGAAATATGTTGTTTGATTTTTATAAATTTTCAATTTTAGTTCAAAATATTTTCGCCCCCACTCAGTGAAAATTCTGCGTACGCCACTGCCGGGCGGGCCATACCCGAGTCCCCTACGGGTGGCCAGGCTTGGCCTCCCAGTATTCGCTGGCTAGTGCGGTCTTGGTTTGGCCAGCCTGGCCCGGGTTTGACCCGTTTCACATCCCCCTAACCTTCCGCAATGTTTGAAAGAGAAAATATAAGTCTAGCCCAGCGGTTAGCCGCTAGTAATACTCTTCTCTCTCAAATAGAGAGGTTCCCAGTTAAATCCTTGCAATTGTCGAACGGAGAGTTTAACTTAGGTAATTAGTGATAGGTGTGTGCCGGCTAGAGGGGCAACCTCCCTCTAGTTTATCAAAAAAACCAGAGAGAGAAAATACAAGTCTGTTTGAGATAGCGTTGCAAGCTTTGCATAATCTCACTTGTAAACTATTAGAATTAATAATTTAATTCTATATTGTGCAGTTGAGTCTTAGTAGCATGAGGACTTGGAGTTTCTATTTCTTAATGAGTCAAAGTCTATTCATAGGTGCAGTAGGAGTTTCTATTTATTTGAAGTTACTGTGTACTAGTAGTATTTGTTGGGTATTCTGCTTAACAAGAATCAATCTGACAACTAATCAAGATCACTGAGATATCAACAATCTAATTGGCCAGGTCGGCAAATATCAGGTGGGAGGTTTTCCGTTCAAAGAACGTTCCTTAATTCAAGAACCACCTTTCAATTTCCTTCCTTGGTTTAAGCACCAATTAGACTGAATCCAAGTCAGTCTCGATATACTGTAAAGTATATCCCCTGTATAAAGGATTTAATCCACTTATACAGTTTCACTTAGACTGAATCTAAGTCAATCTCGATATACTGTAAAGTATATCCCCTGTATAAAGGACTTAGTCCACTTATACAGTAATTGAAGTGAGGTACGCTTACAGCGAATCTCCTTAAGACAATTACGTCCCCCGCACCGGTGCTTACGGGATAATGGACGCTGGTCTCCCAAGATACAACACTTCTTCACGGTATTTGGACAGCACTACCAAATACCGTACGGTCGAACCGTAGTCAACCAGTACCTACACAGGATTAGCAAAACAGCGGTATAACGACAAATTTCAAATGAATATTTGTCTTACTCTTTTGGAGGAACACCCACTGTTGAGGACGTAGGAAGGTTGAAGAATTTTGGCAGAATCTCCTTTAGGAAGTAGCTTCGGATTCCCACTTCACTTGGAAGTCGCGGATTCCCACTTCGTTGGAAGTCACTTCTGGAATTCGTGGATTCCCACTTCGCTGTTGGAAGTTGCTCTGGAAGTCGAGGAGTCGCACTTCGCTGGAGCCCAGTTCAGAACGGAGTCAGAACTTATAGAGAGAGGGAGAGATCTTTCAGAAGAGAGAAAGATTCTTCAGTTTTTTTTTTTTGTGTCTGAGAATGGAACCCTGGAGCGCTTTTTATAGCGCTCTGGAGGGGTATTCTCGTCCGCCAATTCCCAACAGTTGCGACGGTTCTGTCCGAACCGTCGCAACCGACCAACCGCTCTGTCGGTTTTCCGACAGCGGTTGGCGAACGGTCGGATCCGTTCGCGCGGGCGGACACCCGTTGGAGTTTTCGAATCCTTCCGCGGGCGGGTTGGATTAACGGCCCCTGATTCAAAAAGAGAATCAGGTAGGGAACTCTGATCAGACCACGGACCACGGACCACCGAGCCCGAGCCCACGGCCCACGGACCCAGGCCCAGGCCCAGGCCCGAGCCCGGCCCGGCACCGGCACCGGCACCGGCGCCGGCCGGCCGCCGCCAGCGGCGGCGCGCGTGCGTGCACGTACGCATGTACGAGTATAGTTCCCTCCAATTCGCGCGCGAAAACTCCAAGTACCCAAAGGGCACACCCTTTGGTCTCATTTTTTCTCTATTTATACCCCATATACTTCCATCACATGGCCAATGTGGGACTAAATGCTTGTAGCTAAATTTAGTCCCTTTTGGCTTTGAATTAGGCAATCTTTGAACTTGAATATCTCATTCATTCGAAGTCGGAATTGAACATGTAAATATACCACGTTCATCACAAATGGAAGGAGAACACACTCCAACCATCATCCGGTTGATTTGATCAACGGATCTTGCCATAATTTATCTCGAAGATTCAGCTTTATTTTCTTCAATTCCAACAATCCCCCACAATGAATGAAGAATTCAAGGAAATGACACACAAAGAGACTGACTCTATTGTGTAAGGTACTTTAGAAAAGAAACTGCATAAGGATAGGTGAACTAGGTCTTGAACCTTCCATAGCGAAAGCTTTATCGGACTTACTGGCTAATCAGTGAACTAGGTCTTGAACTGTTAGCCGTTAGTGTAAGCCAAGTCAACAAGCTTCACACAGTGACTTTCCAAATCAACTTTGGTTCTCTGTTGTGTCCGTTTTGGCCCTGGACATTCTTGATTTCAGAGAGTATCTTTAGGGAATAACAGCCTCCATAGAGATTCCCAAAGAGCCGACCCAACTCTATACTCACATAGGTGATGGACCTATGAAGAGTAGTCTACTCTACTCCACTTGTATAGTAACAAGATATAGGCATCATTAAAAGCGTTAAGCTTATCCTTAATCCACTTGTAGAAAAGCACTTATGTGCACCTTAGGAATGGATTGGAGTCAAGCTCCCAAGTGCTTACTTGCTGAGTCAATCATAACTAGTTTTTCCTCTTGAACTTAGTCCGTGGGATCTCCAGTCGCTAAGTGAGGTTTCCATTAAGCTGACTCGGTAAGGTTAGGCTTTTAGACCCATTCCCCTCGATGCGCAGTTTATACGCTCTCCACTTAAACCTTTAGTAAGCGGATCCGCTAAATTATCCTTTGACGATACAAAGTCAATAGAGATAATTCCATTTGAGAGCAACTGCTTCACGGTATTATGTCTACGACGAATATGTCTAGACTTACCGTTGTATATCACATTTTGTGCCCTAGATATAGCTGCTTGATTGTCGCAGTGTATACATATAGCGGGCACTGGCTTTTGCCACAACGGTATATCTTCTAAGAATTGTCGAAGCCATTCTGCTTCTTCTCCAGCCTTATCTAAGGCTATGAATTCCGATTCCATAGTGAAACGGGCAATACATGTTTGCTTAGAAGATTTCCATGATACCGCTGCTCCTGCTAGAGTAAATACGTATCCGCTAGTTGATTTTGATTCCTCAGAATCTGCAATCCAATTAGCATCACTGTATCCTTCCAGTACAGGAGGATACTTTCCATATCTCAAGGCATATTCCTTGGTATGTGATACGTAACCCAATACTCGTAGTAGAGCGGTCCAATGTAGATCACTAGGATTACTAGTATATCTACTCAACTTGCTTACAGCGTAAGCAATATCGGGTCTAGTGCAATTCATTAAATACATTAGACTTCCGATAATCTGCGAATACTCCAACTGGCGTATTCCAGTTCCTGTATTCTTGTGAAGGTGGACGTGTGGGAGAAAAGGATTTGTATTCTCTTTTATCCCATGATCCTTGAATCTTTCTATCATCTTATCCACGTAGTGAGATTGAGATAGACTGATTCCATCTGGTGTTCTAGTAATTTTAATTCCTAAAATTACATCAGCAACCCCCAGATCCTTCATATCAAAACTGTTGGATAACATTCTTTTAGTGGACTTAATAATCTCAATATTAGTCCCAAGTATCAACATGTCGTCTACATAAAGACAGACAATGATACATGCATCTCCAACTGTTTTCGTGTAAACACACTTATCGCATTCATTGATAGTGAATCCATCTTTGATCATGACACTATCAAATTTCTCATGCCATTGTTTTGGAGCCTGCTTTAAACCGTATAAGGATTTTACCAATTTACACACCTTGTGTTCTTGGCCCTTGACTTTAAATCCTTCAGGTTGCTCCATATATATCTCTTCACTTAATTCACCATTTAAGAATGCAGTCTTGACATCCATTTGATGGATATCTAAGTTGTGCAATACTGCAATTGCAATTAACATCCGAATGGACGTTATTCTTGTTACTGGTGAATAAGTATCGAAGTAGTCAAGTCCTTCTATTTGTCGATAACCCTTAGCTACTAATCTAGCCTTGTACTTATCGATAGATCCATCGGGTTTTAATTTTCGTTTGAAAATCCACTTACACCCAATTGGTTTACTTCCAGGAGGCAAGTTTACCAATTCCCAAGTATGATTACTTAGTATGGATTCTATTTCGCTATTTATAGCTTCTTTCCACATTTGTGCTTCTGGGTTTGACATAGCCTCTTTAAATGTTTGAGGCTCGCTCTCAATAGCGTATGCTATGAAATCTGGACCAAAAGATTTTGAGATTCTAGATCTCTGACTTCTTCTTGGTTCAATTTCCGCATTTACAATTGGTTCCTCGGGGCTTTCATCCCTGAACGCCATCTCGTGTGTTCTTTTCCCAGAAGTCTTATCTGCTTCCCGTTTGTACGGAAAGATATCTTCAAAAAACACAGCATCTCGAGATTCGATAATCATGTTTACATGAATATCAGGTATTTCTGATTTATGAACCAGAAACCTATAGGCACTACTATTCAAGGCATAGCCTATGAATACGCAGTCTATAGTTTTTGCTCCCAACTTAGTCTTTTTAGGTAATGGTGCTAGCACCTTTGTAAGGCACCCCCACATTTTGAGGTAATGGTAGGAAGGTGTCCTTCCATGCCATAACTCGAATGGTATAAGACCAAGTTTCTTGTGGGGTACTCTATTTAGAATATGATTTGCAGTTAATAGAGCTTCCCCCCACAAGTTCTGCGGAGCTCCAGAACTTACGAGCATGGAGTTAACCATCTCCTTCAAAGTTCTGTTCTTCCGTTCAGCAATTCCATTCTGCTGAGGAGTGTATGGTGCTGTAGTTTGATGTATTATACCAAAACTAGCACATAACTCACTAAAATCATTTGATTCATATTCTCCGCCTCTATCGGATTTTAGAATCTTGATTTTCTTGTTGAGTTGATTCTCAACTTCGGCTTTATATGTTGTAAACATATTTATTGCCTCATCCTTACTGTTCAAAAGATACACATAACAGTATCTTGTACAGTCATCGATAAAAGTAATGAAATACTTTTTACCGCCTCTAGTTGGCATAAACTTCAAGTCACATAGATCGCTATGAATTAACCCTAAAGGTTCTGTATTTCGATCTATTGAGTGAAATGAATTTTTAGCCAACTTGGCCTCAACACAAACCTCACACTTGCGAATTTCTTCCAAGTTGAGTTTAGGAATATATCCCAGATTAGACAAGTTTTTCAAAGACTTGTAATTTACATGCCCTAATCTAGCATGCCACAGAATAGGAGACTCAAGCAAATAAACAGAAGATTTTCCTTTTATTAGCTTTGGGTACAAATACACGGACTTTTTATCAACCACTGCAACATTGGCTTTGAAAAGTCCATCTACAAGATAACCCTTTCCCACATACATCCCTCCCTTAGTAAGTACAAATTTGTCGGATTCAAATACAATTCTAAATCCTTTCTTACTAAGTATAGATCCGGAAATCAGATTCTTTCGGATGTCTGGAACATGAAGGACATCGTTAAGAGTAAGCTCTTTGCCCGATGTCCACTTCAGGATGACCTTGCCCTTTCCTTCAACCTTTGAGGAAGCTGAATTACCCATGAATAATTGCTCATCTTGCTCTAGCCTTTGATATTCTGAGAATAACAATTTCTCCGAGCAGATGTGCCTGGTAGCTCCCGTGTCTACCCACCAGTCTTTGTTATTTGTTGTCAGATTTACTTCTGACACCACAGCAGAAAGACTTGGTGATTCATGGTTGGTCATGTTGGCCTGTGGGTGGCTTTTCTTGTTCTTCTTTTGACGGCTGCGGCATTCATTTGCTTTGTGACCTTCTTTGTTGCAGATGTAACAGGTCCCTTTGAAGCGCATGGTTCTGCCGTCTTGAGCCTTGCCTTTGTACCCCTGGGAAGGCTTCTTCCTCTTCAAGCTTTTGGAAGTAGACGCTTTCCCCTTTGAGTCCTCGATCACATTTGCTTTTGCTTCGTAGGAGTTCTTGCTGCTCCTTTTCTCGGACTTGCGGTTGTCCTCCTCTATACGAAGCCTCACAATGAGATCCTCCAACTTTAGCTCCTTTCTTTTGTGCTTCAGGTAGTTCTTGAAGTCTCTCCACGCAGGAGGGAGCTTCTCCACGATTGTTGCAACCTGAAAAGTTTCAGGAAGAATCATACCTTCGGCCTCTATTTCGTGCAAGATAAGTTGGAACTCTTGCACCTGACTGATGACAGTCTTGGTATCCACCATTTTGTACTCCAGAAATCGTCCAACGACGAACTTCTTGGTACCAGCATCTTCAGTCTTGTACTTCTTGTCAAGACTGGCCCATAACTTCTTTGCCGTAGTAATCGGACTGTAGACATTGTAAAGAGAGTCATCCAGTCCATTAAGAACATAATTTCGGCAAAGGAAGTCACCTTGTGTCCAAGCATCGAATGCAAGGACTGAATCCCGATCAGTTCCGGGTTCTGGTGGATCCTCCTGCAGGAATTTGGCCAGATGTAGAGTGGTCAAGTAGAAGAGCATCTTCTGTTGCCACCTCTTGAACTCTGTGCCATCAAACTTTCCTGGCTTCTCCGGCTTCGGGTTAGGAAGTGGAGTTGGCATCAAACCTTGGAGCGGTATGTTTGTTGCCTTGCTGGAGGTATCTTGATTTGTCTCAGACATTTTTTCTGCAAGTTCAAGCAGAACAGAAGTGAGAAACAATAATTGTCTTAAGATTGTTGGGTATTCTGCTTAACAAGAATCAATCTGACAACTAATCAAGATCACTGAGATATCAACAATCTAATTGGCCAGGTCGGCAAATATCAGGTGGGAGGTTTTCCGTTCAAAGAACGTTCCTTAATTCAAGAACCACCTTTCAATTTCCTTCCTTGGTTTAAGCACCAATTAGACTGAATCCAAGTCAGTCTCGATATACTGTAAAGTATATCCCCTGTATAAAGGATTTAATCCACTTATACAGTTTCACTTAGACTGAATCTAAGTCAATCTCGATATACTGTAAAGTATATCCCCTGTATAAAGGACTTAGTCCACTTATACAGTAATTGAAGTGAGGTACGCTTACAGCGAATCTCCTTAAGACAATTACGTCCCCCGCACCGGTGCTTACGGGATAATGGACGCTGGTCTCCCAAGATACAACACTTCTTCACGGTATTTGGACAGCACTACCAAATACCGTACGGTCGAACCGTAGTCAACCAGTACCTACACAGGATTAGCAAAACAGCGGTATAACGACAAATTTCAAATGAATATTTGTCTTACTCTTTTGGAGGAACACCCACTGTTGAGGACGTAGGAAGGTTGAAGAATTTTGGCAGAATCTCCTTTAGGAAGTAGCTTCGGATTCCCACTTCACTTGGAAGTCGCGGATTCCCACTTCGTTGGAAGTCACTTCTGGAATTCGTGGATTCCCACTTCGCTGTTGGAAGTTGCTCTGGAAGTCGAGGAGTCGCACTTCGTTGGAGCCCAGTTCAGAACGGAGTCAGAACTTATAGAGAGAGGGAGAGATCTTTCAGAAGAGAGAAAGATTCTTCAGTTTTTTTTTTTTTGTGTCTGAGAATGGACCCCTGGAGCGCTTTTTATAGCGCTCTGGAGGGGTATTCTCGTCCGCCAATTCCCAACAGTTGCGACGGTTCTGTCCGAACCGTCGCAACCGACCAACCGCTCTGTCGGTTTTCCGACAGCGGTTGGCGAACGGTCGGATCCGTTCGCGCGGGCGGACACCCGTTGGAGTTTTCGAATCCTTCCGCGGGCGGGTTGGATTAACGGCCCTGATTCAAAAAGAGAACCAGGTAGGGAACTCTGATCAGACCACGGACCACGGACCACGGACCACCGAGCCCGAGCCCACGGCCCACGGGCCCAGGCCCGAGCCCGGCCGGCCGCCGCCAGCGGCGGCGCGCGTGCGTGCACGTACGCATGTACGAGTATAGTTCCCTCCAATTCGCGCGCGAAAACTCCAAGTACCCAAAGGGCACACCCTTTGGTCTCATTTTTTCTCTATTTATACCCCATATACTTCCATCACATGGCCAATGTGGGACTAAATGCTTGTAGCTAAATTTAGTCCCTTTGGCTTTGAATTAGGCAATCTTTGAACTTGAATATCTCATTCATTCGAAGTCGGAATTGAACATGTAAATATACCACGTTCATCACAAATGGAAGGAGAACACACTCCAACCATCATCCGGTTGATTTGATCAACGGATCTTGCCATAATTTATCTCGAAGATTCAGCTTTATTTTCTTCAATTCCAACAGTATTTGGTTATTAGAGTTTGTGTAAGATTAGAAAATTAGAGAATTTGTATTTTATACATATAAAGCATAACATGTCTCAATTTTGTATAAGAAATTATTAGAGTGATTAAAATAAAATTAATATTTTTCTTCCTCTGTAGATTCCTCGACTCTCATTTTTTTTAATCAAACATCAATAGTGGTGTCAGAGCCATAAATTCTTACGTCATCGCCAACGATTAGTTAAAGGTTAGTATCAAGAGAAGAAGATGGCCAAAATTGACATGATCTAACCACTACTTTTAAAGTTTGTTTGTAAGAATTACAATCATTGATGCATCCAGATGAGATGTCTCTTCGGATGCGAAGGTCTATGTGAATTGGCGGAGAAAGGCTACAATGAGTTGGCCAATCAACAAAAGTTTGATGTGCTCCCTCAAACTCGCAAGGATGCGCTTATAGAAACTCGCAAGAAAGACCAAAAGGTTTTGTATTTCATCTATCAGTGGTGGATCCAGTTGTGTACGAGAGGATTTGTAGAACAAATATGGCCAAAGAAGCATGAGATTTACTGAAAATAACTTACAAAGGAGTTGAGAAGGTGAAGAAAGTACGACTTCAAACTCTATGAGGAGATTTCAAAAGATTAAAATAAAGGAAATGAGATAATTACAAAGTATTTTGATCGAGTTACCATGATTTCTAATCAGATGAGATTAAATGGAGAAGATATGAGTGATACAAAGATTGTTGAGAAGATTTTAAGGATGGTGTTTCCCCAATTTATAGGATCATTTGAACAAACGCAAGACATAGAAAGCCTAACAGTGAAAAAACTTATAGGATCATTTGAACCCTTTGAACATCATCTGAACCAAAGATCATCAACACTGTGAATTTAGCAAGCTCTCTAAACTTAATTAATGGTTAGTGACAAAAGAATGGGAGGACAAAGAGTTGGTGGAACGAACCGCGGGAAAGACCGTGGTCATGAGTTATAATTTTTTCCTTAACATAAAATAAAAAAAAATTACAGTCTTTTTTAAACCCTATGCCATGAGCTATAAAAATCAAGTATTGACACGTTCGCGTGGTCCTTTGCGTGCAGAGGATCAAGTTATATTCTCGGATTGTAGGCAATTTTGTTCACTGTCAAGTTCGGATCAGATTTGATTATTCTAAGATAAAATCTACTCAGATTGTATCAAATACACACACACACACATATATTGACATTTAGGACAAATTGTAAATGGAATTGGATAATATCAGCACCCATCCAAAAGGAGTGCCCTTTAGGAACTCTTAGATACCGAAAGGAGATGGTTAGTTTATCTATTGCTTTCGCACACGTACACGTTTCACGTCAGTCTAAAAGAAATTTCCGACTTTAGTTTTTGAATATAAGTTTGAGAGTTTTCACTGCAAGGAATTTTAAGTTCTTTATCTTCCAAATTAACAACTTAAAATTCACACTCTTTGCAGTAGGAACCAAATAAACATCTATGATATCCAGAAAAATTTATAGCTCGAAAAGCAAAGAGCAATTCTATCAGTTTCCACCATGGCACTCCTGTGTGAAAGCACTGAAATAAGGTCAAGATTTGGACAAACACCAATGCAATCAGTCTTTTATGCCAAGCACGCAATGTTTTGCCGATCCCTTTTTCACTTAAAACCACAAATCATCAGAATGATCCATTCCAACGAGGTTCAGCAAAGTAAATTGCAATATCCCATTAAATGCATTCGTTCATAACCCATATGTACTCAGAAGATCATTCATCTAACTGCATGTTCTGCTGAATGCTGTCAATACATCATATTCAATAAGTTTTTGCAGCATCCAAAGTCATCAATCCAATAAACCCATTTCTGCCCTTCAATTTTTCAGGCGATCAAAGATCCGTAATCACCAAAACCAGGCATTTTAACTACAAAAAGCCTGGATTATATCTCCAAGCTGACTTCAAGAGTCCATACTTCCACTTTTTACCTGAATTAAGAGAGTGAAAATTCATATCAGGTCTATCATAGAAAAGGCTAGCAAGATCATCTCGCATACGATAATCATAAGCCGATACTTGAGTTATCCAACAGGCAAACCAAGAACAAACACTCAAAAGTGATGGTCATAAGAAAAAAGATGCATGATGATAACCAAATAATTGTAATGCAACTTCATGGAATAACTAAGTAGTGTTTTAACTTGCAATCTAATAATAGTAGCCACTTCTAGAGGGGTCACCACCATAAAAAGATGAGTATGGGACAGCACCATACTGCAAGAAAATGAAGAAGCAGATAACATACAGAAAAGAAAATATTGAACAAAACTGACTAAAACAAAATATTCAATCAGATACTTACATCTGAACCATAATAATCATGAGAATATAGACCTGTCATTCCCAGAGAATCTGCAGACAAGGAAGCTAATTTAAGTAGGCAGTTGGACAAATTGCTAAATGGAAATCAACAAAGTACATGAGAAAACAAAAACCATCCAAACTACTAAAACAGAATGAGAAGACAAAAAGCTTTTTGGTAATGGATTTGCAAGTCTGGCTCTTGCTTTCATATGGAAGAATGTAACAAATGATTTTTAAATGCTTTACAATTCGAGGAAGAAGAAATCTGATGCAAAATTGGTTTCCCAAAAGGTGCCTTCATAAGCACATGACCAATTCACTGACCACAATAACAAAAACCTCAATAATAATCTTATGATAAAAGGAGACAATATATAAATTGCATGCATATTCTGTATACTTAAAAGGACTTACTATATATATGTCCAAACCCAAAAAAAAAAAAAAAAACTGGCACATGCATTGCTCATACATCCATAATGATGGGTTTTAGGTATTACAAACAAACTTAGACTTTTAAGGGAGCATGCAACCTAAAACATGATCTGTGTTTTCACAATTGAATCTATAACTATGAACATAAAAAGAATCCTAATATTCTAGTAAATAATTAAAATTACTACAGAAGAAAATAGAATTACATACCTTTTAGTTGTTATAGTAAACAACTAAAATTTTCCCTTCAGATCTCTTGGAAGCAAGCACCACAAATGTCGTGCCTCTGATGGAATCACACCCAACGATCCAAAAATTTAACTAAGTATGGATGAACTATCAAAGAGTTCTTCCAAGAGGAGGAAAAAGGAGGCTAATACTCAAGCCAAGAGGTTGTGAATTAGACTGAATCCCTAAGGCTCTATTTATACCCTTGGATAGCCTCCAGTTTTCTTATCCCACCAATGTGGGACTAATTTCCAAAGGAAATTTTGTTCTCCTTTTAGTTATACTTATTTTTGAATCTCGAGGGCAACCCAAAAGGACTATGCTGCTATCAATTATAGTTATTACTTAGACACCTAATCCAACAGTCTCCCACTTGGATAAGTCTAATAACTTCCTAATTGATCAGCAAATTGTAGCTTCCAAAAGCCATTGTCGAACTCTGACCTAGTCAGTTTCGTGTCCTAAGATAAGAGATCATATAATCCTTCGTTCTACAAGATATCATTTGAACATGAGACATGGAACATAATCAATCTCTTTGTCCAGTATTTTGTTTCCCGATTTCTGATTTGTAATGACATAGAACTACTAAATGAACACATCAATTTAGTCCTGGTCGGGCCCGACACTATATGTCAACTTCAAATCACCGAGGGGCCCAAAGATATCGCTTTTCCCGTTAGGACAAAAGGAACGAATAAACTTTGACCTATATGCTTGCACCATTTACTCATCAAATCATGCACAACAATACGTTTTATAACATCAAGTTACTGATGCGTTTACATATTATCAACGCACAACTGACTTGTAAACCACAACTCATATATCTCCATTTAAAAATTATAAGATATTATCGTCTCAGAATTACTCGTGATAAATTCCATGAAGTAATTCTCTGAGCGTGGGTTAATCCAATACTTAAATCTCCATTTCAAAGTACTCATGAACATTGCAGCAATACCATTGCTATGTCTAAAACTCTTTAGACAATCCACAACTCTATTCATGACAGTCTTTATTCACTACTTACTTCCAAAAGTATGATCGACTGTGGAATTCGAATAATCAAATTATTCGGGAAGTAAAACATGCAAAATGAAACACAATAATAAACAATTGACAAAAGGTAGTAAACAAACTCATAAATAATTCTCTATTATTTAATCACCAAAAGTCAATCACATTTACTTTGTTATAAGTTTCAAACTAACTATCTAACTGCTAAAACCAACATCATCTCTCAGACCAATGCTCCTAGCATGCTGATTGTGTTTAACCCTACTCAGACCCTTTGTGAGTGGATCTGCAGGATTATCTTCAGATAAAACCCTCCTCACTACAACGTGACCTTCTTCTACCTTGTGTCTGATAAAATGGTATTTTCTGTCAATATGTCTAGATCTGCTATGATCTCTTGGTTCTTTTGTTAATGCAACCGCTCCTTCATTATCACAGAAAATATCCATTGGCTCCTTGATGGTTGGCACAACTCTAAAATCTTCGATGAAGTTTTTCAACCAAATTGCCTCCTTTGATGCTTCGCTTACCGCTATGTACTCTGATTCACAAGTAGAATCCGCCACTGTGTCTTGCTTGGAACTTTTCCAAGTAATTGCTCCTCCGTTTAAGGTAAAGACCCAGCCAGATTGGGAACGGAAGTTGTCTCTATCTGTTTGAAAGCTGGCGTCACTATACCCAGTTACTCTCAATGTATCACAGCCACCAAGTACTAGGACCCAGTCCTTAGTCCTTCGCAGATACTTGAGAATATTCTTAACCGCTACCCAATGAGCTTTACCAGGATTTCCCTGATAACGACTGACCATGCTCAAAGCAAAGGACACATCAGGACGAGTACATGTCATAGCATACATGATAGAACCAACAGCAGAAGCATATGGAATTCTACTCATTTCTGCTTTCTCTTCATTTGTACTCGGACTTTGAGTCTTACTCATTTTGGTATTACTCTGGATGGGCAGTTCTCCTTTCTTGGAATTCTCCATACAGAAACGTTTCAGTACTTTATCCAAGTAGGTACTCTGATTAAGTCCAATTAGTCTTTTACTCCTGTCCCTTAAAATTCTTATTCCTAGAATGTAGGCAGCCTCTCCTAGATCCTTCATAGCGAAACACTTTCCAAGCCAAGACTTAACATCTTGCAAGGTTGGAATGTCATTTCCTATAAGAAGTATGTCATCAACATACAATACCAGGAAGGTGACTATGCTCCCACTAGCATTGACATATACACACGACTCATCCTCACTTCTAGAGAAACCAAACTCTTTGACTTTCTCATCGAAGCAAAGATTCCATCTGCGAGACGCTTGTTTTAATCCATAGATGGATTTCTCAAGTTTGCATACTCCATTGGGAAACTTTGCATCCACAAAACCTTCTGGCTGACTCATGTATACATCCTCAGCCAACTTTCCGTTTAGGAAGGCAGTTTTGACATCCATCTACCAAATTTCATAGTCATGAAATGCAGCTATGGCTAGCATTATCCTAATAGATTTTATCTTAGCCACTGGTGAGAAGGTCTCATCATAGTCAATCCCTGGGGTTTGAGTAAAGCCTTTCGCCACCAGTCGTGCTTTGAATGTACTTACATTACCATCCATGTCGATCTTCTTCTTGAAGATCCATTTACAACCCACTGTCTTCCGACCAGGTTGTTGATCAACCAAGTTCCAAACTTGGTTGTCATACATAGACTTGATCTCGCTGTCCATTGCCTCTTTCCATTTGGCTGCCTCAGGGCCTGCCATGGCTTCCTTGTAGTTCGTCGGCTCATCCAAATTTACCAGTGTATTGTCACTGATAAACGTGTCTCCATTTGCAGTTATATGGCAACCATAGAACTCAGTTGGCTTGCCAACTCTACTAGAACGCCTAAGAGGTAATGAAGTGTCAATGGGTTCAACTGGAATCTCTTCCTCTGGTTGAACCATAGCGGTTTCAAAGGTTCCTTCATCTGCTGACTCTTGAATTTCTTCAAGGTCAACGGTGCTCCCACTGTCCTCTTTGCATATGAGCTCTCTCTCTCGAAAGACTCCTCTCCGTGCTACAAAGACCACGTTCTCACTAGGTCTGTAGAACAAATATCCAAATGACTTCTTCTGTGGATAGCCGATGAAAACACATCGCTCACTACGAGGTTCAAGCTTGTCGTGAGTTTCTCGTCTAACGAAAACTTCACAACCCCAAACCTTAATATGTGCTAACGAGGGAACTTTTCCTGTCCACATTTCGTGAGGTGTTTTGGCAACCTTCTTTGTTGGAACAAGATTAAGAATGTGGGCTGCAGTTTCTAAGGCATACCCCCAGAATGATATTGGAAGTGAAGCTCGACTCATCATGGAACGCACCATGTCTAACAAGGTTCGATTGCGTCTCTCAGCCACACCATTAAGTTGTGGTGTCCTAGGAGGTGTCAATTGTGAAACTATTCCACATTCCTTGAGATAGTCATGGAACTCGATACTAAGATACTCTCCGCCTCTATCTGATTGGAGCATCTTTATCTTCCTGCCTAATTGATTCTCGACTTCTTACTTAAACTCTTTGAACTTTTCAAAGGTTTCAGACTTATGCTTTATTAAGTAGATATAACCATATCTGCTATAATCATCAGTAAAAGTCACATAGAATCGATTAGCATCCCTTGTGGCTGATCTGAAGGGTCCACACACGTCTGTGTGTATGAGATCCAACAAACCTTCACCTCTTTCACAAAATCCAGTGAAAGGTGATTTAGTCATCTTACCCAAAAGACAAGATTCGCATGTATTATCTGACCTTAGGTCAAATGATTCCAACACCCCATCCTTTTGGAGTTGAGCCATGCGTTTTTTGTTAATGTGTCCAAGACGGCAATGCCACAAGCACGCTTTGTCTACACCATTAGACGAATCAATTTGAAATACACTATTACCTAAGTTGTCTACACACATCACAGTTTCATACACACCATCACAAGGTAAAGCTTCAAAATAAAAATTGCCATTTTTATAAGCAGAAATAGAACCATTCTCATCATTAAAAGAATATCTAAAACCTTGTTTGAACAATGCATGAAAAGAGATAATGTTTCGTGTCATTTCTGACGAGTAGCAACAATTCAATAAATCTAAATTAACACCATTATTAAGCACTAGACTATAAACTCCAATCTTGGTGACAGGTGAAGATCGCCTATTCCCCATGATCAAGTTCATTCTACCATGCTCCACATCCTCACTTTTTCTTAGTCCCTGCAATACAGAGCAAATGTGAAACCCACATCCTGTATCAAGGACCCAAGAATCAGAAGATGTTGCGTTAATAGACGAAATAGTGTATATACCTGCAGTAGATGGTTTTACTTTCCCATCTTTTAAATCTTGCAGATACTTTGGGCAGCTTCGTTTCCAATGTCCTTTGTCGTTGCAATAGAAGCAAGTGGCCTCTTTAGGATCAGAGACAGGGGTAATATCAGAACTGGTTTTTACATGTGACTTTCCCTTCCAGTTTTGCTTGGGAGGACCTTTCCTCTTTTTCCCCTTTCCTTGCCCAATGGCCAGAACGGTAGTATTAGCAGGAGTGGGGGGATCACTCTTTCCCTTCATCCCAGTTTCAGCTGTCCTCAGGAGGTTGTGCAATTGAGCCAATGTGGTCTCATTGTTGTTCAAATGATAAGTCAAGATGAACTGATCATAACAACTTGGTAATGAGTTCAAGACTATGTCAATAGCCAACTCATCATCAATATGCACATTTAGCCTCACAAGGCGTTCCACGTATCGCTGCATCCTTTGCACGTGGCCGCTGACAGACTCTTCGTCCTTCATCTTGCTTGATATGAGGGACTTTACTATCTCGTACTTTTCCTGACGAGCTCGCTTATGGTACTTTTCCATAAGGTCTTTGTTCATCTCGTACGGCCAGTAATCCTCATAGAATTTTTGCAGTTCAGGAGTCATGGTAGCAACCATGATGCAAGCAACTTTTGTTGCATCCGTGTAGTGCTTCTTATAAGCAGCTAATTCTTCAGGAGTGGCCTTCTCTTCGTCAATTTCAACAAGTTCTTTGTCAAGGACATACTCCTTGTCCTCGAAACGAAGAGCCATTTTGATGTTGCGCATCCAGTCATTGTAGTTGGTGCCATCTAATGTCACCTTTGAGCAGATGTTCAACAAAGAAAAGTTGTGATTGGAGGAGGAGGAACCAGAAGCATCGTTAGGGGCAGACATTTCTAAAAGAAAGGTAGTTAGAGTTAGAAAAAAATAACCCTTAATATAACAACTCAAAATTGAAATATCGAGGCTAGGATCCAACTATGAAATTCACAACTTAGAAAAGGGATGCCGTAATCTAATTGCAAATTTCATACAGGTATGTCTTTTGAGACTCATTGAAACTATTCAATGGCATGTTTAATCTCAGATTATGCTCTTCCATTTGTGACTGGGATACCGAGGATCACAAACAAGATGTGAATAACCATGCAAATGTGCTTGGTAACCTTCATGTCATTTATCATCTCAATTGATGTGCTGGTAAACCACACACGCTCCATCAACAATGACAATTTATAAGATACCCATTACTGCTCTTTATTAGTCCCTATTAGTGTGCTGGTTAACCACACACGCTCCACTAATGACTTATAAAGTGTAATGTGCAATTTCATGGGTTAGCATACAATTTCACATTTTTCCCTTAAAGTAACTAAGATTGGGATTTAAGTAAAATTTAGTTACCTTTTATTATCATTATACCTTAATGAGAATCAATATATATATGGTAAATAAAATTTAGTTACCTTTTATTCTCATTATACCTTTAATGAGAATCAATATATATATGGTAAATAAAATTTAGTTACCTTTTATTATCATTATACCTTTAATGAGAATCAATATATATATGGTAAATAAAACTTAGTTACCTTTTATTCTCATTATACCTTTAATGAGAATCAATATATATATGGTAAATAAAATTTAGTTACCTTTTATTATCATTATACCTTTAATGAGAATCAATATATATATGGTAAATAAAATTTAGTTACCTTATCAATTCAACAATTATAGCAAATTCAATTGAAAACAAACCTGCTCTGATACCACTGATGGGTTTTAGGTATTACAAACAAACTTAGACTTTTAAGGGAGCATGCAACCTAAAACATGATCTGTGTTTTCACAGTTGAATCTATAACTATGAACATAAAAAGAATCCTAATATTCTAGTAAATAATTAAAATTACTACAGAAGAAAATAGAATTACATACATTTTAGTTGTTATAGTAAACAACTAAAATTTTCCCTTCAGATCTCTTGGAAGCAAGCACCACAAATGTCGTGCCTCTGATGGAATCACACCCAACGATCCAAAAATTTAACTAAGTATGGATGAACTATCAAAGAGTTCTTCCAAGAGGAGGAAAAAGGAGGCTAATACTCAAGCCAAGAGGTTGTGAATTAGACTGAATCCCTAAGGCTCTATTTATAGCCTTGGATAGCCTCCAGTTTTCTTATCCCACCAATGTGGGACTAATTTCCCAAAGGAAATTTTGTTCTCCTTTTAGTTATACTTATTTTTGAATCTCGAGGGCAACCCAAAAGGACTATGCTGCTATCAATTATAGTTATTACTTAGACACCTAATCCAACACATAAAGACCAAGAGACCAGTTTCAATTTTTTATCCAACAAAGTATATAAGTGAAAATTTTCCCACAGTGGTAGCCACTTAACTTTAACCATGCACAAAAAGATCATGTTAAATGCTTGTAAAGTTGGGTAGAACTTAACCAAGAAGAAGAGGTGTAACAACCAAAATGTTCCCTACTAATTAGTCGCTCAATTTTAAATAAATAAGAAAAAAAATTATAACAATATATCACAACTAATTAGTGTTGATGTATAATTCCCTTAAGAGGAAATGGTGTAAAGTAATTTTGTTTTAAATACTTCTTATAAAAGCACAGGTTACTGAGGTTCTGTCCATTGTGCCATTACTGTTGTGTCATTATTACATTGTTTGAGGGTTATATGCGATAATGCAAAAGGGCATGGGATTATATTGTGTGGTAGATCGTCACTGGTTAGCGCTTGATGAGAGCACATAAAGGAGGATTGGCCACACAAAGGACAGAAAGAAGAGAAGAGAAAGAAGCAGAGGCTCATCCCTAGTACTCAATCTGGTAACATGACTCCTTTTCTCATCAAACAACCAATTGTTTAGTGTTATTGTTGGAGCTGGAGCAAGCTAAGAACACAAACCCTAAAAGCACAAATACACACAAGAGAGAGGGAGACAAGATTTACGAGGTTCGACAAGATGCTTACGTCCTCCAGGCAGGAGAAAGAAAGAGAGATCTATTGATTTACACGAGGTTGCAAGAGGAATCCAATTTCTTCTCTAAAGAACACACTCAGAAAAACCTTCAAATTTTCTCCTCCACCCATTTCTCCAAAATATCTCATTCTTCTTGTTGACCCAAAGGCCTATCACTCTAGTTTTGATGATGATCAACTCATGTAGTTATAGTACTAATGATCTTGTCTTTATTTAGTCTCAGATTTGCGATCAAAATCTTAGTAGGTGAGTAGTTTCAACAAAGGATTTAAAGTCAAGTTTTGGAGCTAGCACGGTTTGATTCAAGAGCTTGTGCATCAAGACCACATCAAGTACTCAAGAGGAGTCGAGCTCGTTGGATCAAGTTTGGAGCAAGTCAAGAAGATGAGAAGACTTCAAGTGAAGACCTTCAAGATCAAAACTTGTGTCTATGTTGTTTTTATAAGATTTTATTTTTAGATAAAATGTAAAGGATAGAATAGTTGGTAGATTGCTCAAGTATATCTTATACAAACACATCTTGATTTAGATAAGTTTTCATAAAAAAAGTTTTATTTTGAAAAAATACAAAAGAGTTTTCTTTTTTAAAAATACAGGTTTGGTTTTTGAACTTCATATATATACATATCTTTAACCAAAATCATGTTTAGTGTTTAATGTCAAAAATATAGATATTTCACCATATATGTGTAGTGGATCATATCCATACACTCTATGCTTTAAAATAATTTAAATATCTTGTTTTTGTATTTGGAGAAGTTTTGAAAAAACCGAGTTTGGAAAAATACAGTTTTCGGTTTTAGCTAAAATTTTCAAGTTACAAAAATAGTTCAAATTATTTGTAACATGTCTTGATTTTGTTCAAGCATGTTTGATTTTCAAAATATAATATTGAAACTATTTTTGTAGATTTCTTATGATTTTATGGGATTTTATTTGAGCCAAAATGACCAAGTTTTGATCCCTATATTGTCCTGACTTGGCTTCTGTCGGTCGACCGGACCGGTCGACCGAGCTTGAAGTCGGTCGACCGGGACGGTTGACCGACGTGCACAGAACGTGCACGCCAGGATTGCTGGAGGGTCGGTCAACCGACCCGGTCGACCACAGAGAGCCTCTGCTCTCTGGAAAGCCCCGGTCGAGAGCTCTGCTCTCTGTTCCAGTGCCACGGTCGACCGACCGGTCGACCGCTGGCTCAACGGTCAGAATTCTGACCGCTGGCCGGTCGACCTGGCGGTCGACCGACAGGCCAACCTGGCTCCCAACGGCTAGTTTTTCTAGCTCTATAAATTGGGACTTTTGGGGGCTGTTTTCTACAAGATTTAGAAGAAGTTTTTGGACTAGTTTTGCATACTCATTTCAGTGGTTATAGCCACATGTTTTAGAGCTACATTTCCAAATCAAAAGAGAGTTTTTATCAAGAGTTTTTTAAAAGTGATTTTCTTGAGTTTTCCTCCACCACTTCCATCCTTGTTTTCTCACACAACACTTGAGCCATCCATTGCTATATCTACCTATAGGGATATTTGTTGTGAGAGGATTTTAGGTGATCAAAGTATTGTGATCACCAAAGTTCCATTCTTTGCTTTGAGGAGGCAGACGTGTGTGTTCGCGTTGTTTCGAGTTCGTGTGTGGACTCGGTGTTTGAGGTGCGGCCTCGATGAGCTTGTGGGCTTGCGGTGTGTACGGGACTAGAGAGTCCAAGGAGTTCAAGTGTGAACTCGCCTTGTAGGTGTTGCGACACCGAGTGATCCGGTGGGATCGGTTTTTAGTGGAAATCCTTCAAGTGTTGAAGGCGGGGACGTAGAGCAAGTGTGCTCGAACTTCGAAACAAATCTCCCATGTTTGCGATTGCTCACTCTCTATCTCTTACTCTTGTTTATATCTTGCATGCTTTTATTGCTTTCATCTTATATGCTTGATATATATTGTGAGCTTAATTGTTATATGCTTAGAGATTGTTTGCTAACACTTGTATTCAACCAAGAGAGCCAACACGGCACCTCAACTCTTATCTAGAGGAATCTTGAGGAGTTAGTCCAGAGCCCTTCACGGGGAATCCGGCTACACTCTTGTGTTATACTTGGTGTTTAGTGTAATAAGTTTAATTTGCATGAAATAGTTTTTAATTCCGCATTTAGTGACCATTAGATTAGCCATCACCTATTCACCCCCCCCCTATAGGTGATTTACAATTGGTATCAGAGCCAAGTGCTCTTGATTTGGGTCTTACAATCTAGAGTTAAATATCCTCATTTTTAGGCTAATCACAATATTTGTACACACACCATGGATTTCATGTCACCTCCCACCTTTGACATTATTAACATCCAAACTTGGAAAGTTAAGATGTCTTTATACCTCAAAGGCCTAGGTATTCATGTTTATTTTGCCACTACTAGAGATTCATATTGTTTAAATAGCAAAAATATTGAGGGTAATGCAAAAGCCATTCATGCTTTGAAAAGTACCCTAAATGATGAATATTTATCTAGGGTTTTAACATTGATTCGGCTTTTGTAGTTTGGAACACAATTCTCTCCCTTGGCGAAAAAGAACAATATTATGCGGGGAGCGACTCGGATGTTGGAAGTGACGTTTCCAACGTGTGCTACATGGTCCAAGGGATAACCCCCTCGAGGTAACTACCGAATCTGAGGTAGAAGAGAATGTTGATATGTCATATAATGAACTTGCTTCTTTTTGTCAACAACTCCTAGAAAAATATGACATGATTAAAAACGATAACAAAAATTTGAAAAAGAATTTTGATTGCATGTTAAAAGAAAATGAGTCTTTTAAAACTAAGATTGCATGTTTTGAAAAAGAAAATGAAATTTGAAAAATGAAAATGTTTCCTTAATGTCTAAATTAATTGATCTTTGTGAAGGAAACACTATTTTGAAAAATAAAGTTGTTTTGGTAGAAAAACAAAAAGAAGTTGCTTTAAATGGAAACACTTCTTTAAAAAGAAAAATGGTTGAAAAAGAAAAAGAAAAAGAAAAAGTTTCTAAAAAGAATAAGAAAAATGATTTTCATTCTCACAATGCTTTACATGCCACCATTAATCAACATGAGATTAAAAATTTGAAAAATAAAATTGATAGTTTAAGCTCAACTTTGAGCAATTGTGCATTTAACTATAAAAGATTGGAGTCCTTATTTTCAAAGAAACAAACTCCACATGTTCATGCACATCATCCACATCATGCATATACACATTTTACACGCCACGATCACACTCATACACATGTGCATCCTAAGGTGTACAAATGTACACATTGTGGCCGCAAAGGCCATTTAGCAAAGTTTTGTTTTGATAAGATACATCATGTAAATTTTGCTAATAAAAATGTTTGGGTTCCTTATAAAGCTAACCCCCAAGGACCCAAAAGAAAATGGGTACCAAAATCCCCACCTTGTGTTTTTGATGTAGGTGAGGGCTCTCACAAAACGTGAGAGGGATGGTGCCTTGGTGGTGGATGCATGGACTTGATGGACATATATTTGATGCACCTCTATCAAGGAGGTTTGGTGGGACAACCACCATGTTTTGGACTTTGGTTTGGTAACTATTTCTAAAAACTCCTACTTTATTTACATGCTTATTCATATAGGATATTTTTTGGCATGTTCATTTATTTTGTGCTTCATGTGGTAAATACTAGTTTAAATGTAGTTTTTATTAAAACTTGGATATATATATGTACAAGTAGTGAGCAACAAATTGATTCATATATGTTTGCACTTCATTGTTCATTTGTACTCACTATATGCACATGTATAGCTTAGTTTTGATGATTCTCTCACTTACACTTGTTTTGCCTATTTTCATGTTTTACTTCATGTATATGTATCTTGTATTTAAATCTAATAAATATACATGTATACCCCATGAGTCATTTGCCTTCATGCAATTTACTTTATGGACTTTTTTCATGTTTGGAATATGTATGCATATTGTTAGGAATGGGTAAATCATACATATACCTAGAAGTTTATTTTTAAGATGAAAAATGAATTTTATAAAAAAAATGAATTTTCATGATTTGTTTGATAAAATGATATTCATATTTGATTTGAGCTTCATTGATTATCTTCATGAAAAATGCTAATTACATGATTTTTGTACACTCACACTTTATTTTGTTTATTCATGACTATATTTCATGATCACTTTGAGCTTTATGGACCTTGAGTGTCGAATTTTGTGTATTTAGTATGATTCATGATACATATGATTTGGTTTCATGTTTTGAAGGATCTTTAATTAGTTTTTTAAAAATTACTTTTAACTAGTTATTGTTCTTCAATTGTTAGTTTATGAGTTATATACTTGATTTACATTGTTATTTTCAATTGGTATCTCAATTGATATTCATTTTGTATATACTCATACTATGTTTTCTATATATGTATGCTTCATAATTTCCATTATATCAATTTCTATTGGTATTTTCTTTTTCATACATATATATGAGTTATTTGTGCTTGAGTTAAAACCAATTTACATATTTAAAGCACAAAGTTTGCTTATGCTAAGCTTAATTCAAATTTTGTTTTTCAATTAATTTTTCAATTGATATTTTAATAATAATGCATAAGCTTATTAAAATAAGAAAATGAAAAATAAAAGTGATCATTATTTTAAAATTGATACTTTTATTGATATCAAAAATGTGCAATAATCTTCAATTGGTATCTATTAATTGCAATTGGTATCAAAATAATTTTCATTTGGTATCAATATGATTCTATTTTGATTAAAATTTAAAATTTGTAATGTTTATTTACAATCTATTGGTATCTTAAAATTTGATTGTTTTACAAATGGTACCTTTAAAAAATTTTGTTTATATGATATCTTAAAATTTGATTACAAGATATCTCAAAATTTGTTTTATTGAGGAAAATTCAAAATTTTGTTTTAATATGAAATTTTGAAAAATTAAAAATGTTTTGATTTGTATTGCCTATATGCAAGGGGAGCTTAACATCTCTTCTACATATAGATTCATGTTGAGTGTATCTTATATTGAGGAGCTTGACAACTCTTCTTTATGTGGTACACGTGTGTAGGGGAAGCTTCACATCTCCTCTTATGCATTGCATATTATGTGTTATGTGAATTAGGGCTTGTCATCCCTCTTTCATGTAATGCAGATTTGTAGGGAAGTTAACTTAGCGTCTTCCTCTTCATGAATGTATATCGCATATATCCTTTATTGATTTATTTTATGTCACCCCTTTGTTGATTTTTGCTTTTGACAAAAAGGAGGAGAACATTTTGTTTTTTACTTTAACCCCTTTGTTGATGATTGACAAAAAGGGGGAGAAGTATTTAGTATATATGCATGTTTTCCTTACTCTATTCATAAAGGGGGAGAAGGATTTATGTTTATGCATATATGTTTTGTTTACAAATAGGAGATAAGAATTTGATGAGTTTTATGTTTGTTTGGCATCTTGTATTTGCATACATGTTTATGTGCTTTCATTGCATATTTATTTGTTTATTGTTATGCATGAGTTAAGGGGGAGCTTCTTTGAAGCTTTACTTTAATCCATGCATATATAACTTCATGAGTTTTGTCATCATCAAAAAGGGGGAGATTGTTGGCCCAAAGGCCTATCACTCTAGTTTTGATGATGATCAACTCATGTAGTTATAGTACTAATGATCTTGTGTTTATTTAGTCTCAGATTTGCGATCAAGATCTTAGTAGGTGCGTAATTTCAACAAAGGATTTAAAGTCAAGTTTTGGAGCTAGCACGGTTTGATTCAAGAGCTTGTGCATCAAGACCACATCAAGTACTCAAAAGGAGTCGAGCTCGTTGGATCAAGTTTGGACCAAGTCAAGAAGATGAGAAGACTTCAAGTGAAGACCTTCAAGACCAAGACTTGTGTCTAGGTTTGTTTTTATAAGATTTTGTTTTTAGATAAAATGTAAAGGATAGAATAGTTAGTGGATTGCTCAAGTATATCTTATACACACACATCTTGATTTAGATAAGTTTTCATAAAAGAATTTTTATTTTGGAAAAATATAAAAGAGTTTTCTTTTTGAAAAATACCGGTTTGGTTTTGGACTTCTGATTGGGCTTAAACCTGCACATAAATACAGAATTTTAGAACTTAAAAATAGAGATGTGCAAGTGCTCAATACTACCTCGATAGCAAGTAGCTATGCGGGTCGTGATCCACAAGGAGGGTTAGAGATAAAAGCGTTCAAAGTTTGTATTGAAATCTTTATGAAGAAAAACGAAGGTTCTTCTTTGTTTTAAGAAATGAAAATGAAAAAGAAAGAGTTAGGTTAAAGTTAGAAAGAAAGCGATGGAGAAAATGGAGAATGAATATTTACAAAGAAATGGAAAAGGAGTGATGAAAGAAATCGTGTTGGTGATCTAAACTAAGAAATAAAAGAAAAGAAAGAAGATTAAAGAAGTACTTACCTAGTTTGGTTGATGACTTACCTAGAGCCTTGCATGTTCTACCTTACTTCGGAGGCGTTCAACGCATAAGCCATAAGATCGAGCTCAGTCCCCATTCGCATTATATCATCAAGACGAACAAGAATGAAGTGATACGGATGATCTTGAGGAGGAGAACATTACCATGAATTATCTTTGGCACTCACACAGACATTGTTATACTTATGCTTCTGGATTCACTTGCAAGCTCATCAAAACCAAAGAGGTAAAGTAGAAAGAAGAAAAGAAAACAAAAGTAAAGAAGAACATAAAATGTATTACCTTTTATTGCTTGAAACGATGGAAGAAAGGAGGAGGGTACATTGGTGTCACTCTCAACATAAACCTCTCTCTCTTACTTACATGAATCTCAATCTAACCTAAGCTTACATACAAATTAAAGTTACATAAAAAGAAAACAAAAACCTATACTACAAAATGGAAAAACTAGACTAAATCTTATCTCTGCATGGTCGTCCTCTGGAGGCTCTGAAAATCTCAGTTTTATAGGCAAAACCCACCTACAGGAGCGTATGAAGATAGGGGGAGCAAACGCTCCCCCTAACTCTCTAACCAAGCCGCGGAAACGCGGCTTTAGCCGCGTTTTCGCGGCCGGGGTGTGGCCAGGTGGCCACACCTTATTGGTGGAGCTTCCCGGCTTCTCGTTCTGACTTTATCTTCAGTTGAATTGCAGTTTAAGTCCGGGATTTTGACGAAATGACCTTTGATCTTTGCTTCAACCGATCGATTCTGGGAGGATTCTTCTTAACCGATTTTCAACCTCTCTGATTTTGCCCTGATTCACTGAGTTCGAATTAATTCTGATTTAATTCAGAATTTGGTGGGCTTTTGGACTCATTTCTCTTCACTCCCTTTAGGAATGGGCCTGCAAATAAATTAAATCATTTAATTAGGACAATGCAGAGTTTATTCTATAATAAGTATGAGAATATGATAATAAATGTGCAACATTAGCTACCAATCACACCCCCATACCTAACTTTTGCTCGTCCTCGAGCAAAACAACTAAACTATACTAAGGATTATTAGATCACTTTCGCAGGTCACGCGATTGTACTGAGCATGTGCAACAAGCCGTTAAACCTCTAGGTTTCCCTTAGAGGACGAGTTTTGTCTCGTGAGGGTTTTCAGTGGATTGCACCCACAAAATCCATAAAGAAAGAGAAACAAAGAGTTAGTATTTCGAAAAGCATTTTGAAAGAGAAAAATATTTGAAATATAATTGTAAGATTTAAGTAATCTATAAGTTATAGGAAAACCAAATTTTTCATTCCTAAACTTAGTCTTTATTCAAAATTTGTTATCAATCAAAGTAAGGAGTCAAATTGTACTTCCCATCTAGTCTATACTTTTCCCTAAGTCATATGCACCTTGTGACTGTGAATATTTTGACTAAGGTTCATTAACTCTAACTCTTATGCCTTATATATATATATATATATATATATATATATATATATATATATATATATATATATATATATATATTATATATATATATTTTGTGGTATTATTCCTTAGTTCTATTAGGCTGTCTAATCTGCCCATGTAACGAGCTTTTAATCGATGACTCCCAAACCAAACGGTCTTAGGGCACCAGGTGAGAAAACACCCCAAGGGCTTAAGGACTCGAGCAAACAAGGCCACAAAACTAAGGATTTTATTATTTAAACCCCTTTTAGGCGTGAATACTTATACTTTATTAGGCACAAATACCCAGCTTAATCAGAGAATTTTCATATATTTTTTTTTTTCAAACTTATCTAATCATCTTTCGCATAAATACTAAGGCTTGCTTAGGCCAAAGCACCTAGCTAATCAATAATTAGATTCGTTCATATTTCATAGATATTTTTTTCTTTTTTTTTTATATAAGGCATAAGAATCTTTGTTTTTGAACCCTAAGTGTGTAAGTTTATGAAGTGTGCATATTTCATTAAGGTAATGAACAAGACTAAATTACTTTGACAAATTATCTTCCTAACCTTAATAATCAAACAAATAATCTTATTTTGACCAAGTATAAGAAATCCTAATTTGGATTTTCCTATTCCTTAAAATTGACTTAATTTCTTACAAAAAATATGTCAAAATATTGTTTCTATTTTCAAAAAAATTTTAAAAGTAAAGAAAATGTTAATTTTTATTTTTATTTTTATTTTTTATTAAAAAGAAAAACCTAAGTTATGTTAGAACCCTCCCCCACACCTATCTCATGCATTGTCCTCAATGTATGAATTAATGCATGGATGCATGAAAAAGAAGAAAGGGAAGGAAAATGTTACCTTAAGGTGGTGGTTCCGGTGGTGGTCTGATTGGTCCACGAAATGCGGCCCAATCGACTTTTCGTGGGATTCGGAGGAACCCACAGAAATTTCTCTAATATAACCCACTAAAATGGTATATGCATGAATGATTTTTATTAAATATTTGACCCCATCTAATTTTCAAATTCCATAATTAATTTCGGAGTCAAATTTGTCAACCGCCTCGTCCTAAAATGGATTGTGAAAAGATAGAATGATTGACTTGGACTCAGGAAGTACAGGAACTAATATCGACTCAGGAAGGTGACTTAAGTTAAGTAAAGGTTCAGGAGTCGAGATAGGTTCAAGAAGCGGGTCCAAGTCAAGAAGTTGAAAATCAAGTCCACACTTATTTTCCAACAATGGAATGTGACTTAATATTGGTGATTCAAGTTCAAGAATGATAGGTGTGGGAATCAAAACTGACTCTAAAATATTACTCAAGTCCGGTAACAAAACAGGAGTCAATATTGATTCGGGAATTTGAACTGGATCACAGATTTGAGAATCTAGGTCGCATTTCTCATTGAGTTCAATGTCATAAAAATGAGAACTTGCAAACCTGTCAATAGGACTTTCAAAAGTGTAAAATTGGTCAAGTTCAATATGATCATCAAAGATGGGTGATTCAATTTCATGATGAATTGGCACAGGATCCAATGTTGACTCGGGAAAGAGATTGAAATCAGGTGAAAACACCGGAGTCATTATTGAATCAGGAAGTAGAATTGAATCACTAAGTTGAGGTTCATGATCATATTCATTTTGTAGTTCAATTTCAGGAAAGGGATAACTTGCCAAACTGTCAATAGGACTTTCAAAATTTGGAGTTTGGGCAAGTTCAAATGATTGTTCTGAAATGGAACCTTGATTTTCAAAACAACGTGACTCTTCGGCTCTAACAGAATGGTTAGTGACATCAGAACTGGTCAAATGGTGGGAACGTAGAGATTAGACCATCATATCTATGTCACGATTATGAGCGTTTTGAGCCTGAGTCATGGCTTCAAGCATCTCTTCATAATTGATAGGTTCATTGTTTTGATGAAAAAATGAAGTGTTGTTTTGGAATTGGTGGTGAAATTGTGAATCCATCAGATTTTGTGATTTTTGTTTAGACTCACGCATACTTATTTCCAAAATTGATGGTCTTCTATTTTGGACTGGTGGAACTGAGTATGAATCTTGGAAATATTGTGGACAAGATGATTAAGGAGGACAAGTTGGTTGAAAATTGGACTCGGGGGAGGTGAATCCCCATTGATTCTGTGAAGAGTTAAAATTATCATGAAAATTACGGTTATAAGATTGGGGGGATGGTTATATTGATTCGGATAAGACCAATCCGTCACACTAGGCTGGTTAAAGTTATGATATGCCGGGTTGGTAATATCCGAAAAAGAGGTCGGTGTGTAATATGGATTACTATTAAAATTGAAAAAATTGTTATTATAAGTCATATCACACAATAGAATACAAACACAGAGAAAAAAAAACAAACAAATAAGCAAACAAATAAAAAGAAAAAATTCTAAACTAAGTTAGGGTAGACCTATGACCTAGACGACTCCTAACTGGTTTGACTGTCCACGGGAGGTATAATGCAGACTTTGACCACAAGCTAATCAGCCAGGTCAGGGCAAGATTGGTGGGAGGTTATCCGTCAAAAATGTTCCTTAATTAAATAACCACCAACCTTCGGGCTTTTGGCCCTTAATCCCTTTCATAGACACTGATTTTGCAGGAGTCAAATTCCAACACCTTTTCCCCTTAGGATAATCTCCTATTTGAGTCCGAGATGTCCCTAGGGCCAACGTCTACTCATTTTTAGTTAGGCTCGGGTTAGTGAGCGCTTGGAATCTGATTTTTGGGCCAAGGAAGGATGATTAAATCCCTACCTTATCTTGTTATGAGGTGTGCCCTTAAGATCAGTTTGTGCAAGTGTACAAGATATGTAAACAAGATTCACTCAAATCGATGTAAATCAACCAAGAGATGAGTCCTATTCTAAATGCAATGCGAACGTACCTTGCTCCAGCACTCTTCAACAGTAAAGTAAATGAATTGAAAAGACACGTGCCTAAAATGCAAACGTCTAATCAATTTTTTTAACTTTTTCAACAAATGTTTTACTGTTGGTTTATTAGCAGGCTCCTGGTGATGTCATACAAGAAATAAAGTTTGTAGAAACTCTAATTTTGCAAAGTAAGCAGCCCTGCAAAAAGCCAGTTAGTAGTGAACTCTTCCTTGCCGCGGAACCGCGACTAGAGCCGAGCAAACGCGACAATTCAGAGGGTACTTGGTCTCTATTTTCTGGAACAGAGGCCCAAGACCACTTATATGTTACTGTAATTTTTTTCTTGCTTTTCCTGCCCTGTAACCTGCAACAGAGAAGAAAAATTCGTTTTAGTTCAAAAATTCAATAAAAACTGTTACCCTCCCGGGCAACGGCGCCAAAATTTGATTGGGCTTAAACCTGCACACAAATACAGAATTCTAGAACTTAAAAATAGAGATGTGTAAGTGCTCAATACTACCGCGATAGCAAGTGGCTATGCGGGTCGTGATCCACAAGGAGGGTTAGCGATAAAAGCGTTCAAAGTTTGTATTGAAATCTTTATGAAGAAAAACGAAGGTTCTTCTTTATTTTAAGAAATGAAAATGAAAAAGAAAGAGTTAGGTTAAAGTTAGAAAGAAAGCGATGGAGAAGATGGAGAAAAATGGAGAATGATTATATACAAAGAAATGGAAAAGGAGTGATGAAAGAAATCGTGTTGGTGATCTAAACTAAGAAATAAAAGAAAAGAAAGAAGATTAAAGAGGTGCTTACCTAGTTTGGTTGATGACTTACCTAGAGCCCTTGCATGTTCTACCTTACTTCGGAGGCGTTCAATGCATGAGCCATAGGATCGAGCTCAGTCCCCATTCGCATTATATCATCAAGACGACCAAGAATGAAGTGATACGGATGATCTTGAGGAGGAGAACATCACCATGAATTATCTTTAGCACTCACACAGACATTGTTATACTCATGCTTCTGGATTCACTTGCAAGCTCATCAAAACCAAAGGAGGTAAAGTAGAAAGAAGAAAAAGAAAACAAAAGTAAAGAAGAACATAAAATGTATTACCTTTTATTGCTTGAAACGATGGAAGAAAGGAGGAGAGTACATCGGTGTCACTCTCAACATAAGCCTCTCTCTCTTACATGAATCTCAATCTAACCTAAACTTACATACAAATTAAAGTTACATAAAAAGAAAATAAAAACCTATACTACAAAATGAAAAACTAGACTAAATCCTATCTCTGCATGGTCGTCCTCTGGAGGCTCTGAAAATCCCAGTATTTATAGGCAAAACCCCACCTACAGGAGCGTATGAAGATAGGGAGAGCAAACGCTTCCCCTAACTCTCTAACCAAGCCGCGAAAACGCGACTTTGGCCACGTTTCCGCGGCCGGGGTGTGGCCAGGTGGCCACACCCTGTTGGTGGAGCTTCCCGCCTTCTCGTTCTGGCTTTATCTTCAGTTGAATTTGCAGTTTAAGTCCGGGATTTTGACGAAATGGCCTTTGATCTTTGCTTCAACCGTTCGATTCTGGGAGGATTCTTCTCAACCGGTTTTCAACCTCTCTGATTTTGCCCTGATTCACTGAGTTCGAATTAATTCTGATTTAATTCAGAATTTGGTGGGCTTTTGGGCTAATTTCTCTTCACTCTCCTTTAGGAATGTGCCTGCAAATAAATTAAATCATTTAATTAGGACAATTCAGAGTTTATTCTATAATAAGTATGGGAATATGATAATAAATGTGCAACATTAGCAACCAATCAACTTCATATATATACATATCTTTAACCAAAATCATGTTTAGTGTTTAATGTCAAAAATATAGATATTTCAATATATATGTGTAGTGGATCATATCCATACACTCTATGCTTTAAAAGAATTTAAAATATCTTATTTTTGTATTTGGAGAAGTTTTAGAAAAACCGAGTTTGGAAAAATACAGTTTTCATTTTTAGCCAAAATTTTCAAGTTACAAAAATAGTTCAAATTGTTTGTAACATGTCTTGATTTTGTTCAAGCATGTTTGATTTTCAAAGTATAATATTGAAACTATTTTGTAGATTTTTCATGATTTTATGGGATTTTATTTGAGCCAAAATGACCAAGTTTTGATCCCTATATTGTCCTGACCTGGCTTCTGTCGGTCGACGGGACCGGTCGACCGAGCTTGAAGTCGGTCGACCGACAGAACGTGCACGCCAGGATTGCTGGAGGGCCGGTCGACCGACCCGGTCGACCGCAGAGAGCCTCTGCTCTCTGGAAAGCTCCGGTCGACCGGACCGGTCGACTGGCAGAGAGCTCTGCTTTCTGTTCCAGTGCCACGGTCGACCGGCCGGTCGACCGCTGGCTCAACGGTCAGAATTCTGACCGTTGGCCGGTCGACCGGGCGGTCGACCGACAGGCCAACCTGGCTCCCAACGGCTAGTTTTTCTAACTCTATAAATTGGGACTTTTTGGGGCTGTTTTCTACAAGATTTAGAAGAAGTTTTTGGGCTAGTTTTGCATACCCATTTCAGTGGTTATAGCCACATGTTTTAGAGCTACATTTCCAAATCAAAAGAGAGTTTTTATCAAGAATTTTTTTAAAAGTGATTTTCTTGAGTTTCCTCCACCACTTCCATCCTTGTTTTCTTACACAACACTTGAGCCATCCATTGCTATATCTACCTATAGGGATATTTGTTGTGAGAGGATTTTAGGTGATCAAAGTATTGTGATCACCAAAGTTCCATTCATTGCTTTGAGGAGGCGGACGTGTGTGTTCGCGTTGTTTCGAGTTCGTGTGTGGACTCGGTATTTGAGATGCGGCCTCGACGAGCTTGTGGGCTTGCGGTGTGTACGGGACTAGAGAGTCCAAGGAGTTCAAGTGTGAACTCGCCTTATAGGTGTTGCGGCACCGAGTGATCCGGTGGGATCGGTTTTTAGTGAAAATCTTTCAAGTGTTGAAGGCGGGGACGTAGAGCAAGTGTGCTCGAACCTCGAAACAAATCTCTCGTGTTTGTGATTGCTCACTCTCTATCTCTTACTCTTATTTATATCTTGCATGCTTTTATTGTTTTCATCTTATATGCTTGATATATATTGTGAGCTTAATTGTTCTATGCTTGGGAATTGTTTGCTAACACTTGTATTCAACCAAGAGAGCCAACGCGGCACCTCAACTCTTATCTAGAGGAATCTTGAGGAGTTAGTCCAGAGCCCTTCACGGGGAATCCGGCTACACTCTTGTGTTATACTTGGTGTTTAGTGTAATAAGTTTAATTTGCATTAAATAATTTTTAATTCCGCATTTAGTGACCATTAGATTAGCCATCACCTATTCACCCCCCCTCTAGGTGATTTACACTTCTTTTCTTTCATTTCTTCTTCTTTCTTTTCTTTTCTTTTCTTTTTCTTCTTCCTTCCCTTCTCTTGGCCAGCGACAACCACCCAGGCGACCAGCTCCGGCCGGCCAAGCCCCGATCAGGCCACCCCCCTTCTCTCTCTCTCTCTCTCCTAATCTCTCTCTTCATCTCTCAAGCTTTCTCTCCCCTTTAATTTCCCTCTCTGCCCTAGATCCGGCCTCACCACCAGGACCATGCGCCACCTCCGACCCCCGGCCACTCCCGAGCTCCTCCCCCTCCACCGCTTCTCCCCTTCTAACTCTCCTCTCTCTATCTCTCGTATCTCTCTCCCTATCTCTCTTCACCTCTCTCTTCCTTCCAAGCTCGGCGGCCAACAAGGCCGGCTGACCCCCAGTCCGTCCACAATCTTAAGCACCACCCCCTGCTTCTCTCTCTCCTCCTCCTACTTCTTATCTTCTTCTTTTTTCATATTCTTTTCTTTCTCTTCTCTCTCCCCCACCTCTCTCCCCCCTCTTTCTGGCCGCGCTCGCGGCAGCCATCCCTGGCCGCCGGCCGGTCCCGCCTGGCCCCACGGCAGGGTCATGGGGCCCTGTGCGTGAGTAGGGGCTGCAACCCCTCCTTCTCCCCGTTCTCGCCCTCTCTTTCCCTGTTCTCCCCCTCTTTTCTCTCTTTTTTCTTTTCTTTCTCTCTCTATCTTACTCTTTCTCACCCTTTCTCATTTCTCTCTCCGTCTCTCTCTCTACTCCCTCTCTCTTATGATTCTTGTTCTCCTCCACCTCCATTTTCTCTCTCTTGCTGCACCCACTCTCTCTTTCTTTCTCTTCCAGTTCTCTCTCTTGATTCCTTTCTCCTCTCTCCCCTGATTTCTTTCTCCTCTCTCCTCTCTCTCATTCTCTCTAAAAATATTAACATTTATTTATTTTAATATATAGTACCGCGTGTACATGTGTTTTGGGACTCTGAGATTTCGCGAGATTTTTCGAAGATTTCTACGAGTGTTCTTACCTTGTTTGTGGGTTTTCTCGCTTTGACGGGTAATATTGTTTTGGAGATTTATGTAATTGTCGCTATTGTGATTTTGTATTTGTACCAGTGAGGTGTATGTATATCGGTGATATGTATTGTATTCTATGAACATGCGAAATTGTACCGATATGACGAATGCCTGTGGTAGTGTAGTTTTATACATGTACATATACATTATCTGTGATGTATTTATCATGCGTGACCGGCCCGTCGTGGTCGTTAGCCTTCGGGCTCTCACTCAACCTTCAGGCTTGACCACTTTATGGATAGTCTAGTAATCATCATGTTTATATGTGTGCTTGTGTAGTACTAATATTTTGTGCAGGTATCCTTGTATAGCCCACTTTCTGGGCTGGCTACCGAATAGATTTTATCCCTTGTACCCTCTGGGTTTCATAGTAGTTACCAGGAGTGCACTTAAACCTTATGGTCTCCTTACAGCCTTTTGGGCACACAGACCGTCAAGTCTATCAGTCCCATCTAGTAGGCGAGCCTAGCGCTCAGCGCTTTACCGCTAATTCCTCCCGGGTGTAGTTACGTCGTAGGTGCACTGCGGGTGATGCGGAGCGATTTACCCGCCACCACGCATGCCTTAGTTTCGCCGTGACCAGTAACCACTTCGAGCTTGATAGCTTTTAGCGTTATGCACTAGCTTCGCTCTAGCCTTGCTTAGCTCTACTTGATTATTCGCATGTTTGCTCGCTGACTTTTTTCTGTCTTGCTCAGCCTCTGGGCTTCACCAGTCTAATAATATCTAGTTTTTAGCTGTTATATGTGTGTGTTTGATATTGACACTTCTGCAGGTTCTTACTCCGCCTTCAGCCCTATTAACCCTTTGAGCTCTCGCCCACTTCCTTGAAAAAGGGAGTGTGTTCAGACCGTCAGGTCTCTTAATTACGCCTGGTAGGTGGACCTAGTGCTCAGCGCTTTGCGGCAAACTCTGTTCGAGCGTAGTTACACCGTGAGCGCGGCTTCACCACGTGCGGTAGTACAACGTTCATACGCTCACTCCACCGTGTGCATTTAATCGTGTCGCGAGCGGTAACCACACCGAACGTGATAGCGTCTAGTGCTGTGCGTTAGCTTCGCTCCAGCCTTGCTTAGCTTTGCTTGGATGTTCACTTACTTGCTTGCCCGCTTGATAATTTAACTATTATTTCTTTTTTGATGGTTATGAAGAGTTTGAAACCTTTTCTTGAATTGTTT
>JAVJIF010031826.1:0-55000 GCA_038442645.1 Agave tequilana | reverse complement strand
TTCACATTCTAATTTTATATGTTTGGACGCATCATGAGGATCAGTACAAAAATAAGGGTAGTCATCACGTATATAAGCAGAGAAATTATGTCACAACACGAGAGGCGTCGGTAGGAAATGAATTTTTGAATTCAGAACTTTTGGCATATAGAGTTACAATAATTTTCTCATTTACACTATTCCAGAGGCGATCACTATCTCTTTTATCAACTTCACTGAACTTAGATATTTTTCAGAATTAATCTGCCATAGGGTTGACATCTGGAAGATGGCATTCAGGACTCATCTCGGCTATTAGGAATTCTTGAACAAGTCATTCGAAGTATCAACACCTAGCAGTCTTTATGGATTTGATGAACCATGGACACCACTAGCCTTGCAATGCAAAGGTCGTGTTCTAGTCAGGCGAGCTCAACCAGGCGCGGGCTTTGCTACACCCTGAAACTTAGCATTTAGTATTGTGTTACGCGCTGACTTTATCACATGAGCTCCGCCTAGTGCGAGCCTCGCAGAGCGTTAGCTCCGTCGCATTCTAGTGCTTAGCGCGTGACGCTGTGTTACGCAATGGCCCTACCTGACCCTGACTTCGCTCGTGGCTAGTCCGGTCAGAGTTTAGTGTCCTAACCTCATTTTCCAAATTTCTCCCACCTAACATGTTACATGGACTTAGTGAATCCGGTTTTCTCGCTGCGTTTGAACCAACTTGTCATAATTCTTATTGACGATCTATTCGGCCAACGTTGCAGGGCTTAGGTATTCTCTAAATATTTAATTTACTGTCGGGTTATCATCCAAAGGACAGTTATTGATAGCATGACAGGAGTGATATCGGGCAAGTAACAAGAGACAACATGGTAAATGATAGCACATCAAGAGAAAATATGTCAAGTGATAGTGTAATAGCCAAGCACAATCAAGTGGAGCTTAAGCAGTGCTAGAGGCAGGAACAACAAATAGTATTTAGTCACTAGAGCACTTAACGGGGCTACTGGAATAACTCAGCTTAAAAGGTGAGTCTAAAATCCGGCAGAGTTCTGCCTAGACGAATCTAGTGGTAAAGCGCTGCGCGCTAAGAATGTCTGACAGGCAGAGCATGAGAGACCTGACGGTCTAAGCGCACTCCTCTTTCGAGGAAGTGGGCGAGAGCCCGAGGATTAGAGTATGCTCGGGATCTAGGCGCACTCTCGGTAGCTACCACGAAACCCATAAGGGTGCAAGGCCTAAAACTAATTAGATAGCCATTCCTAGAGTGGGCAGAAACCCAGAGTCAGTACAGGGTACTAGCATGAGATATTAGTATCACATAATCAAGTATATAAACATGTAGTAACTAGACCATCTATATAGTGTGTGAAGCCGAAAGCTGTGTGTAAGCCCATAAGGGCTGAAGTAAGCCCGGGGGTTTAAGCGCACTCTCGGAAGCTACCACGAAACCCATAAGGGTGCAAAACCTGAACCTATTGGGTAGCTAGCCCTGGGGTTGGCAGAAGCCTCGAAGGCTATACATGGATACCTGCATGGTTAGTATCAACACCTGCACAAATATCATATCGTTACACAATTACAAGCATTCGAATATAGGATACAACACAAGATACCGGTACGTATACAATCATGTATATATACATGACCACATACACAAATACATCATAAACCCAAATACAGTACAAGCTCGACGATGTGAGAAAAAAACACTCGCCTAAATTACAAATCTCGAAGAAAACGTCAGGGACTCCAGGATCCTGCGCGCGCGCGAACACTAGGCGAGGAAAATCACGAGGCGAGAGGTGGAGGAGGGGCTTGGCCCCTTGATGTCCGTCAGACTTCGGGAGGTGCGCAAGCTCCCTAGGGAGGCAAAGGGGGTGGCCGGCCTTGGGGAGAGAGGAGAGGGAGAGTGGAAGAGGGTGGTGGCAGAGGTGGTGTTTGTAGTATTTAGTGGAGATGGAGGAAGTGATTGTGTGAATTTTGATGGAGAAGGAAAGGATGGAGATGGTGATGTTGGAGGTTGAAAAGTGGTGATGAAGGTGGTGTTGTGATGGTGAAAGTGAAGATAGTGGTGATGGAGAGAGAAATAAAAGACGTGATGGTGAAGATGGAGGATTTGTAGTGGTGGTGATGATGTCGTTAAAGATGGTGAAGTCGTTGCCGGAATAGTCACCGGAATGGTCACTAGAGATGTCGTTGGAGTAGATGGGGCCGGCCTAGATCTTGAGGTGGTGGCCGACCTAGGTGAAGATGAAGTGGAGGTGGTTTGGTGGAAGAATTTATGGGTGGTGGTTGTCTTGGAGAAGGTAAAAGAGATGGTGAAATTTTGGTAGAGTTTTGGAGTTTATGGTGGAATAAATGGAGATGGAGTAAGAAGAAGATAATGGTAGGGAGTTGTAGTAGTTGTAGTTGTAGTGAAGATGAAGGAGAAGTTAGTGGTGATTAGGGTTTTTGATGGAGAATGGTAGGTTAAAGGAGAAAATGGTGTATAGTTTAGTGTTGGAGTTTAAAGGAGAAGGGAATGGATTAGGGTCAGGTTTTTTTTTTGAAATGGAGAGGGAGTGAGATGGCTTGGCCGGCCCTAGTAATGGGAGAGGGATAATGAGCGAGTTGGAATATTTTGGAGGAGATATTTTGAAAGGAAGAATGTAGAATGTTGTAGTATAATAGAGAAGTGTTTAGAAGTTGTTGGAAGGAAAGGAAGGAAGGGAAAAAGAAAAAGGAAAAGAAAACGGAAAAGAAAAAAAAGTAATTGGAAGAAAAAATAGAAATAATTAGAATGGTGGATTCTCCGGATTCGGTCGCGGATGCGGAAAATTTTCGGAAAAATACCAGAATCGTCCGAAAATCAAGAATCTCATAACGATCCCAAAAATTCTCAAAAATCAAGAATATTATACTGAATATGATGAAATTAGATTCAAGAAATTCAATTTCATTTTCAAATTAAAAATCCTGAAATCTGTCATCGATACCAGTCGACAGCGAATCTGGCCAAATTTTGATAAATTCAGAATAATCCCAAAAAATACATTAAGATAGTAAATATTATTCTAAGAAAAAATGTGAAAGCGGTTTTTAGTCTTTGTAACTTAAAAATCTGAGAATCAAACGGCGGTACCGATCAATCCCGATTTGGTGAATTTATTAAAATAATTCTGAAAATTTCTGAAAAATTCTGAAAAATCTAAAATATTAGAAAACGATGTTTGAAACTAAAATCAGTTAAATCTGATTACTAGAAAGGTCAAATCTATCAGTATACTGAAATCGGATTTTCGGTTCAGACTCGGGCTGATTCTGAATCAAGAAATCCAGATCCAATGCAAAACGATCACATAAATATTCATAAAATAAAAACAAATACAGAAAGTAAAATAAACAATATGATAAAAAAATCAGAATACGCATCTAGTACGTATTCAGGGAGCAGGGTGTTACACTTTCTCAGACTCCGGGCTTTCACCACTTTACTGATAGCTTAGTTATTACATGTTATATGCGTCTGTTTGATACTGATACTTCTGCAGGTACTTACTCTGCCTTTGGGCTTATTAGCCTTTTGAGTTCTCGCTCACTTGCTCGAAAGAGTGAGTGCGGTTAAACCGTCATGTCTCTTAGCTACGCTTGGTAGGCGAACCTAGCGATAAACGCTTTGTTGCTGACTTTGTTCGAGCGTAGTTACACTGTGAGTGCGGCTTCACCACGCGCGGTAGTATAACATTCATACGCTCACTCTGTGGTGTGAGTTTAGTCGTGCTGCGAGCGGTAACCACGTCGAAGGTGATGGCGTCTAATGTTGTGTGTTAGTTTCGCTCTAATCTTATTTAGCTCCGCTTGGATGTTCGCTTACTTGCTTGCATGCTTGATAATTTAACTATTATTCTTTTCTTGACGGTTGTGAAGAGTTTGAAATCTTTTCTTGAATCGTTTTTTAAAAACTGTATTATTTTCAGTATTCGTACTGATCCCCTGTATCGGTACCTTTTTCTGTATTGTGTTATACAACAGTGGATATCTATTGTGCTGCCACTTGACACCTGACACTTGCTTGTTATCATCTGACACCTACTTGCTATCACCTAACATTTGTAAGTTACTAATTATCACCTGCCACCTGTTATATTACCACCTGACTTGTGATTATCATATTACAGGAATCATGTATCTGCTATTATGTATTATATATAGTGACCTGTATCCCTAGTACTCATGTACTCCTAAATTCCTAAACCTAACTTCTCTTGTTATTCTCGTAAATTGATAACTACATAATAAACTATAAAAAAGGACAATTTACATCGGGTAAGGGGAAACTGATGGATTCCGAGTGGTGAAAATGTTAAAAGTGGTGTTAGGTATATTGTGCAACTAAAACTTTAGTTCTACCTGTGGGCCTCCAGGTGTTCCACGTGGGGGTGCTGCTACCCCGATTACTAATTCCTATCAAGGCATATAATAAGACCCTTTGCGCTTGATTCGCCTAGCGGCAGGTTTCGTATCAGCAACGAAACACCCTGGTCGTGGTCTCGGGTATGTACGGGACCCACTGTAAACATAACCCGCTGGTTTCCCATCAGTTTTCAATCACAACCTCGACTTACTCATATATAGATATATGTGGGAAGGGACATACGCCTGTACACATACTTAGATATATGAGTCGAATGAGTAATAATAATAAGATGCTAATTAACAATTCGTTGTGTTGTTTTACAATTCAGGCATACAGTCAGATTATAGTAACATGGCACAAAAAGTATATGGATGAGCGTTTCCTTGTTTGGATTATTCCTTCGATGTACCAACCTTATAAAGCCGTAAATCGAGCCTATACGACTGATTTTACTTGTATTCGGTAGGTTTTATCAATTTTTATCAATTTTATGATATTTTCTTAGTTTAGGAGACAATTTATGTTATATGAATTCAGGATACAGTGATGTAAGATACAAGGTATATATGGGGGTTTCTTTGTTTGGATTATTCCTTCGATATGCTAATTTCACGGATCGGTAATTTGGGCTTGTATAACAGGTTTTGCCATATAACTTCACTTGATATCTCATTGCTTGTTTCTGTGTGTCTGTGCTCATGACACGATTTTTTAATACATGCTTTTCGATTCATTTTTATCGATACATGTGTGCTTGTCCACGCATGCCACTTGGCACTCATCTTACCGCTCGTTGGGAGTTTCTGACTCTTATGGATCTGTATGTCCAGATCACGAAGCTTGGTTCGTAATGGACTTCCTGTTGATCAAAGTTGCGCAGCGATTGCGTCGTGGATCAGCGGTAGATCAGTCGAGGCCCTATCCTTTCAGCCCCCTACTTAGTTTTCGAGTTTTCCTATTGTAACTCACGAGCCTCCTTTTGTACTATTCATTCTTGTATATCTTATTGTATTTCATACTCTGCGCCTCTTGGTGATGTAATATTCATGTAATATTGGATCACATTTTATGATAACAATGTACTTTTACTACTATTGTTGAAATGTATATAACCACTGTAACCCCCCGCTCTCTGATGTACGTATCACAGTATCAGTACTCAATACGGTGTACAAAATTGATTAGACCTTTCTGATAGTTAGATTGAGCCGATTTCAGTTTTTGATATTATTTTTCAATATTTTAGATTTTTCAAAATTTCTTGGAATTTTTCTGGATTATTTTGGAAAATCTCGGTAGTCGGTGTCGACCAATACCGATAATCGACTCTGCGATTATTAATTCACAAACGGAGTTGAATTTTGAGAATCCGCTTTCACCTTGTGTCTTAAAATCATATTTTCTACGTTATGGTATTTTTGGCGATTTTTCTGAATTTATGAAAAATCGGGCCAAACTGGTGTCGCCTAATATCGGCGATACTTTTCCAGATTTTTAATTTACAAATTAGATGATATTTCTTCAAACCGTTTTCATATTATGTTTCAGGATAATATTCTCTATTTTATATAATTTTTGGTAACCGTTCGGGACTAGTCGACTTTTGGACTAAATTAAATAATATTAATTTAATTAATTAAACCTTTTCTTAATCTTTTCTTTTTCTTTTCCTTTTCTTCCCTTCTCTGGAAAATTCCCACCGCCTTACACACCGCCATTCCACCGCCTTCTCGCTCTCCTCTAATTAAAACCCCCTTCCATTTCTCTTTCTCTCTCTCAACCTCTCTCTCTTCCCCCACCTATTCTCTCTCTACCTCACACAAACTCTCTCTCCCCCTTCTCACTGTTCCAGGCCAGGGAGCGGGCTTGACCCATGCTCGCGGCCAGATGGCCGGTGGCCGGCGCGCCACCGCCGCACCTCCAGCCCAGGCACCACCCTCTTCTCCTCCTTCTTCTTCTTTTCTTCTCTTCTTCTTCTTCTTCTTCTTCTCCTTCTCCTTTCCTGTTCTTCTTTTCCTTCTTCTTCCTTTCTTCTTCTTCTTCTCTTCTCTTCTCCCTCTTTCTCTGATCATCGCCAGCGGGGCAACGCCGGCGAGGCGGCGCCGGCGGGGCTGGCCACTGCCAGCCCCTGCCCCCATCTCTCTCTTTCTGTCACATCACTCTCTCTCTCTCGGCCCGAGCCGCCGGCGGCGGCTAGGCTTGCCGCCGGCGGGCTCCCTCGCCGCCGGCCAGCAGAGCTGGTCGGCCAAGGCGCGCGCAGCAGGAGCGAAGGCGCTGCTGCTGCTGCTGGCTTTGGGTTCGGGTATGAACCCGACCCATTAACCCTTTTGGGTTAACTTGAAACCCAATAACCCATTACCCATTTAATTTAAGTGATGGGTTTGGGTATTGGATCCAAACCCGACCCGTTATCTTACCAAACCCGCATCCAAAACCCAATAAAGTGTTCAGGCGATATCTGGAGTATTCGGACTCCGATTTGGACGATTCTGGATCCGTTGCGATCGTGGGAAAGAGAGCTACCATCCCATGACTAGTTTGTGAGTATTTTCTTTTATAAATTATATTTATTTAGAGATCCTAAATTGATTGCTTTTAGTGATAAATCTTGATTATGGATAAAATATTGTAACTATTAATGAATAACGTGTAATTATTGGAAACTCATTGTAATAGGAATAAACTATAATATTGTAAGTTGCTTCCTGATTTAATATAACTATCACTAGTATTTCATATATTGTATCACAGCTAGATAACCATCGTTACATGTATACTGATTTACAGATACTCTATGACTCTACACTGCCACTAGACATGCATGCTAGACACTGTTAATTCATGCACTGGTATCATCATGACACAGATACTGTAGTTCACTGGACATGGTATTACATGTAGATTATTGCTACACATATATGTTCCACTGGTACACGGCTATACCAATTCACGGAGTACCGCATTTCATATTATTGTTATCATCGTTACATGGATGCTGATACACGGTTATCTCATGTTCATACATCACTGTTACATATGTTCACCTCACGAGTTTACATGCATGTATTGTTTCTATCTTCTTGTCATATGGATAACCGTCCATATTACATGTATTATTGTTCCATGTTATCCCCGTATTCCTGTTATATGATTGTTTCCCGTTATTGATATTGATATTCCCGTTATTGGATACATGAGCTGTTGATATGCGATGTGTGGAATCCCACATCTAATGTTCCCGTTTCCCGTTATCCTGTTTTATGCTATCAACTGAGCTCAGGTCGTGTTATCATGTTACATGTACCATGCACTGTACTTGTTCTTATTACGTTGTGTACTTTAAATGACATATCATAAAGATAACTTGGGGATGGGGGAGACTGGACGGTTGATTAGATCTTATCGGGTGGATGTCTGGATCTATTGTTTGTCCCACTGTAGGGGACGGGGTAGTGCTGGCTACCGTCTGTTATTGCTCATGAGCTCTCGTTTCCCGTTATTATTTTAGCTCATTGAGTTCCCGTTACATGTTACAGCCTTAGCGGGCTGGCCCTGGTCTCAGCAGCCAGGGGTCTGTTTAAGGCCGTGATCCCGGGTATGCACGGGATACACCTACCCGATAAGAGCTCCTCGACCATGGGTTTCCAATTAACATAATAAAACAGTATACACAATAGTGACATCGGGAATACTTGTTATTTGGTCACTCTCTCGTTTGGATAATGGTACCCGTATGCCATGTCCGGATGGGTTCGACTGGAGTGCGGGCTCCAGTATGAACTGCCAGTGGTATGGGACACTGGAAGAGATTGATTAAAATACCAGGTGGTGCTGATTGTTATTATTATATAAATCACATGACATACTCGACTCATGTATATTATTGTCTCTTTCTATTTGTTACTATTCCTGATATGTTATCCACAATCATGTCACCTGTATACCTTGTTACATGTTCTTATATTTGTTACACTCGATGTCGTATTTACTATTCATGGATGCATATACTCTGTATTGCATTTATTCTGCTTTATGTATACCTTACAGACATCAGTACTATATCGTAGGGTTATGTTTCATATGCACATCTGCATGTTCATTTACCTCACGTCATCACTATACAACAATATTTATTATATAAAACTGGATACTACTGTAGACCTGACCCGATGATAACCTGTTAGGTAGTGATGGTATTAAAAGATGACATGTTTATATATTTCTACTACTTATTATATGCTTATTATATGGTATCACTATTACAACATCATGTATTATATATTATTATCGTGCTTGTATTACTATAGTAGATATTACTACCTTTTTCATTTTACCACTCACTAGGTCGCTTTCTGACGACCCTGGGTTTGCGTGCCCAGGTTGGAGATCCGAGTTATCGTATTGTCAGATAGTCCATTGGATTCACATAGGAGACTCGTCCTTGAGACCATTCATAGGTATCTTTGTGATTTGTATCTGTTATCTTATTTATCCCTATTTTTTCTATCTGTTATGATCACTAACCTCTTTCTGCAGGTATTCTTGTACTTATTTTCTGCTGGAACTCTTATAACTATGGAGGTGATTTCCTGTACTGAGGCTTAGCATACGTACGTGAGGTTTTCCGCCCTGCGTATGTGCGTCGCCATAACGTCTCCGTATCCTTGGGATCGGGGCGTTACAACCACCGTGCTTTCGCACTATGTTTCCTGTCTGTACTGATGCTTAGCGCATGTATGTAAGGGTATTTTCGCATTATGTATATACGTCGCAGTAACGTCTCCGTACCCGCGGGATCAAGGCATTACAAAAACCCTTTCTCTCTCTTCCTACACATTTTTTCTCTCTAGGATCTCTCTCTAACACTCACTTTCTCTCTTCCCCATCCCTCCTATACCCACGGCCAGCCCACTTGGGCTTCATACACACCCGCACACTCCCCCACACACGTGCATATGTGCATATGGTATCGGGTATATTCCCGATTATAGGTGAGTACTCTACCCTTGTAGAAATTGTTGTAGAAATAATTATATTTATGTCATGGGCTTTCTTTGTAATAATTGTTGTACCTGGACTTGTATTAGGGTTCTGGGACATTTTTAGGATTTTTCTGTAATTTTTAGAAATTATTTCGGCATTATTAGGATTTTCCTATATTCTAGAAATTAACTTTATATTTTAAAGATTTTTATTGTATTTATAGAATTTGCTTTTTTTTATTTCTAGGATTTTTCTATGTATTTAGAAAGTATCTGTGTATTTTTAGGAATTTTTCGATCATTTAGGAATTTTCTATGTATTTTTAAGAATTTCCTGTATTTTCTAGAATTTGTATGTATTTTCTGAAATTATTTGTATTTTTGTATTTTGGGATTAACGATGGTGCAAGTTGTAGGAGAAGACCCTTGGGGACAAACTCCCCTTCTGGGGTTCCATTGTCTCGGGAGACCGCCCCGCAGGTTATCCAATAGGCATAATGGGCCAACGCTCGACTCCTTGCCCTCCCTCGGGGAGTTCGTGGTAATCCGATAGGGGTGGTTGGGCTAAAGCCCTCAGGCAACTATTTTTCGGGGTAGCATTGTCCTAGAGACACTCTGCAGGTCGCCTAAAAGGCAAAAAGCCAACGCCAACGCCTGACACCTTCGGCTTTCGAGGTGACTGGGGGCAGAGGGTTCACCCACTCAACTCAGAAATACTGTGTTTTGATGGTGATTGTGATTATTATATTACTTTATGTCTGTTGCGTAGTACTAACCCCTTCTGCAGGTACTTATATAGCCTCAGGGCTTAACCGCTCTGCGGTTCGATATTACACTAGGCTTAACCTGTAGCACCCCGTTCCCGGGATACGTACCCAGATGCGTGTCCCGACTTTTTCGACCGTACTATTGCAATTTTCTTCTAGTATTTGTTTTTAAGTTGTGATTTCTCATGTTTTTTGTATCGGATCTGGATTCTCAGTCTTAGAGTCAGCCCTGACCGGGACCGGGAACCCGATACTGGCATACCGCTCGATTTGACCTTTCTGATAGTTCAATTTGATCAATTTCAATTTCAGAAACTATTTTCTAATATTCTAGATTTTTCATGCTTTTTCAAAATTTTCTAGAATTATTTTGCAAAATCTCCAAAATCGGTGTCGGTCGGCATCGCTGACTGATTCTCGGATTTTTAGTTTTCAAATGGGATTGAATTTTCAAAAATGGCTTTCACGTTACTTCTTAGAATTTTATTTTCTACCTAAATACATTTTTTTGAGATTTTTCTAAATTTATCAAAATTTCACCGATTCTCGTGTTGGCCGGTATCGTCGGAAGATTCTAAGATTTTTAATTTAAAAATTACATTAAATTTCTCGAATCCGATTTCATCGGGCGTCTTAAAATAATATTTTCTATTTTTGAAAATTTTTCGGAGCGTTTCTGAAACGGTCGAATTTTCGCCCCATTTAAATAATAATATTTTTTTACCGACGATTTCTTTTCTTGCTTTTTTCTTCACTACTCCTATACTTTATACTCCCAGATATTTTAATAAATTAAATATTTAATAATAAAATTTTCTACTATTTTTTTCTTTTTTTCCTATATTTTCTTTCCTTTTCTTTCTTTTCTTTTCTTCCCCTTTGATTTTCCCCTACAACTGCTCCCCTGCTCCAGCAGCCTGCAGCAGCCCATGGCTGCTGCTGCAGCCTCCTTTCCCCCCCTTTCATTATTTCATTTTCTTCCTCCCTTTCTATTTAACCTTCATCTCCCTTTTCCTTTTCATTTCATAATTCAAATTTTCATCTCCTTCAACAACTAAACAAACAAACCCACTCCTTCATCTTTACCACCGTCGCCTCCTCCATCACCACCACCGTCACCGCCCCACCCCTAGGCCGGCCAACCACCTCCCCCACACCCCCTCTCCACTCCACCACCTCCTTCAACCTCCATCAACCACCCACCACCTTCAATTTCATCCAAACCCATCACCACCACCTCCATTCCTCCTCCAAAATTCACCATCACCTCCATCAAATTCACCACTCCAACCACCCCATCATCACCTCCTCCTCCTCCTCTAACTCCCCACCACCTCCAACAACCACCACAACCACCATAACCACCACCACCAACTACCACCACCATCTCCACCAACACAAACAACAACAACCCAACAACCACCTCCCCTCCCCTCCCCTAGGGGGCGCGCGCGCAGCCCTCCCCGGCGGCGCCGCCGGCACCGGCGGTGGCCGACCACCCCTCCCCCTTCCATTTCTTTTCTTTCTTTCTTTCTTCTTTCCTTTCTTTCTTTCTTTCCTTTCTTTTCTCTTTCTTTTCCCTAAATAAACCCACATTTCCTCATTCCCTAAAATACCCATCCCCTCATTCTCAAATTACCTCCCTATAATTACAACTAAAACCCCTCCCCTTTTTAATTCCTAATTTCTTTCTATAAATACCCTATTTTCTCTCTTTTTCTCTCTCTCTCTCTCCTTCATACAACTTTCTCTCTCCTTTCTCTCTCCCCTCTCATTCCCTCTCTAATATTTATATAAATATTTATATTTATATATTTTAATATATATTTATGGGCTAGTGGCTTGCTCGCACGGGTTCGCGGATTTCTCGGATATTAACCGGTATTTCATCCCGGTTTCAGGCGAGTGTCCTGTATTAAACTTAAAAATAATTACTCTTGATTTATAGCATGATATTAATATGTGGACATCGTATTACTACCGTAACATGCCTAACACTTGTTACTGTAATTTTTAATACATGTTTCCTGGTTATACAAGTTAATATATGGTATTTACCTGACACTTGACATGTTATACTTGATGCGTGATTTATGACACCAGTACTTGTCATGCTATATTTATCACTTGATATCTGATACTGGTATTGCCATGCTATACTTATCACTTGATATTTGATATCTGACACCGGTATTTGCCATGCTACACTTATCACTTGATATCTGACATCGGTACTTGCCATGCTATACTAGACACTTGATATGTTATATTTGATACCTGATTCATGACACTTGATATCTGACACCGGCACTTGATATGTTATATTTGATACCTGATCCACGACACTTGATATTGACATCGATACTTGATATATGTCATACTTGTCACCTGATCCTGACCCCCGGTATATGACACGTGCTAACCCTTACTTGATATGCTTTCATTTGGTACAAGTACATTGACTTGACATCGTGACTCTTGATCGAACACTACCACCCCTGGTACCTGTATTATATGGCATATTCATGACTATCACTTTTACGGGGACTTGATTATTATATTGTTACCAGACATTTGGTACTCCTGAACTCCTGTATTCCTAAACCCCTGGAAAAGGGTGACTCTTGATACTTTACTCCTATTGATCTCCGTAATAGGATAACCATGAATTTATGATTACTATGAACACCCTGTGGACATTATTACTGGATAAATTCTAATAATTAGACAACTTACAGCGGGATGGAGGAAACTGATGATTACCGATATAGTCTCCATGTTTATGATGGTCTTATAGTGTCGCGCGGCCATATACTTGGATTCGACCTGGAGGCCACCAGGCGCTTCCGTGGAGTGCACTGACACCTCTACTCTCCTGCCTGCCGGTTGTGCCATAAGCCCCTGGGTCTATTCCTGTGGAAGCGGTGACATCCTATTCCTGTCGGGCGTACAATAAGTCCCGGTACCTAGCGATACGTTCCGGCTCAGTACCTCCTTGACCGTTGTCCCAGGCATGTACGGGACCCATTCTAAGCATGGTTCATCGATCTCCATCAGTTTCCAATAACTTACTCTCTGGTTATGTGGGATGGGACACATACCGACGTATACAAATCAGATGACTCTTAATAACTTAATAATAAATGCTCCTGATACATGACTAGCTATACTCTTGATCTATACTGCTCACCACTACACTAGTGTTATCTTGTGGGATTACTTGATTGCTTCCATGTTATTGTGACGGCAAAGTCAGGTTATATAAACTCAGATTACAGTGACAAGAGGTATAGGGTATATATATGAGGGTTTTCTTGTTTGGATTATTCCTTCGACGTACTAATCTCACGGATCGGTAATGTGGGCCTATATAACTGATTTTCCTGTAGTTACTTTACTTACTGTCTCATTTCATATTCGTATGTGCTTATATTCACAATACACATTTCCTGTACACATGTACCTGTTATGCACGCCATTGGCTTTACTATATGTACTCGCAGGGTTACGTGTGACAACCCTGGATTCTCATGTCCAGATCCTAGAGACCGGACTTTGGTGACCTTGCTGTAGCTGATCAGAGTGCGCAGCGGATCCTTCCGTGACGATCGGAGCACAGCAGAAGCTTGGATTATCGCCGCAGCTCTTCCTCCCAGTTCCTCTCATGTTTGGTTCTCGAGACTCTTGCTGCTCGTGAGCACCTCTCAGCTTTTGTATATCTCTTCGCATTATGTACTCTTGTATTTTCTAGTGATGTAATATTCTTATAATATTGTATCGCTTTCTATGATAACCATGTACTTATACTTTTCTATTGGAATGTATATTTTCACTGTACTTCCGCACTCTGATTCTTACCTGTACTGATGCTTAGCGTATATACGTGAGGGTAGTTCCGACCTGCGTATATACATCGCAGTGGCGTCTCCGTACCCGCCGGATCGGGGCGCCACATAACCTCTCTGAGGTTTTTAACGGCCTAGTTCCGTTTATATAACATCACCAGGTAGGCGAGACTTAGCGCACAGCGCTTTATCACTATATACACCTAGGCGGAACTCTGCCGGATTTCAGACTCGCATTTAAGACCGAGTTGTTCCCGAGTTCAACTGTGTGTTTAGTGAATAAACATTGTTCGCTGATCTCGTTCCAACGCTGTTTGCACCGCTTGTTTGTGCGCTTGGCTATTCGTTATGTTTCACTCTAGTATACAGTTATATTCTTGTACAATACTTGGCATCGGGTTACTGTTACTGATTATTGATACTAATATCAATACCTGATTGACTTGACTCGATAGTACCATTAACCAATATTATGACATCTAATTGAATACTACACCACTGTACACTGGACTGGACCATATTATATCCCCGACACTCTGATGGAACATAATTTAACACTGGATAATGGATAACAGTATATTGATACCTGATCTGATACTATAACACGTGACTGATACTATAACACTGGAATGATTAAAATACTTGAATATGGTATTCCCAATTACTGTACTCCTATCTTCATGAACTCCTGAATTCTGGACAAGGATATTCGCATGCTACTGCTATATTCTTGACTACTGATATACTCATGATACCACCCCTGTTATTACTGTACAAAGAACGGTGAATGGTGTAAAGTATCACACGAAGCTAATGTCACATTACACACTTGATGGGGGCACCTCTAGGGACCGTTGGGATACCTCTTGGGTCCACAAGTCGTATCCTACCCGGTATGCAAATGGCGTATGGAGCTAAGTACCACACGAAGCTAAGTATCACACCATACACACACATGGAGGGGGTGCCTCTAGGGTTCGTGGGGGTGCCTCTAGAATCCATTACATCGCAACTATGGTTTTCCTGTTCTCCTGATGCCAGTACTGAACTGAACACATTATATTATATAAAAATATCCAAACAATAATAATGTCATGAGCATATGCTATTCAGTCACTCTCCTGTTCGAATAATGGTAAACCGTATATCATAGATAGGATGTGTTCTACTGGAAATACGGGTTCCAGTGTGAACAGACAGTGGTATGGGACATTGGTGGGGACAGATCAGAATAACAAATGATACTGATTATTGTTATTTCTATTACTATTATTATCATACCTAAAATTATATATTATAATAATGCCTTGTCCAACATTCAAAAGTTCCTATTACAGTTACTCCAGTTACCCTTGACTAATGAATGGCACTTATACAACTACTCCTGACAGAATACTGACATACCTGTCTACAAGAATACTACCACACTTACTAATGAGTAACTCGACTGTATATACTCAGTTGTTGGTGAAATGGGGTATAAGGTGTATGTATATAGGGGTTTCCTTGTTTGGATTATTCCCTTGACGTACTGATCTCATGAATTCGTTAATTGAGTCTATACAAATGGTTTTGCATAAAGTTACAATTGCTGAGCAACATTGGTATATCTATTCATAAGCAATTCTGATTGTTTAAGCTCAGTTGATGGAGAAGTGAGGTATATGGTATCTAGATGAGGGTTTTCTTATTTGGATTATCCCCTCGACGTACTAGTCTCATAGATCCAGAGATTGAGTCTATATAGTTGGTTTTTCCTACATGTACATTTTCACATATGACATGTATAGTAGATAGTTCATACATGATTGAATTTGATTTTATTTACATTATTGTTACTATTTGCCTGCTTGCTTTGAATACACAATTCACTGTATATCATGTACACGTGTGATTTCTTGTACATGCTATTTGGCACTCATTTTACATACTTGTTGGGTTATTTTTTTGACAACCCTAAACCTGCATGTCTAGATCTCGGAGCTCGGAGTATTGGGAATTTCTGTTGCTGACCAGAGTGCGCAGCGGAAGCGTGGCGAACTCACCATTGCTTATTCTCTTTCCAGACTTCCTTTGTCCAGCTCTCGAGAATTCTTTCCAGTTCGTGAGCATCTCCTTGTTCATGCTTTGCAAATCACTTTATAAATCGTCATTTTCTACCCTCCAGTGATGTAATATTCATGTAATATTGGATCACACTTAGTGATAACAATGTACTTGGACTGCAATGTTAGATTGTATATTATTCTGTGCTTCCGTACTCTGATTCATGACTGTACTGGTATGCTTAGATCGTGTATGTGTGGGGTATTTTCGTTCTGCGTATGTACGTCGCAGTAGCGTTTTGGTACCCGGTGGGGCGGGGCGTCACAGCCGTCATGCCGTCCACCCCCATCTCCCCCTCCCTTCCCCCTGATACTTGTTCGACTGGAGTTGGCCGAATAGAGACCGGGGGAGTCGGGGGGGGGGGGGGGAGGAGGGGGAAGGGAGAGAGGTCGAGGGGTTGCCCGGGGGGGAGAGTTGTGGGGAAGGAGGGGGAGTATCAACAAGGGCTAGCCACCGTTCGTTGGGAAAGAGGAAGGAGAAGGAAGAAGATAGTGAAAGGCATTTTAGACTTTTTCACGAGAGTAACTGCGTTCAAAAAAATAATGGCACAATTGTAAATATTCGGTGGGTGCCTTCACCATTTTTTGAGGTGGCAATATCTGTCCCCGTCTATTTGTTTAACCTTTTCTGAACCCGATAAAGAATCAAAGCCGAAAATCTTATTGGCTTGGATCTGGGACAACTATTTTCTGAACCCGACATCTAATAACAAATTCAATCATAATCAAAACCAACCGAAGGGAGGTTTTTTCCCGCGACTCCTTCATGAAATTTGTCCGTCCATCTGTCTTCAATCGAGAGAGAGAGACCTACCCTTTCTCTGATACCAAGAAAACCTTGTTACACCCCGCTTTCCAAAATATGCTGGAGCGGAGATGCGACGAGAGTCGATGACATGCATACACGCGGAGAATACCCCACGTATGCACGCTAAGCCTAAAGTAACCTGATCAAGGTACATAAATAAACTAAGATGGCATGATAACCACTGCAATATAACATATAAATTTTCACACAGAAGGATAAAAGAAAGGTAGAAATAATATCAAAGATCAGATGAGCAAGTGAAGGAAACTCGGCTCCTCATAATGCGTGCCCGAGCCACTCCCTCCTCCTCTCCCCTTCATCCCTCTCACATTTGTCTCTGGCGCTCTATCGGTCAGTTTTCACTAGTGTTTTACACTTGGGGCCTGTTTGGTTGTCGTAATTGGCCGTAATTCGTAAGTCGTAATTGGTAAAGTCTTTTACAGTTGTAAATGAGTTACATGTATGTAAGTTTTACGGTGTTTGATTGGTAATATAAATTTGTAAGTGAGAAAATATATTGTATTTTACGGTGCTTGGTTTCATAATATGTAAGTCGTAAGTGAAAAAGTTGACTACAAAATTAACTATTTGGTAATTTAAAAAGTTTTAATATTACAAATAAATATAAAAATGCTAAATATTAAAAAAATTTAATATTAAAAAAAAAAAATAATACAAATTTGCATGACTATAAAATTAACTGTAACTGGGCTGTAAGTGAGTGGTAATTGGGTTACAAGTAAGTGATAGTTGAGTTGCGTAAGTCTTTTATGAATTACGGTCCAAACAAACGCCGTAGTTGTAATTGAGTTGTAAGTCATTTACGAATTACGGACTTTTACGTCTTTTACGACGAAACAAACAACACCTTAAAGCGGGTCTGAGATCCGATTATGTAATTGGATCCCAATTTGGATGTTACATGGTTCTGACCCGAACCGGACCCGTTTCAGCATAGGATTTATATACCGCACCGAAATTAGACCGCGAGTCCCTGATTCTGCCTTATCTTCCCCCGCCGGTCCGCTCCCTCTTTACTCCCATCTCAAGAGCAGCTAGGGTTAGGGTTAGGGCTTTCCTCACCGCCGCCCAGTCCCCATCCTCGCCGCCGATGGAGTGGCCCGCGACCAAAGTCCGCGACACCTTCGTCAGTTTCTTCGAATCGAAAGGCCATGTCAACTGGCGATCGAGCCCCGTCGTCCCCTTGGACGACCCGACGCTTCTCTTCGCGAACGCGGGGATGAACCAGTTCAAACCCATCTTTTTGGGGACGGTGAACCCTAACATGCCCCTCGGCAAGCTTACACGTGCTTGCAACACGCAGAAATGCATTCGAGCTGGAGGGAAGCACAACGATCTCGATGACGTTGGGAAGGACACGTACCATCACACGTTCTTCGAGATGCTTGGGAACTGGTCGTTTGGGGATTATTTCAAGAAGGAGGCTATTGGATGGGCTTGGGAATTGCTCACTGAGGTAAGTGGAGTTGTTGTTGTTGGGGGTGTTAAAGTTTTTTTTGGCGTTTTTAAGTTTTTTCCCCCTTAGTGTAAATTTGTTGTATAATTTTTTTTTTTGTACCATTGAGATTTCGGACACATATTTGGGGTTGAATTCAACAAATTATCTGAAAAGTATCATCTTTACACTCAGTTCCCATTCCAGTTTTGAGTTCAAAAGAAACAAGATTTTTGGCACTGAATCCATTCTTTAGTGGATTTCATAAAGAGGGAGTTAGAAAAGAATGTTATTTCTATGTTGAAGTGGAGATGGAATTGAAATTGGATAATGAATTTTGACAAGTTTTCATTGGAAAATTTTTACTGCGCTTGATTGGTTAACTGTTCCGGTGCTCATTCCTTTGCAGGTGTATAAACTGCCTACAGACCGGATCTATGCTACCTATTTTGGTGGAGATGAGAAGGCTGGGCTTGCTCCAGATGATGAAGCTAGAGACTTATGGCTGAGCTTTCTGCCACCTGGTCGTGTGTTGCCCTTTGGTTGCAAGGTTAGTTACTGTTAAAACATGCACTTGACATTTTAGACATTCTTGATTATTTCTTCATTCTTTGCAACTATGAAACTTGACCATTCATTATCTAGTAATTTTTTTAGCTGTGCACTAACACTAACTTGAAGCTTTTATTTTAATGGTGTGAAGCTAACCTTTCTTTCATGTTATCTACACCTATACTTCACAGTATGGTCTTATTTTGAATGTGAATGTTGATCACTACTTAAAGGATGCATACGGTGAGTGGACATCATTTTAGCAAACACTTGAGTACACTATGTGCATGTTAAATACCTGAGAGTTATTAGTTTAGCAGGAGAAGTACCATAAATGAGCTTGTGTATGTAATATTTCCAGATACTTGCTCGTAAAATAAATGCAAATTTCAGGAAATATGAAAGAGCGCTACATACTAAGACAAGTAGGAATGCATGAGCTGTATGGAGAAATATTACAGAAAATGAGCACAAAAATGGTTTTCTAGCATTAATACAAATCGTAGAATAAGGAATATGCTAGAAGATATGAACAAAAAGGTATACAGTATATTTAAGGAATAAAGTGGTATAATTCATGCAAATCTTTAAGGATTGATCGAAAAGCCAAATGATGAAGAAATTCTCTTGGAGGTGGGGACATGTTTTTTCAATTCAATTCAATGTTCTTTGTAGTTTTGTAGGAATATAGCAGTATTCTATGATTTTTGGTTCGACAAGATATAGAGGTGATATGGATGGAGGTGATACGACAAGATATAGAGGCTAAAGGTCTTAATGAAGGCATATTGCTTGATAGAATGAGTGGAGAAAGTTGATCCATGTGCCCGATCCGGCGTAATTCTCTTTTGGTTCATGTAGCCTACCCCAAATACTTGGAACAAATGGCTTAGTTGTTGTTGTTGTTGTAGTATAGCAGTATTCTGTGATGGGTGCATACAGTGTCACCTTTGCACAATAACCAAGTTAGTTTTACTTTATATTTAATTTAATATCAATCAGTATGTCAGATATGCACAAATAGTTTAGGATGTATTTTGTTGCCCCAATGTAAGGTGTCTGCCTCTCACTGTTTTCACCTTTTTAGTTTATGTTTTGAGTCTGACTTCACATCATAGCTAAGCATAAGTAATCGGCTGAAAATGATGTAAAGGATTATAAACATTGAATACAATAAGAAAACTTGTAATTCAAATTATCATAGGCAATTGAATTGTAAAAAATTGTGATAATTATTTATGCTTCATGGAAGGAAATAACATTGTTCTGGTCTTAATAGAAGTGAATATATAGGAAGTTGTACTATTATAGCATGTCATAATGATAGATTGTTGTGAAGGAAGCAAAGTGCAACTTCACCAAACTTCTGCCTGGTGGGTTTAAATTGATGTGTCATCATCATTGGAATGCCTATGATACCCAGTTTGAATATGGAGTATAAGTGTGGTTCATTTAATCAGACCAATGGTCTTGGGCCAACTCCTCAAACTAGATGAGACTTATTTTTGATTTCACATTGAATAGGAGCAATTAGAGAATGGAATCATTGGGTTCCCATGGTGATACATGACTAGGTATTTATACTATTCTTTTACTGTTCTTGATCATTGATGGGGGAGCAATATGACCTTGCTGGCAAGAAATGTGTTTGGATATTGGATCTTACAGCAGTCTTGGAGCAAGAAGATTGTAGTGTGAGGATCAAATGGAAGCTATTTTGGACTATCATAATATTTCCAGAATACTACATGATCTCCCCCTAGATCACATAGCACCTTTCCAAGATGGAATTAGTTTGGTGCATTTTGGCCATACTGTTTCACACCACGTGAGTACAAACTCTTTATCACCTTTTGGATGGTAGTTGAAATGCAGGAGAGGATATCAGTTATCCTGCTTCTTTCACCGTATTACCATGTGCAATTATCTAAAAGTAATTTCAATGGTTTACTTTCTATGGTGTAGGGTGAAAACCCTGGTAAGAAGCATACCATAGAGGGGAAATGCACCATGTCCCTAATGAATGGTTGCCTTCATTGAGAGGAGTGGAGAATTTCTATGATTCAGACTGTACAATAAATACTGGCTGGCCTCATCGTCTATTTCTACTATCGTTAAATCTTTTTCACGGCGCAATAGATAATTTTATGAGCCAATGATTTTTCCTCTTGTTTTAGAATATTGTTAACTGATATGTTAACTAATTGATTACAATAAATTGGATCAGATCTTGCAGTTTTTTCTACTTTTGCAGTGTGTTCTAGAAAAAGCCATAACATTATGCCTTATGTGAAGCTCTCACGTCATTTCTACCTAACGAAAGATATCCTAGCTCCCAAAATATACCTCGGAGATATCTGCTGCGTGCATATATGCATATCACATCAAGGATATGTAGGTTTGTTTGACATCCAACCAAGATGTCTGATGTTCCTTTTACATATAAGATGTATAATGGTAATGCCTAAGGACACGAAACACCATATTGAATCATTGATGAACGTTTCTTTTTCTAATGTTTAGCTGGTCAGGGCACTGCCTTTTCCACAAGTCTGAAATACTACGATGCTTCCTTCTTTATCCTTTTTGTCTAATAAAACCATTGGGTTTGTCCCTTTAGCTTTTTCGGTGATCATTAACACCCCATTATTTTTTGTCAACTGTTTTGGGCTTTTAGGATACTATAGTTTAGGTCTTCATTGGCTATATGTTGTCAATGCCACGAATGCCTTTCTAATTTTTTTTTGGGGGCCCCATTTCTTTTATTTTAGCAGTTCTCTTTCACATGCTTCTTGGGTCTGGTATTCTATTGCTGATGAATATGAATGTCAAATTAGTAAAGGGGTGTACTTGTCACATTGATTTACCTTCTAATGTGAGTCAATGGTTATTAATTTTGGGAATGGGTGGTGTTGGCCCTGCAGGACAACTTCTGGGAAATGGGTGATAGTGGCCCCTGTGGCCCCTGTACAGAAATCCATTTTGATCGCATTGGTAACCGTGATGCTGCATCTTTGGTCAATAATGATGACCCTACCTGCATAGAGATTTGGAACCTTGTGTTCATTCAGGTGAATAATTGATATACATACTTTTAGTTTTCTTATGCCCCACACCTGTGCTTTGATGAAGGACGGTATATTTTTTTTTAATAACAATGTTATATGGAATTTATGTTCTTCTGAATTTTGTGCAGTTCAATAGGGAAACGGACGGCAGTCTTAAGCCTCTGCCAGCAAAACATGTTGACACTGGGATGGGTTTTGAACGTTTAACTTCAATCCTTCAGCAAAAAATGAGCAATTATGATACTGATGTATTCTTGCCCATTTTTGATGCTATCCAGAAAGTATGATCATAACATAGTGAGCCTTTGTTGATTGACTGATTAAGCTACAAAAAATTGTACTAATAGCTGTTAATTTCAAGGATTTCTTATGATGAATGAGAACATTCTTCTGCAGGAAATTTACTGTTGTGATTTAAGATTTTTCTTTCCCATCTGCAGGCAACTGGTGCTCTGCCATATGCTGGAAAACTTGGGGCAGATGATGTCGATAGAGTTGATATGGCTTACAGGGTGGTGGCAGATCACATAAGAACTCTTTCTTTCGCTATTGCTGATGGTTCTCGACCAGGTATGGTGTATATACCTGTTCATAATTTCATCACACAGCTTTGATTGATGTTATAATTAGCATTATAATTAGCATGATACTTAAGTTAACGATGGATAATCTAGCCAGTTTTCAGATTATCCGAGACTAACTACTGAAATACATATGCCAATTAATATACAGATCAGATATCTTCTTTTATTACGATTCTCAAACCTTTTTTATCTTTACTATTTAATGCAAGCCCTTAAGTTCTAACAGTTGCCTCACGGTCTGTTCTCTTGTCTCTTTACATATTTTGTCAAAAAAAATAAAATAAAAATTACATTACAACTAATCAGACTCTATTTTATTCCTTTATTAATTGTTATTATTATATGGGTGCAACTCTTTAATAGCCTTCAGTTGTCTCCATGCCACATTTATTATATGATTCAAATTTAAAGTTTATTTAATTAAATGCTACTCAATTATGAATTCTATAATTTTGAGAATATATATATGTATTTAATATACTAATTTTATCTAAATAGTTTTTTCATCTAAATTTATTTCCATTAAGATATTGATTATTTTTCTCAACACGCGCATTGCATTGGCAATAATCTAGTATGAGTAAGTCAAGTTGCAAATGTGTTTTAGCCCCCACTCACCAAACAACACCCATAAATAAAGAAAAAAACTATTTTAATGAATAATTTTTTGAATTAACATTATTTTGTTGTGTAGAATCTAATGTCAAGTTCTGTGTTTGGTTTTGCTTATCTTTATATCTACTCCACTTTCTAATGTCTACCCAGATCCCTTGCGACTTAGTCAAGTAAAGGCTAGAACTTGCGATGTCTAAGTTGGTTAATTATTGGTTAAATTGTGACAATCTAAAAGGCAACACAGGCTCTTATATTAAGTTTTTCTTAAAAGAAAGAAGGGAAAATTTTGAGACACCCCACAACAAAAATTTACAAATGCAGAACATTGGGAGCCCTGCAATTTTGATGGTTAGGCAAGCAGGTCCATTTAGATCCAAAATCAAAACAGCTAAACTGTTTTTGGTTTGACCAAGATTTGTAATTTGGGCCATCAGATCCATTTGGGGTTTAGTTTTAGTCTCACATGAGTCAATAATGTGGCCCATATATTTTAATTATCAATGGAAATCATAGTCTTTGTTTTGTTCCTCAAGATTGTTGTCAAATTCAACCCCCACCCCCACCCAACACACATACCACACCAAAACACCCAAAAATATCCGCCACTAAGGAAATGTGCAAGCTACTGGGCGTACGGGCGTCTTTCTTTTTCTTTAAGGTATAGTGGCACATCATCACCCCTTCCATAATTTGAACATTGGTTGTCCCCCTTTCTACTTTACCAATCACCACTAAGGAGCACTTTCGGTTGTGTAGGAGATGGGCTTAAGTGGCGGTTTCTTACTAAAATAACACCTACATTTGTGAGCACAGATCAATAGTGAAAGTAAGAACAGCACAGTTTCTGTGAGGGGGTTCTCTTAAAGAATTAATAAGTGGTGAGTTTTGCATTTAGATTTTTGTTTTCCCCTTCATCTTTTCCATTGTGGTAAAAATCCTAAAAAAGCCCAGTTAAAGCCCGATTTGGTAGAAACAACCCAGTTGTGGTAGAACACCTTCGCTGCATTTTACAGACTTGAAGTCCCTATCTGTCCTCCTTCAAGGGCTTGAAAGCCCATTTCAACCCACTTTTTAGCAGGCAAAAGTGGGATAAAGATTTAGTCTCTAATTTATTACCTCTCTCTCATCTCTTTTTTCCCCCGCACTCGTAGCCAATAGCTACGTTGGCAAGTAAAGGATCTTGCAGTGACAATAAGTTGCCACAAGCGTTTGATTTTTTTAATTATTTAATAGTTTTGGCGTAAATTTCTCCCTTCTTTTGCCACATTTCTTAATTCTTTATATTATGTGTTTTAAAATTCTTATACTAATATTCTTTGTTATCTTCACTCTTTAAATTAGTAAAATCATGATTTAAGATCTCGATGTCGGTATTGGTTAATGGTTTTTAGTGTCAGCGACATCAGTATCTGTTGTCAATATCGATCATGTCAACAATATAAAGCTCGATATTGGCCGATGTTGCAGGGCTAATATCGTATCAAGTACCTCCTAACATGTTATGACTTTGTTAATGTATATCAGAATCCGCTGATACTTTAAACCATGAGTGAAATGATGAATTTATTGCATGTAAGTAATATAAATCATTCATAAATTTTCCTTAAATCTTCATTTTTTTTATTTTCATGACTTAATTATTTTTGAAAAAATTCTCACCAATTTTCGCCACTTTGGGTCCCTTTTCTTGTGTAGCTTGTAATTATTGTACTGAATGATAGAGTGACTCAATTTTAATTTTTAAAATTGTCCTCTTAGACTTTATATCAAGGATAATTATTTATTTCTTTAATATGTTTCAAATTTTCGATATATTTTTTATATTACATATTACTTGAATTATAGAAAAATTGCTCTTTTCTTTTTTGGTTTTTGTTATCATTTTTCCATTTCCAATTTACTTTTGCTATTTTTATTTTACAAATTATTTAAAAAATAGCATTGGCAATTTTCGCCGCTTAAGCCCACTAAACCCTAGCCTCCAGCTCCGTTCGCTTTCTGCCTTTGGCAACATTGATCTTTTCAAATTCATTAACAATCTATACCAAGTAACTTTACCAAATATCAAATGTGTTAAATTTGTCGAATGACCTTGGCATTCTCATTTGAGTGATAAAATGGGTATTTAGCACTTGACTCTACCCGCTCTTTGTGACTTGCCGTGAAAAATTAGGATTGTTGGGCCAAATTTGGGATCAGGATTCGATTATTTTGATCACATTGAAGAGAGGTGGCATAACCCAACTTCTTTTAAATTGGAAAGGGTTGTTATTGAGCGAATTAATTGGGTTAAAGGGTTTGTTAAAGACGTAAGGCTATGAAAATTTCAAAACTAATTGAATTATATAAACCATATTATGTATGTTTTAATGGATCATGGTAATATATTAATAAAAAAGGGAAAAAAGAGAAAAGAACAAAAAAATACTGAAGCATTTATTGAATTACATGATGTTTAAGTATGTTTCATTATGTCCTTTATTTTTCTGAGTTGCAGTAGTTTATCTGATACATTATTATACATGATTCCTCAAATATTAAAGCGGATGCCAGATTCTTAAATTATAAACAAAAAGCAAAAGAGTGACGTCACATTACTTCTTTTAACTGTCTACCTTTTGCTGTGAATATCTGATCTTAAGTGCATACCATTACCTTGGAAGCCATACTTGTTATTTTTTGTGAAAGCTGTTTTAAATATAATTTTTTCATAATCCTGTTAATTCTGTTTGCTGTTGGATACTCAGTAACATTATTCTTAAATAGTTTTTTTTGTACCATTACCTCTTCAACCCTTTTTCTCATCTGGTTCCTGATTTTGGTAGTAATTTGCTTTGTGCATGATAAATTTTTTTTTTAATTCAGGCAATGAGGGGCGGGAATATGTCTTAAGACGTATTCTTCGACGAGCTGTCCGTTATGGCACTGATTTTTTAAAAGCAAAAGAAGGATTTTTCAGTGGGTAAGTTGAAATACTTTCTTGTAACTTCCATCATGTTCTGCTTATATCCTTATTTCTTTCAAGTTGGTTAAGCGATTGTGTGTCAGTCCTTGTACAGTGCTCTTCATTGTAATATGCTTGATATTTTTTACTCTTAGTTTTTTAATATGGCTTTTGAGCAGGAGGAAATAATATTTTTCTTTCTTTTTCCCTGAGAGTCTGAGACATGACATGCACAAGATTCTCACAACACGCCTCTCACATAACTATAAGACTTTGCTGCTGTGCTGCAGTGCATCTGGTGATATAATGGGTGGTTACATCTGGCTGGTGGTATACAATACATGTTTTGGGGATCAGCAGAATCTTACCTGATTGACCAAACTGATTCGGACATGCCTTCTTGAAATGAACCAATATATTAGTCTGTTTAGTTTTTGGCCAGGAAGTTGGTGATAGCTGATGTTTTGAATAACGTACTAGTGCTGTGTGTATTGTTGTATATTACACCATTCAGCAGTCAGCACTAAGTTAACCATATGATGTGGCTTGACAGTTTGATACTTTTTGCTTAGAGTAAATTCTTTTAGTGTTTCATCCTTGCAACTTAAATATTGGTGTATGAAATTTTGAAAACCTTCACCATATATATTTTACACTTTTTCTTATTTATTTTAAGTTTTTAAAATAGTTTTAATTGATTTTCTGGAAAACACAAACTTCATGCTTGAAGTTAGAAATTCATTACGTGCTAAGCTGAAACCTGATAAGAACTCAGTGTCTTGGGATTTGGTTGAGAGTATTTGTGCGGTAGGGTGGTGTGGCATATCAGTATTATGGTTTTCAATGGTTTGAAATTCAATTGCCATATACCTCAATGGAAAGGGACATGTTGGTAATGTTGACACATGATGGTGGTATGTGACCAGAAAGCACTACAGTTGCATTGCCCCCTTATGTGGAGAGTGCATTGTCCCCACATGTTGCTTGAATTCACTAAGCATTCCAGAAGGAATGCATCTTCTGCTCATGTTACATGCAGGATGATAGATTTATTATACGTTGAAGTTTTGTTGTGTGGAGTACTAGTGAGACAAAATTTGAAATAATTCATTATTTGTACAATTATCTCTCATTTGCCTTGCCTGTGAATGTTGGAGACAACAAAGAGCACTCTAAAGTGAAGAGCACTGTGCAAGTATGTTGTGCGTTAAGATGACTGGATTTTTGTGCATGTGGTTTAGGGGTGTGGAATAGATTATAGCTAGTGCTGGTATCGATAATTCAGGGTTTATCTAAAAAGTTCTTCTACATGTTTTCAATTGTTGAAGATGGTTAACATTTGTTTATTGCTTTCATTCTCAAGGCTGTGAGTTAAACTTGTAGGGTGGTCCTCCCTGTTTGTCAAAACTAGAACAGTGCTTCATTTTAATTTTGTTTTTCGGTATGAGGCATGAGCGATCACTATAGACTGGGTGGTAAAGGAACATGAAATGAAGAATTGAGGGAATCATAGAACTCATCTGACAAAGAGAGGTTCAGTCCACTCACCAACACCATGGACCACCACACTATGCTGCAAGTTCAGCCGGCTTCAAAAGTCGGGCAACCTGACCTGCTTGTTATGCTGTTTTTTGGGAGGCTTTAGGAAACTGGTTTTGGGTTTGGACAGAAAAGGCTCAACCCAAGACCTAGTCAGGTGGGTAATGCATTCAGGTTCAAACCCAATTGAAATCTGCATGAGGTAGCCAAAATGAGATAAGAGGGGGAGACATAATGTGTATTTGTATATCGTGCTTTATAAGTGCTAGTTATGACCAATGCATCCTTGATACATGAGGATACTTTAATTTCTCCCATTCTGATTCAAGTCGGATCAGTCCAACCCAACTTGATCCCTTCCTACCAGAGGCAATTTAGATTAAGATAGGGTTGGATTGGGGGTGGTTTTGAAAATGTCAACCCTGAGGCAAGGCTGTGCTACAGTGCTATAATCGGGAGAAAGTAAGGTTTGGGGTAGTGATGCCAAAAAAGGTTTTGACCAGTTAGGGTTGTCCTTGAGTACAGTCCAAATTGCCTAGGTTACAAGAATTACAGCAGTATAACCGAATGCAAATAGTAGAAAAGGGGGCGGGAGAAAAGGAAAAAAATGTCGACATAGTTTGCAAATAGCACTCGTACCCAATAGTAAAGAACTTGAACTCAGCTAAAGCTAAGTCCTTTTTTTTATTTTGAGGCATCAAATTTATTACCAATTATATAGTAGAAGGTTAAATTACCTGAAATTTGCATGTGCATAAGACAACCAGCGATGCATTATGATGTGCTTTTTGAACAGAGGACAACAGCTCCAAAACAGTTAAAAGTATTTCTAAAAAGATTGCTTGATTTTTCCATTGCCGGATGCCTGACTTTGCTCTTTGGGACGCTCTAAGTTCAGTTCTGATAGAAGCTAGTCTAAGACAGCTGTTCAACCTTCTAAGATAGGTTTGGGATTTACATCGTTTTCCTTGCGCTGCAGGAAATCTAATTCTAAGATCCATTTGCTTATTGCTCTGAAATCTTGATTTCATAATTATTGTGTATAGAGAAACCTGATGATAGAAACATGCCGTGCAATGTGTTGCGAACATGCACATCTTCACCATGTGTTACATGTACCTGTCTTAAAGTTTTACTTTCAGTACAGACCTCATCTCCTGAATAAAAAATGATCTGGAGTATTTTTTGGGGGAGAGTCAACTCTTTTTTGTTAGGGATGTTTATCTATCTAAATATTAAATTTTCCTATTTGTCGTGATGGTGAAATCACTAAGAGGATATAGTTATAAAGCATGGTTCAAAGTCACGGTCTTGGCCGCCTACTCGGCGGGCACCGTTCTACATTGGCCGTGGCGTCGCGGAATGAACTCGGGTGATATGCGCAAAATACTACATAGAGAGATTAAAACATTCTGAAAAAATCATTACAAATTGTAAAAACTGTGGACATCAAAATTCAGATATCACATGTCCGAAACAAATTTGTTTTGAGAGGGTAATTGGGAAAATATGATGATTTGGGGGGTAAATTTAGAATATGAAAGATTTGAGGGCTAAATATGAGAAAAATCCAAAATTTTTTTAAAGAAGAAAAGATAAAAGAGAGAGCGGGTGAGAGGGTGAAAGGGAGACACAGAGAGAGAGAGATCAGAGGGACGGAGAGAGATCTCTCTGTCCTCTCCCTCCCCCCTCCCTCCGCTCAGAGGCGACGATGAGGGTTTGCTGGTGGTGGTGGTGGTGGGTTTGGAGGCGGCGACGTCGGATGAGAGAGAGGGAGAGAGAGAATGGGTGAGAGAGGGAGAGAGAGATCGAAGGGAGAGGGAGAGGGGGGGGGAGAGAGAGAGAGAGAGAAAGACTTGTATACGGCGTGGAGGCGGGCAAACGACGGGCATAAAGGTAAGCCCTAGTTTTTTCCCCTTTTTTTGCAAGTCCAACTCGAGTTCGACTTGGCCCCGACTCGGGCGTATCGGCCGAGTTAACGATGGACTCAGTATGACTCGGCCGATACGCCTGAGTCAGCCGAGTCAGCCCCAAGTTAAGCAAAACTTGGCCAAATCTTCAACTCGTGGCACAGTATCAGACTGGCTAAGCTAATTCTGGTTCTGACTCGGCTGACTCTAAACCGGAGCGACCAAGTTTTTGAACCCTGTTATAAAATGCCTACTGATTAGGGGCATGATATTTCTGGCACTGCGAGACAATGATTCTTGCTGAGGAATGGTAGGGAATATTTAAAAATTAATTATAACTTGGAGTGTTTTGAAGAAGTGCATTGCTTTCGTAGAGATTTCTTAAGATGCTCTAAATTGACAGAACTTGTTTTTATCGGAGGCAAGTGTAAATTTGAAGCTGGTGGCAACTCTTGAGGGCTAGGAGAGGAGCAATGAATACTTATGGAATTTATGATGCATGATACTTTGTTGCTACTAAAGTTAGTGTGTCCATCCACGTCGACACCAATATTAAATGGAACTTAGCATTCAACAGCTTAAGAATACATAGTTACCGATGTGGGTTAGTTAGGCTTAATCTGTCCGGATGTGCACTTGTGGTTTATAGGCCTAAACATCTTGTGTTCGTACATTGAGACTAAGGTATAGGAGAACTCGTGGCTGGATTGAATCCCAAGCGATGGAAATGCCCTCACCTATTACTTTTCTGAATGACTGCTTATTCAAAACTCATAATTTCTATTTAAGATATTAATTGACAAGTTATAACATCTCATTAAGCAATTGAGGATCAAGAATGAGAAGGAAGAAATCACATGCTGATGAGATTTCATAAGCTATAACAATGATAATAAACACACATCAAGTCTGAAGAAGAGTTTGAGGAGTTAGGCCCTTGAAAATGAATTTTAATATCGATATCATAAATATACCACTAAACCTCTTATGTGATTGCAGGATCTCTAAGACTCAAGTACAACAAGCCGATCATATATCTCCCCATGTCCCGAGTTAGGCTTTTATCAATTAGAGGGCCCTGTGATGGCCACAGAACACAACTAAGAAATGCAAGTTCTTTATCTGGACTTGCATTATTATAAAAGCTAACAGTATGGATAATATGTCACAAGAATCAGAATAGGACAACATTGCAACAATAAAATGATAATGAGATGCATTAGAAAGTAAAATGTAGAGGTAAGCTATTACCTATAGCACGTAAATGATTAGTAATGAGGAAGATGAATGTGAAAAATTACATATTGGAAAAATCGTGAGAAGAGATGAGAGAGTAACAAAAGTGCATGGTCCTGAGATACATAAAATTTTCATCTAAAAGTTGGTCACTTATTAAGAGGGATGGATAAAATGGGATTTTGTTCATATAATAAGAAGCAGATCATTGAAGTGGAATAATGCTGTAGGGGCACTCTTCATGGAATAGTCATGAAGTTGAATGATTATTTTAGAAGATGAGACAAGGAATGACAATGCTTTATGGATAAAAATGTTTGTTAATCAAGAACATGTGCTTAAAATGAATAAAGTTCTGATGAATAAAATTGTGCTGTATGAGTTAGCTATAGAATGAGAAATTAATTCAATTGTTGGAACTCATGGGTAACACCAATTCCCTGACTTGAGAATAAGATTAGGGGAAGTTGTTGTGAGATGTTTTGGACATCAGAAATGCTGATTATTGGATGCATCGCTTAGGAGAGATGTGAGAGTTGAAAGTTCTATTAGACAAGAGGCAGATCATAACAAACTTGTCTTGCAGCATAAGATGCATCATTGCTGAAATGTCTCTTCATGCAGGTAACTATAGAAAAGGATTCGTGCAATCTCCCCAAAGATTGAAATAAAGTTCTTGTTGTTCAAAAGTTACAAATTTTCATTTGCTTATGTGGTAGTTTTTCTCTTTTCATCAAGTAATGGTTGAAAATTTGCCAAAGTTATTGGATGAACTGATGCCTATTGTGCCAGTCCTGTAGGAAGTGAAACCCCCACGCCACCCCCACCCTCCACCCGACCCCACCCCCCCACTCCCTTCCCATTTTGCATTTTCATTCTCAACATTGTTTTAGCTCTGGCAAACAGACTCATTGGCTGTCATGTACATGTAATTTCTTTCTCAAGTTTGGACTCGTCGCAGGTAGTCATTGAAGTGTTTCTTCTGTCTTTTAGTCGATATCTTTGTATAGTCTCAGGCATACATGATTACTGAAATGTTTTGATTATTATTCTTAACTGAGGAAAGATGAAGAAGCACTGTAACTTGTGAATACATGTTTGTGTATAACTAATGGTCGTTAGGAGATGACTTAATGACCATAATTATTGCATAGAATGTCTCTCAGTTTTCTCTACTGTTTCCTCTCCCCCATTATCCAGTTCTCTCTCTCTCTCTCTTTTTTTTTTTTGCTTCATTTGCCTTTTCAAATGTCCCATTGTACACATATCCACATTGTTAGTGTGCTTTGATTTTTATATGGTCATTCTTTTGATTATGAATGGTGATAACTAGTCTTGTAGGTGTTGTCGTGGAAGTGATGGGGGATACTTTTCCAGAACTTAAGCAGCACGAGGCCAAGATCAAAGAGATCATTGCAGAAGAGGAGGCGAGCTTTGAGAGAACACTAGACAGGGTATGGTTCATTATGATCTATCGATCAAAGTTTTATTACTTTTTATCAGTTTGTAAGGCTGATGTTTTTTATGATAAATTTCTTTACCAGTTTTAATAGTTAAAAAACGGTCATTATATTACTCTCCAATCCTTGGTCATGATCATTATCCAAATCATATGTTGGCTGTTGGACAGTTTGTTCCTCTATTCTTAATTTCCAGTACCACACGCGCAGTTCATCCATAATTCACCTACTCATCTACTTGGTTATTTCTGATGTTATCTTTTGAACTTGAAAAATTCGTGTTATGCAATATGCATGTGTATCCTTTTGAACTTGAAAAATTCATATTATGCAATATGCATGTATTATCCTTCTGTTATGTACTAGGAAAATGCACATAGATATACTTATTCAGACAAAATAGAGTGAATCATATAAGCGCAGAATATGATTTGTTCAAAATCAAAAGAGAAAGCTGCAAGTGAGAAAAGCTAAGGTGAGGAAAGAGTGAATCAGAGAACTAGAATTTGCACTGATTAAGACAACATAGAGGCTAATTGAGGTGCTATAGTCATGTAACACACTGAATTAATCTTGGTAAGATGTGGTTCTCATAGTTGTTCTTGTGAGGTCATGGAAGAGGAGGAAAAGATGTGAGATAGCCTTGATGGACATGAAATCCAGCATGGAGGAGATTTTGGTGAGTAAATCTACACATATACATATACAACGTGAATAGTTCGTGGTGGAAATTGAGCTTTTGAAAAAAAAAAAACTTGTGGATCTGTCTTTTGTGTGAAATAAATTGTATCTATTGTATGAGAAGCCATGAAACAACTTAGTATCCAACCAATAGGGGTTTGTCTGTTGATAGAATATATTCAACCGCTGAAATGTTGTTTTTAGTAGGGCCCACTAACCTTGAAGAAGGAAATAGAAAACAAACTGTTAATTATGACTGTTCTATCTGCTATTCCCAGTCCATCTATGCCTTCTTGCATTGGAGGCCTTAAAAAGGTAAATTTGCACTGAATAGTATCTTTAGAAAATCAAAACTTACATGATGAACATACATGTGACACTATAATACTCTAGTCAACTATAGAATGTACAGACAAAATGAACTACTCAAGTACTCTATTTGCAGTTTCTTGAATTCAGGGTTTGGCTCTAAAGCTTGTACATTTAACTGTCCGTTCCAGTACATTTGGAGCTCATCAATTTCTGATGTTGATGTTTATCCCTCTTGTCTCACATGTTTTTTGGGATGGCATGAATTTAGTTCCTACCAACCTTGTTAAATGAAGAACTTCGAGGAGCCAACCCCAATGTGATAGAAGGCAGAAGGTAGAATTCAATCATTGTTGGAGTCCTGGAGTATCACCTTGGTCTACTTGCAGTAAAGTGAATAATGACTGTTGTGTGAATGCGGGGAGCGAATTTGTGGGGGAAAAAACAATTGTGCCCCATGTAAATTCCCAAACCTACGCGCTTATTATTAGTGATAGCTCCTATCAAATATGGGGCAGTGGTTTAGTAATACTAGCTTGTGCTTCATGAGTATGCCTTGGGTGAATACAAGCCTTATGTGACATTTGGCTTGTGAGAATTAACTAATTTTATAAGGTAATCGTTACTTCCATACCAACATCCTTATCTGTAATTTAATTTTCTTTCTCATCAACAAGCATTACTTGCTAGGATACTTATGATTTATGCTATGAGCCTCTAAGATAAAACTCCTAATAGCTACTAAAATTTTCTTTCTCGATAGTGATTAACTTTTGCTATTAACACCAGCTACAGTTAAAATAATATTGATAAAGGTGACATCTCTTTGATATTGATACTGTTGCTTTCTAACTCTGAACAACCACAAAGCTTTTATCACTATGAGGTTGGCTACAGGGGTCCTTTTTATTTTATTCAACTCCATCAAGGGTTATCTCTTCTATGAAATTAGGAGCTACCATATCCCTCTCTATTGTAAGTTAGGTTTTGATTATCCCTAGTCCTAGCAGCTCCTCCATCTATGGTTTATAACCTATAATTGGCACACTTGTTGCACATGTCTAGTCCATCACAAATCATTTTACTCATCTTTTGACTGTAATAAAAAAGTGCGAGTTGTGATTTAGGTCTGTTCCTTCCCATATTACCGTAAGAATTTTTCATTTGAATTTACCCTTAAAGGTTACACAAGTAAAGTTATATAACATAGCCGGAAATTTTTTGGGGTCTACTGTGAACAATAGCGAGTGCTAGCCCTGGGGATTCATTTTGGGCTATATTGCAGCCTTTTACTGCTGTGGGCTCCACTCCCCAGGTAATTTTCATCAGATTCATCTAAATCTTAGTTCAGCAGCCCATTTTTGTTATTATGTGGGCCTATTTAATGTAGTCCCCTCATCACTTTTGCGACATATTCCCCCCTTCTTCGTCCCTTTAATGTTCTAACAAGTGGCATGTAGCAGGCTCATTTGTTTAATAGGATCCATTACTTTTGTTTCTTCTCTTGTTTCTGAAGCCCACTAACACGCCACTTCTTTAGATGTGCGTGTGGGCACTCTGAAGTAACAAAATTCACATATATCCGTCCATATAAAGACCATTTGCAGAAAAGTTATAATGTTCTAGGAAAACCATAATCCAGAAAAAAATTGTTTTTGGACGGGAACCTTTTGTCTACTAATTTTGCATTAATGTTCATTAAATATTACCTGTTGCATTATTTGTACATATAATCACACCTTTTTGCCCTATACATCTGCTTAAAAACTCATAATTTACAGCCATATTTCCTTTTATCTTATGAGAAGTACAAGTAGTACTGGCCTTAGGTCTTCAGTCAAAAAGATTTCAAATATATCTGACTGAATCTTGAAAACTACTTTTATGTATATCCAATCTTAAAAATAACAAGCTCCCTTTGAATTTCCATTTTAACATTGTTTGTGCACCAGCGTTCGCATGCACTTGATAATCTAGGCATGTTCTCAATTCTAGCTGCCTCTAATCTGCCCAAAGTACAATATCATGATGGAATTGGTGAGGGAGGGATTTGGCAGTCTTCCTGTTTGGACGGTTAACAGCTTGTTGGAACCACACACTCAGAACCATGTTTTTTGACCCATGTGCAAATCACATATTCTGGAGTGAGGGAGGGAGATTAAGACAAGATTGATGGCCTTATGCTGCTTTTGTATTACTTCTTACAAGATATTGGCTATGCTGCACCATGTAATATATGTGTATTGTTGTTTTCATCGTTAGATGTTTATCATCTCCCCACCCCCCACAAAAAAAAACCACATTCACAACCATAAAAACATATATTCTTCATCCATTCATTGTGTTTTTCTAATGCATTTATTTGTTCCTCATGTATGCACTCTTGTTGCATACTGCTCCTGAATCTGTTGGAATGCACATGCTTTCAAGTTAGTTCTACGTATCTACTTATTGTTTGAGGTTTCTTACTGTAGAATCTATTGGCATGCACACAATTGTACATTAGATCTATCATCCATCCATCTATATACGCATTCTTTGTTGTGTGCTATCAGTCTGCGAGCATGCACATAATCACAAGTTAGGATTTTGGAATAGTTGGTTATTAAATGTTAGAATTCAAGAAGTATGCCATAAGTTCAGAAAATTGGAAAAAACTATAGAAACAGGAACTGAAATTGCAAAAATATTATTGTATCACTATATGGGTGTATGCAAAAAAAACAAAGCAGGGAAGATTACCAACAAGTAGATAAAATCAAATGTTCTTTGCAATTTTCTTTTCTTCATGATTTCTATATTTGTCAATGGAAGTTAATGTTGTTATGTGCTTGCAGGGAAGAGAGAAATTTAAGAAGGCTGCTCAGGAAGTAAAAGGAAACATATTGAATGGGCAGGCAAGTCATTCTGATCAGTTGTTGCTGCTATTTTTGTTTTCAGCTGAGACTTTTTTCTTTAAATCCTGTGGTGCTTGAGGATGGTTTTTCTTCTAATGCTGAGTGGATTGATCAGTCCTGGATGAATTACTAACCTTATGCATGATTTTTCCCACTGCTGCATGTATTGAATGTCCAAGTCTACTTCCTTACAGTGTTCTGTTTTTTGTTAGATATATTAGCCCATAATTTTTTTATCAGGAGGAATGGCACTCATTTTTCTTACTGACTAGTGCCAAGGGCGTGTTCGGAATCCATTCCTTCCCCCTCGTTCTCTGTACATGTATGGCAGTTATGTGTTCCTTGAAATCAGGGTTCACGTCCTACATTCCATATTGAGAAACCTAGTCAATGGTCACTTGTGTTGAAAAGCTTGTTTGCAAATAGCTGATTCATTACTGAGCATTAGTATAATAAAATACTCGTCTTGTTCAATATGGGTGCACTTACCATTCTGAATTTGCACCATCAGTTCCCTTGCATGTCTACTTTTTGATCCAATTGTCGATGATGCAATTTGATTAACCGGAACTATTGTGTTCTCTATTTTCCCTTTGCTTCTGCAGTCTGATCTCATGCTCAATTTGTCACACGAGTATCTCTTCTGGTCCAAAACTTTATCATCTTTGTTTATTTTCCTTGTTCTACTATCATTATTTATGCACCCTTTCAGCATCTGATTAGAATATACGTGAACATTTTTTATGACTATCTATTACATTTGTGCATGCCTTACTGTTTAATTCGATTTTCTTGGTTGTGCAGGATGCTTTTGTTTTGTGGGACACTTATGGGTTTCCATTAGATCTAACACAGGTAATCTGCATTCATTACTTTGCATCAAGTTTTAGGCAACTTCGGTATCCTGATTATAATTTTGTTTTCTTACTTTTCTCCTAGCTAATGGCTGAAGAAAAGGGCCTAACGGTTGATGTAGAAGGTTTCAATAATGCAATGGATGAAGCGAGGCAGAAAGCTAGAAGTGCTCGGAATAAAGTATATCTTGTGTAACATAAATTATGATTTTTCTTTAGTCTAATACGTGGGTTTCTGAATTAGCAATTTTCTGTTATTTTATTATTTCTTGTTCTTTCTGTGTATGTGTTCCATCTCTACCTGATCATGCATGTAGACCAGGGTCATGTTTTCCACGACGCCTTCTTTTATGAACCAGCGCGAGCCATGTTCTTTCTGACCATTTTCTGTGACACCATTTATTGAAGGACCATATTTATTTAGCTATCATTTATGTAGCATATCTAAATGAAAGAATTCAAGTTATTATCGAGTTCCTTGTGAATTTCTACTATCACAATTGCCTAGGCTACGATCTTTTATCTTTCACTACAAGTCTCAGAAAATTTGATCTAGTAGGAAACACAAGCAGATTTAAGCATACAATGAAGATCATTAGATATAAATTATTTTTTTTGCACTAGCCATTGTGCACGATGCATTATCCATGAACATGATCTCAAATGCCGTAATCATTTAGAAAATCACTATTGATGAGAAGAGGCAGGTAATGCTTCATTTATAAAGCTTCTTATGTAAACGTCAGTATGAACCCTTGGTATATCATGAAAAGGAATACAAAAGAGTCAGCAAGATTAAGCTATATATGTAGTCAAGTCAGAATTTGGGAAGAAAGACAAGACCAGCAACTTACAACACTGAGTGAATGGTTATACATTTAAAATCCCCTCGAGTGCAATTTTGATGCAAAGTAAGTTGTGAGTCTGGGTGTAGGATCTGAAGGATGCAATTATACAAAGATGCTATGCAGAGTAATCAGCTGAAAGATGGAAGGGAAGAGTGGGAAAGTCAGAGACCAGTTCCATTGATTCTCAAAATAAGCTGCCTCTTTCTCACTGGGTAATGTTTACTCCAAAGGCAAGTAGGTTAAGCAGAGAGAGTTTGAAGGCTCTAAGTTTCAGATAGTTTTGTCGCGACAGGTTGTGATAAAATATTTCCAATGTTTGAAAGGAAAGATAAAGAGCAAGGACAAGGAAAAGACATGGTCTGCACCTTAAAATCTTTAAATTCCTTGCCCAGTTTCATATATATATCGAAGCCTTATCTTTTATTTTCTAGTAGTCTCAGCCTCTTACATGCTTAACTAGAATCCCCCCATCAGATTGTTTTATATTGCAAATAATTGTGGGCTTTTGTTTTCACGTGCATAAAAAATGACAACTTAAATGCTGCAAAGTGGGATGCAGATGCATAACAGTCTGCATTATATTGTAGCCCTAATTGATCACCAGATGTGATTTAGATGCTATCATTATGAACTTGATCTGCTCTTGTAAGTTTTTCATAATTCTAAAAACTGATGATAAAGTTGCAAGTAAATGCTATCAATATAAGGCTATTTATGTCTTGTAATTTTGTGATTAAATTATTTTTTTGCAGGCAGTTGGCGACTCGATAGTTATGGATGCTGATGCTATATCAGTGTTGCAGAGGAAGGAAGTGGCTATAACTAACGATAGTTACAAGTATATATGGAACAAGGTTAGCCCACTGAAAATCATTAAAACTTTTACCTTTTTACTATCAAAGGGGTTTTACCACTTTAATTGTTATAATAGAGTTGAATTAAATTATAGTATGGACATTGATTGATTTGATATGTCATCGCTCTTCTGTCATGTGAATATATCTCACTAAATATTTTTGTATTACCATCTGAATATCTTATTTCACGACTTAAAATGGCTTCCGAGGGATTGTGTGCAAGTTAGTTTTCCTTTTTGGCATGTTATTGATAGATTTTTCAGTTCCACTGGCTTTCTTTGGTTTCAATAACCTAATGTTTGCATGATCTCCTTTTCCTAACTCTGTATAGGTTGTCTCTGACCATTTTCTTATTCTATGTAACATTTATGGACATTTTCCATTTTAAAATTTTCTAAATGTGCTCTTATTTTATTTCTTTTTCTCTTTATTAGGACCATAAGACAGTGGTAAAAGCCGTTTATACAGGTGCTGACTTTATAGAAACTGCTGTTGCTGGTTCTGATATTGGTATTATTCTGGAAAGTACAAGTTTCTATGCTGAACAAGGTGGTCAGGTATATTACGTGTAGTTTTTCTTAAACCTTCAAATTCGTTTTCTTTGTAAATGTATCCATTCTGAATGTACTGTATGCTACAATCTTTTATCTTGATTGTTAGGACATGGTTCATTTTTATGCCCTTTAAATAGTTCACCATGCAATTTGATTAGGTCATGCTTGCATGTAGTGCCTAGTCAAATGTTTCACTGAGCTGGATGACAGTTCATGTAAAATGGAACATTTGGAAGGACATTTATGTAAAATTGTAAGCTTTAATATCATCAAGGCATGCACAAAATGCATAGGATATTTATGTAAAACCAACATTTCGAGGGCCTTGTGAGAGGTAGATTTTGTCATAGATCTCTATTACATAGGGGTGACATGCTAAAATTCATTAGATTCGTAGATGCCAAAAACGACTCCCTTTCTCAATTAGCAAAGCCATGCAATATGGCATAGATATGATGTGCGTCCAATTAATTTCCCTTTTTATTCCCTTAGAGGAGTTAGCGTGCCCCCGATGGTAATCCACACTCTTATTGTTGCGTATTAGAGATGTTCAGACCCTCACCCATTTCTGCATTAGGTATTTGTATCTTATTTTGTGCTCTTTCTAAATGCATAGGTAGCATGATGTTCAAATTGTATGTTATGTCTATATGAGTGAGCTATATTCCTAGTTATATGTAAGCCAATAATAACTGATCATTTTGGGATTGTGATTTGGAATTATATTTTGAAGTTCTTGTGGAAGCAATGCGTTGGTTTAACAGTGCATAGTGAAAATGGTCATTGCACTTCTATAAGTCTTCTAGATGATTCAAACACTTGAATAGGATTGGTTTCTCTCAACTTTTCAGGTCCTTCACATATCTCAACTTCGTACTAAATCTCTAATGAGACTATAGGTAATTATTTGTGCATATTTTGTGATTGCCTGCATTTCAATTTTTTACCTTTTGGATAAAAACTAATTGACAGATGAAAAAAATTGGGATACATGGGGATGGTTAGGTTTACAGTTCAGCATGTGAAATTTCATAAAAGATATATGGTTCACTTTGTTGGAGGATTATTGCCTATGTGGCGGAGCACAGATTTGGACACAAGACATGGACAAAACAGATGCGTGGATATGTCAAATCTTTAATAAACTTAAGATATGGATGTGACACAGGCATGACGTACATGCACAAACACAGAGACAGGCTCACACACTCAAATGTTGAACCAGAGAGTTTAGATAAAATATCAGGGAGTTCTAAAAGAATTTTAGCCATTATATTGCTTCGTGATTTGTTCATATGCATTGGATGTTATATTGACTTTTTCAAGTGCAGTAAGTGCACCTTAACATGTAGGTATGTGCAACAAACTGAAAGCTAGGAATGCAAGCGAACCCAAGTAATCGGATCCGGATCCAATTGGGTATCTTTAGTTTGACAAATATGGATATGGTTACAGTCTACAGATACTGCTTAACTATCCATAACATTTGAATACATATCTGAATTGTAGAATGCTTATCTAGATGTAAAAGAACATTATGTCCTAATGCTTATGAGATTAAATTCTATTCACTATTTAGTATTACATTATTGATATCATGATTAATAGCTAATGTGGTTTTATATAATTTCTTATTTTAATGTAATAAGGGACTGAAACTGAAGGTTAAACATCCAGTTATTTGTTGTTAAATAAATTTGGTTAGTATCCATATTGAATTCAAGTTTCAAATTCTTTTTTGATCAAATATGGGTGTTGAGTTCAATAACTGTACAATATACGTGTATTCTTATTGATATCCGCTAGAGAACAAATGCACCAATGCCTAATTCCACTCTGTATATGTTCTCTTTACATCTTTCAAAAAGTATAATGGTTGAAAACTTGTCAAATCTTTACAGAAAGCAGGGTAAAATGTGGGCAGTCAAACCCACGCATACGCAGGCCTCGTCCCTTTAGCTTTTGTTTAGTCTTCCCATGGTCGAGCATAATTATCTCACATCTTATGTTTAAACGTTTATTATCTACATTTTAAAAAAGGGTAAATTACAAGAAATCCTTCAACCAATGTTTAAAATAACGATAACGTAGCAATAACGTTTTTCCTTTGTTATGTTAAAATAAGTTATAACGTAACACATAACGTAGGTTACACGATTTAATATTTTTAATAAAAATAAATATATATACTATATTTAAGAATTTTTATAAACAGAAAAATAATTTTAAAAATCTAAAAAATATCAAAACAATATGTAACACATTTAACAAGTCTCACAACAATTTTTAGTAAGCATCGAGAATCTGAGGTGCTCTGATATCGTGCACTTCCTCGTCAATTTAAGAGAGATCAGAAAGAGATCGACGATGAATTCCTCGTTAATTGAAGAGTCGTGCGACTTTTTGATTTTTTTAGAGCGTTACGACGGCGAGTTCCTCGTCAATTGAAGAGAGAGATCAAAGAGAGAAGAATTGGGGCTCTTCAATAGTCGCCAATGGGAGAGATACAATTGGAGAGAAACCGCAGAGAGAAGAAGAACCGCACAAGAGAGTCATTGTCGTCGTCGCCATCATCGTCCACTGCAGAGAGAGGATGCACTGGGGTGCTTCGATGCTTCGCTCGTCGTTGCCAATTTAGGGTTTCATGTTGATTTGGTTTGTGGAGAGAAATTGCTTCGCTGTTTTATGTTTAGCAACCCGTGTAAATAACGTGAGTTACGAACGTTACGTTATTTTCATAATGTAACGTTCGTAACGCTCCAAAAAATGCTCGTTATTGGGAAGTGTTTTTTTTTCTAGTGTTATATAACGGTCGGGTGTCGTTATATTCTATAACGGGTTATAACAAGTTACATAACGGGGTTTTTAAAACATTGCCTTCAACTATACCCTATTTTTGAGTTAATCTCCCCATCTATAAAACTCAACAAGTAACCCCCTTAACTATCATCGTTAAGTATTCTGTTAACTTTTTAACTATGATGTTGGTCATGAGAATCATATTTTTTTTATATTCCCATCTCACCCTTTTCATAAAAAATCCCCATCCTTCACTTATAAGGAGTTCTAAAATGTTCCAAAAAAAGAAAACTTCAAAAGTTTTAAATGTTTATCTTGGTTTCTAAAATTTTTTAAAAAGAACTTTAGATTTGATCTTCTACGTTCTTGATTCAAGTCCCACATGTTTCCAAAAACCAACAACATTTCCTCATTTCATATTTCTAAATTTCTTAAAATTCCTATATCTGATATTCTTCTTCCTCCTTTCAAAGCTTAAATATTAATCGTAAAGATCTCCAAATTGTCAAAGCCCTTCTAAACCCAACAAACACAAACAAAACCCACTGAAATCAAATGCAAATCGAGATCAATTTATTCATAAATGTTCAAATTGTCCTTGGCGTAGGTGATGGCAATGGTGGCGGCGGGTGGTGAGGTCAAGATAATCTAGTATGGAGCACAAGGTCTTATACAGTAGTAAGAGGATTGTAGTGAGTGGGGCTTCACGAGAAACAAAAGGAAATAAAGAAGAAGAATGAGAGATAATTATTTGAGAGAGAAAGAGAGGGAGAGAGAGGATTTGATCGGGGGGTTGTGGGGGTTGTTGCTGGAAGAGGAATACAGCGAGGAAGTATTCGTTTTCCTATATTATTTTTCTTGTCTTTACTTTTCTTCTCTTTGGGTGTTGCGTTGGGAACATGATTTTGGCTGGCCACTGGGATGGGCGTGAGGGAGAGGAGGAAGCTAAAGAAGGCATTTGTGTAATTTCTTTTTTTAATTTTTATAAAATTCTTTTGTTTTAACGGCTGCCACCTCTGTTAATTGACATTTGGATATATGAGGGGGTTACTTATTGAGTTTTTTTACACGAGGGGGTTAACTGAAAATTAGAGCATAGTTCAAAGGTGTTTCTTCTAATTTACCCTTTAAAAAATTCTAATGTTATTATGGTTTAATACCAACAATTTTTCTAATGTATATTTCACAAACATAATAATTCAACGTGTAAAATGAAGGAAAAAGTATATTTGTTGTGTATCAAATGAGTATCTGAAATTTAAGTTAAATTTTAAATGAGGAAAAATTAGATAACTTTCCTGTAAAATTTCTAATAAGTATCATGTTGGATATGTATAGGACATGCCACAACTTAATAATGGGAGTGTCCCGGCAATGGGGACTTCAGCAAACCTGTATTGACTTGGGATGCAAATTGCAGTCCTGATTTGTAATTTTTTTTTGAAAATGAAAACCTTTTATTTGTGTGCATGTGGCTTTTATGTATTTGATTTTCTCTAGTGCATAGAAAACTATGATTATTAGTTGACTGGATACAAATTTTTGTTGCAGATATTCGATACCGGTTTTCTTGAAGGGTCATTTGGATCATTTCAAGTCAACAATGTTCAAATTTATGGAGGATATGTTCTACACATTGGTTCTTTTTCTGGGGGATAAAGAACTTGTCAGTTGGCGATGATGTCATCTGTAAGGTCAGATATAGTTGTAATATGCTTATATTTATTGTGTTTTATACTTCCGAAGAATCTGTATTTATTGGCTATATGTTCTATCCTTGGTTACACGAACAGGTTGACTATGGCAGACGCACTCTTATTGCCCCTAATCATACATGTACCCACATGCTAAATTTTGCTCTCAGGGTAAGGATGTTAATAGGTTTATATAGATCAGGTGTGAATTCCTAGCTTTTGTTTGCTTGTCCTTATTGTTGTACTGGTGCAGGAAGTACTTGGTGATCATGTAGATCAGAAGGGCTCCATAGTTCTTCCCGAAAAATTGCGATTTGATTTCTCCCACGGTAATTTTTGTGCTTATGTTAGCTTCACATCAACAAATTCACAAGAACTTTAATTTGGACCTTAAATTGGAACAGGAAAGCCTATTCACCCTGATGACTTGAGAAAAATTGAATCAATTGTGAACCAGCAGATTAAAGATGAACTAGATGTATTTGCCAGTGAAGCAAATCTTTCTGCTGCAAAGCGTGTAGCTGGCCTGAGAGCTGTATTTGGTGAAGTAAGCTTTAGATATTTTCATGTGATGTGAAATTTGAATTATTATTTGGTACTGAATGCATTTTATTCTGGTGTCCTGTGTAGGTTTATCCTGACCCAGTCAGAATCGTGTCAATCGGTCGCAAGGTTGAAGACCTCTTAGTGGATCCAGAGAACAAGGAATGGTTGTCATACTCAACTGAATTTTGCGGAGGTCTATTCTGTTGCTAACTTTTGGATTAGCTGATTTTGTTGTATTATACTTCTAAGCTGTTTTCTCCTTCTATACAACTAATACTTGAATTGCACCAGGCACTCACATATCAAACACTCGAGAAGCCAAAGCATTTGCTCTTCTATCTGAAGAGGGAATTGCTAAGGGTGTTCGAAGAGTGACTGCTGTTACAACTGAGTGTGCTATCAGTGCGAAAGAATTGGCGGACTCCCTTGATGCTGAAATAAGCGATGCTTCAAAAGTGGACGGAAGCTTACTAGAAAAGGTACTTTGATATTCCAATGGTAACTTTCAGATTCCTATGTAATATTCCACACGTGACATGGATATTAAACCATATAAAACTTTTGAAGTGGAGTTGAAGTTATTAACAGTATTGTCATAAAATTTTTGTTGAGGAAGGGGCAGGGGCATGTTGTCTGGAAGTGAAACATGGCGCACTATAATTTGTTTTGTTTATATCTTTATGGAGAAGCAAATGTTGGTAGTCGGGGAATGAAACAATTTGAAGTGCAGGGACAAACATCATGAGTGTTGTAGCATTAGATTTTTGCTGATGAAAATGCACACGCTCAGTGATCAAGGCTCATTCTTTGGGTCTATAGAAGCCCCCATCACATTATCCGTCCTTCGGAACATAGATTTAAGGGTTGAAAGTTACTGGTTTTATTCTCTTGTTTAAATGACTTTCTAACTTACCCTAACTACCCACTTGCATGTGCTTTCTTGAAAGTGCAAAATATTGCAAACAAAACTGTAACATGAAAGATTTGAATGTTTCTCTTAGAATATCCTATTTTTTATTTCCTTGTTTTATTTTAGGAAAGTATTCTGTATGTCAGTTTTTACTTCTTTGCTTATAATGTTCTATGCTTCTCTGGAAACAGAGATTTCTTTTTTCTGAAAGCTGAATTGTATATCAATTGCCCTTCCTCTTGGCAGAAAGTTGCATCTCTAAAGAGTAAGACAGATGCAGCAGGTATTCCAGCAGCTAGAAAAGCTGATCTTAGGGCCAGGATATCCCAACTAGAGGTTTGTGTACATTTTGTGAAACAATTACTTTTATGCGTCACTGACCTGAAAAATGCATCTACTTCTAAGTTCTCCTCTGTCAAGTGCCTTACTGTATATAAAGTAATTGTTTTCATAAAGTGAGGCCTGATCAAATGTGACTTATAAAACCAGGATCAAGTTAGAAAGGCGAAAAAGAAAATTAGCGAGGAAAATATCCAAAAGGCAATCAAGGCAGCAACAGAAATTGCTGAGTCTGCTGCTTCAGAAGGAAAAGCTTTTTGTATCATTCGAGTGGATGTGGGTGCTGATACGACTGCTGTTCGAGAAGCAGTTCTTAAAGTCATGGATCAAAAGGTTTGTCTCCTGTTCTTACGGTGTAATTCCACTTTTCTGCTACTCTCTAAATGTGACGGAAGTTACAATAGCTTGGGAGATGTACTCTTCCATGTTTCAGATTGAAGTAAATTGATAATACCAAACAAGAAACATGATTGATTAAATTTTGTTCTCCTCCACAACCCTCCTGGTTGAAATTCCCATGAAATTGTCTATATTTACTCTATCTTTGATGTATATGCTCCTAATTACATTATTGCTTGCCTTTCATGTGAATATCACAGGGATTAGCAGTTATGATATTCAGCACAGACGACGCATCAAACAAGGCTGTTGTGTATGCTGGAGTACCAAACAATAGATCGAAGGATGGTCTTGCGGTGTTGGAGTGGCTGACTTCTGCGATGGGGCCTATTAAAGGAAGAGGAGGTGGTGGGAAAAATGGCATCGCTCAAGGCCAGGTTTGTTTTTCAGATCCTTTGTAGTAAAATTTTTATTTAAAAAAAAATTCATTTATAGTAAATGCTTATAGGCTTCATTTGCTGGTAACAATTGATGATGAAACTGCAGGGAAGTGATGCATCTAAAGTTGAGGAGGCCATGGATCTTGCATCAAAATTTGCGGCAATGAAGCTGCAGTAACTGTCTTCCACGGTGCTTTTTTTTGCTCACACAGACTCATCGGCTCCTTCTCATTTGGGCGTCTTTAATGGAGATTGCATGAGCAAAATTTATCTGGTTTGGGATCATACAAAATTGTGATCACTGATTCCTAGGCAACACATTGTTTCTGTAAGCCATGTAACATTAATGAGTAAACACACTGTACCTTAACTTTGGTAGTCTGTGTTTTAATTTTGATGTTGTCATATATTTTCTTTCTTAAGAAGGAAAACTGTTTATTGACAAAGGGACATGTCCACTGCTGCCTTGAATGTTATTTACATTCGTAAATAAATCAATTTGTCGCATGTGAAGGCACTTTTCCTTTTATTTTGCTTTGCTAGGAGGAATAGAGAAACAAAGAAGGAAAACAATATTTGTGGGGATCGGTGGATTCCTTCTTCGCTGGGTTCGTTACCAAGGAATTTTGAAGCCTCTTCTTCTCTGTTAAAGGTTCGCGATTACAGTTGATGGATTGAGCTAGAACTGAACATTGTGCTTCAACTCTTTGATCCGTTCTCGGCTTCTCACATCTGCGGACTCCTGTACTCCATCTATCTCAATGTTGTGATGCCATCGACTATCCTCTTTTGGATGCCAAGCACCTCCTGGGTCATTTTTATTCCATGTCGACGTGCCACTCTTTATGACAGCTAGAGCCCGTTTCATCCACCTCTGTAACTCCAAGCTCGGCCATCTTCAAGTGTCTGTGGCCACGATGTGACCCTTCCGACTAACAAGCAGTTGGTTTGGGCTTGGCTGGGGGGTGAAATTTGAGAAGACAGGAATTTTGAAAAGGTTATTGAGACTTAGCTTCTGAGCTTTTGAATAGGTTATTGAGACTTAGCTTCTGAGCTTGGTTCTGAATTTTTTTGGATGAATCATGTGGAAAGTGTCGTTGTGAGAATGTGTTTCAAGGTGTGCTCTGAACCTAGCTTCTACTATCCATGAGAGTGCAGGCATTTAGCAGAAGCCTCCTTGCCAATCAGCCTCAACAAATGACTAAAGAACTAAATGTTCGTACCTATTGATTGCTCATTCTCTCAATTCTCAACATGTTAGGGATATGGAACTTCTCTGAACTTCCAATCCCAGTCCTGATCAGCTAACAAAATTGTAACAATAGCTTTTGTACTCGACGAATGACTACAGCCTTATCAAGGATCGTTCAATTTTTTCGTCAAATCACACTTTAAAGTTTTTTAAAAACTGTTTTTAATTCCTCAAAAGGCGTTTGCGAAAATAATATGATGCGGATTATTGGGGATAAATGAAAATTTTGATTTTGAAAGGTTGTTTCTAAGAGTGGTTTTCTTCTTTATGAGAATTTAATTTTGACTTTCAGAATAAGAAAAAGAAGGAGAAATTTGATTTTAAAAGTGATTTTTGCTCCTTGTTTTGATGCATTGTTAGTGATAATTTGATTTGAAAAAGATCTAGAGTGAGGTGAAGGAGGAGAAAGAAGAAGAAGAAGGAGACGAGAAAGGAGTGATTAAATCATTTGAACAAGGACAATTTAATTATTTAAAAAAAATTAGGTAAGTTAATAAATTAGAAAGGAATCTCTTTTTTCTAAAAGATTGGTATAGAGAGTTTAATCTCTTAAAGCCCACAAGATTTAGAGAATAAATTGAAAATACACAGTATCTTCATAAATCAGGAAGATTTTGGGGGTATATATACAATCAAAAAATTTATAAAGTTAAAATTGAATACATTTAGTTATTGTTAGAGTGACTTGTTTAGGAATTGTTTAAAAATGTTATCAGTGAACAATAATTTATTGAGAAGTTCACATTGCTTTCAACTAAATTTCCAGGTTCCAAAATTGTCATTTTGTTTGTGCTAATTATTATTTAGGTTTTTTTAAATCCTTAAATCTTTCTTATTTTTATGCGTGTCTCACAAGCCCTTGTAATTTTAATTTCCTCCCTCAAATTCTTTTAGTTACTATAAATCAGGAAATAATTAGGTTGAGAGTGGTTATAAGTGGAATATTCATTTAAAGTTAATGAAATTAGGGTAGATGATTGTTATACTCTCTCTATTAGTGGTCAACTGCTAATAACTATTATGGGTGGGATGATGAACCCACAAATACCCTAATCTTATTTTCTTTTTACATTTCCTCTCCTTCTTCTCTGAATCCACAAAACTTGAACCAAAAATTCCCATTCCAAGCCTCTTCTTTCTCCTACTCTCATATTTTTTTTTTCTCACTTCTTTCTCCTTACTCCCCGTTATTATACCACATCATTCCAAGCAAAACTAACATGCAAATATGGAGCTTAATATGACCCACAATCAGTTCATGCATCTTGTCAATCACCCATTTTTCTCAAGAAATCTCTATGTTTATAGGTATACTGATCGTTAGTTCCTCTCACAAATTACGTTTTTTTTTTAATTGTTGGGGGTGGGGCGTAAGGTTGGTTTAGGTGGTTACTTTACTAAATGAGGGAATTTATTTTCCGTCCATAGCTAAAGAGTCAAGGGATCACATGTCCAGCTTGTGCCTAATATAAAAGTATTGTTTGGCAATAAGAGTTACCAAGAGTTAGGTTTCTAATTATTGCTAACCTTTTCTTTCGAGATGTAAGGTCGTAACGTGACTTGAACATGAGACACTTCACAACTCACTCTCACTATTTTGTAAGTGAGTCAGACTTCACCGGTCTATTGCTAACTCTTTCAAACACTCAACATTTGCAAGCATTAGAATATAATTATTGTGGGGCTAATCAAAGACAAAATAGATATTAAAAAAAAAATTAACCACTTTAGTCTCTCTTTTTTCACTCAAACCTCTTAATCTTACATTAATTTAGAGTTGGTCCAAGCGTGCACCCCATCTCATGCGAACACTCTCACACTGCTCCTCACTAAATTTCTTACCTCTCCGACTCCATCAATCAAATACACCCGAAGGTGGTTTTAGTCAAAACATGTTCTGATTAACTCTGACTCTAACTTTTATGTTTATTGGGTGGAAATTGTAAGAGTTCGAGGGATCAATTTATAAAGACTTGAGGGGGTTAATATAGAGATAAGAAATTCGTAAAGGACCGATATGTAAAATAAAAATTATTTATTTGAGCACGTGCAATTAGTGCACGTGTGCACGTGCATGAAACCAGCATAAACCCTAATTTGGCCTCCTCACTCCTGTTTCTCTCGTCTCCTCCCTCGCACACCCAAATCTCTTGCAATGAGGAGGAAGAAGGCGACAGATTCTCGTTCCCAAGAGAAAACTTCGTCATCGAATAATCTCAAAACCCTAATCGAGGAGACCTCCTTATTCTTGGACGACCTCGTGAAGCTCATACCGCCAAGGTTCTACGTCCCCGGCCCCGACGACGACGAGCGGCCGTGGTTCCAGGGCCTCAGCAAGGCCGCCAAGGCCTCCGCCAAGAAGCAGGCCCGAGAGAACATCAAGAAGGCCCGCCGCCTCCGCTTCAACCCCGACAACCCCACCTCCACCCTCGACTTCCTCCAAAAATCCATCAAGTCCGACCGAAACCCTACCGACGACGAAGCCGACGCCGACGGAGGCGAGAACCCTAGCTCTAAACCAGCGGAGCAGTCCGTCACCTACGAGGAACTCCGTGAGCGCCTCCACCGCCGGATCGAGGAGCTCCGGTCCGGACGCAACACCCGCCCTAAGAATGAGCCCAGGAACGACCAGGGGAAGAGGAAGAGGGAGCATGAAGGGAAATCAGAGAGGGAGGAGAAGAAGGAGAAGGCAAAAGATGAGAGCTTGGCTGACTTAACCTTTGGAAAGCTGAAGATTGGGGACGAGGATGAGAAGAGGAAGAAGAAAAAGAGGATTTCGAAGGTGCAGGAGTTGGAGAGGGCCAAGAGGGTGGAGGAGCTGAAGAAGGATCCGGAAAAGGGGAGATTGTTTCGAAGAAGCATTCATGGAAGGCGGCAGAGAGCAGGGCAATGGGGTGAAGGTGCATGACGATTCAAAGCTGTTGAGGGAGAGTATAAAGAAGGAGCAGAAGAGGCAGAAAAAGCATGCGGAGAAGTGGAAGGAGAGGGTGGAGGGCAGGGAGAACGCAAGGAAGGAGAAGCAGAAGACGAGGATGGATAATATCAAGGACAGGATTCATCAGAAAAAGATGAGGAGGATTGAGAAGAGGGAGAAGAAACTCATGAGGCCTGGGTTTGAAGGAAAAAGGGCGGGGTATATCAATGAGTGAATGAGCTTATGGTCATGGTTGAAGTGGAGGTAAGGGGAACTGTCGATGCTTGTATTGGATTACATTTTGTAGGGTGTAGGAGATTTAGAATCTTTCCTACAGTAAAATTTTGTTTCATGTTTAAATTATGCAAGTTATGTGATTTAGATATTTTCAATGGATTAGCTGTGAAGTGCTTATGTTATACTTTTAAGAAAAAATATAGAATGCCTGCACCATTCCTAGTCTTTACAAATTGAGATAATGCTATTAGCTTACTGATATGAATTTTATGTTATGATACTTGAAAATCAATTTTACTTTTTGTTGATGTAGAATACTTTGAGGGCGCGGTTGACGGTTATCATAGGGGTTTACTGCAACTTCTTTTCCCTTACTTAGTTTGTTTGACTAGCTAGTTTATAAACGTATGATAAATATAAATGTATTTTAATAGCTATTAATGCTATAATAAATGGATGATGATAGGTGAAGGTCTATTTTTATACTTGGAATGATAAGTAGCTATTTTCCCCCTCCGGGGAGTAGTTTTGAAGGTGGGTGGCTTTTATAGTACTGAAGATAGAAGAGTTTTCTGTTTTTTATTCTTCTACTTTTATTTGAATGGTCAGGGCCAATATATAGCACTATATTTGTAATGTGGTTGACTCCGTTCTACGTAGTGGTAGTGAGATTCATAGTTCAGTCTGAGACTCCATTTAAATGATTTTGTGAATGGGTATAATAGGGAGAGGTATATTTTGCCCATGCTTGGAGAATTTGGAATCTGAAGTTTGATTTTTGGTTTGTGGCTGAGCTTATGAGTAGGCTGTGTATGTTCAGAGGGTAATTAATTCTATATTAAGAATTTGTGGGTCATCAGAATGTGCGATGAGCTCTTAATGCTCCTACTGTTCTTGTGGTGACATGTGACCTAGCGCTGTAATGTTTTCTTGCTTAAGTTCCTATTGCCTAGGTCTTAGAGATGCTGTTGAGGAGGATGTTTGAGGTACCAATTTTATAGCAACATTGTGAACATTCTTAAATATCAACATTTCATATTAACTTGACAAGCAAGGGAATTGTAGTCTTTAGTGTCTTTCTTATGTGTAATGATGAAATTGAGGAGGGAGTCTGATGACAGAGAGCTCAGTGGCCATTCTCCTCTATCCCTAAGCTGCTATCTCTCTCGATATAAAAACCTCTGCCTCGTTCTCAACTTGTTTTCTTAGAAAGGTTCCTAGATAATCAGCAGCAATCATGCTATTAGAAACACCAGAGGGATTATATAGTTTTAGATTAAACCTATTGCGTGGATTTGGTGAATCCGGCATAGGAGGAAGCACCGGAGGGATTATATAGTTTTAGCTTAAACCTATTGTGTGGATTTATTGAATCTGGCATAGGAGGGGTTATCTAGTTTTAGCTTAATCTATTGTGTGGATTTGCTGAAATTTGAAAACTTCTCTCAAATGATTTTTGGTTTCATCTCAATTCTTATTCATCCTATGGTTTGTTAGGATTGGGGGTGAGCGAGATGGGGTTGGGTTGTCCAGGCTCGCACGTGGTGAGTGCGTGCATGTGCTGTTTTGTTCAGTGGGTTTATTGATAATTTCCCTCTTCTATTGCTTATCTGTTACTTTTGGGTTGATCTCTGTGTTCATCCCGTGGTCTGTCATTCTTAGTTGCGTGTGTGCACGTTAGTAGGTTACCTGTACTTGGATATATCCCAACATTTGGATCTGATTTCTGAAATTTAATTTGTAGTTTGTTCTATTCCCATTAAGTTGAGCTAAAATTTGTACTTTCTTTTTTAAATATGTTACTGTTAATTATTACTCCATGTAGTCATGTAATAATTATTAGGAGTTTTTTTTTGGTGAACAAAGGCCGTAGACCAGTCGTGACCGACCCAACCCTCTTACCATCTGAGCCAGACCTCAGTGGCACCAAGAGAGATATTGTAGGACATGTCCTGTCAATGTATGTGTGCACCTTTATTTTATGAACTTAATTAAACTTACAGAAGATTTGTATTTTAATTTGAGAATTTTCTTTTAATTAGATGAGTATTCTTGAAATCTTAACTTTTCACTTCCCGCTTCCTTTGCTAGACAAATCCTAATAACTTCAGCTAGTTGGTCATTGCTTAGAGATAAAAAGTTATCATGGCTTGTAGCGAAATGTGATTTCGGGAATGTTTGAAATACGGTGACTGTATTATGCCGCTCCTTGCACTTTCTGGACTACTTTTCTTGCTTCCTGTGAACTCTGGATGGTTCTTTATGAGCTTTAAGATTCAAAACAGGCAGAACTTGATGAACCAAGCTTTGGAAGATGCTGGTTTGTTTCTGTGAGGAGAAATCATATTAGGATTATGTTAGCTGTTGTGAGAAAGGGTATAATATTATAGCTAGATCATACTGTCTTTGGTATTTCAATCTTGTTATGATGTTTGTTAGTTTACACTTAGTTTATTTAAGTGGGTCCTTAAAGTGAGAATTATCCCTTGACTATATACTGACACCCATTATCGAGAATAGTTATTATACACAATTTCTCCAATTACCATTGATTGTAACACCGTGATTTTAAAAGTAAAGGGTGATTGGGACAAAAGCTAAAACGCGGAAAAGAACTATGACATCTGAACATGATTCTTGCTTTAGTATAATAGGAACTGGATCAACTTGCATGTATCCAGTAGGGTCTAACTATGCATAATGTTTTTGCCCGTTTCGTCAATTATGGCATGTGAATCAGAATGGAAGAATTGGAGTTCCGGAGAAATCTTATGAGAACGAGGATATAAAAGTCAGAACCAGGCTGAAGAATATTCATTGAAGTTATAGTGGGAGAACTGATTCCATGTTCAACTAGATATAAGAGAAAAATCTTGTGGCCATGTTCAAACAATGGACACAATGAACACAGATGGATAGAGCATTGTTTGAATTTGGGAGAATATTGTTGAGCAATATATGATTATTGTACTCTTGAATCAAAATGTGAAATTTATGTGATATCAAGGCTTGCATTGTTGTCTAACTTCAATTGGCTATTGCACATCATGGAGGGCCTGGCTGTTTAGATTACACTGGGAGCTAAATAACTGCACTGGTTGGGGTTAAAGTAGTTTGGAAGAGTTTGCATAATAAAGTGGACATCTTGGGACAACTAATTATGGTGCCATATAAAGTTGTTCAGAGTCCTGAACTAATCTGCAAAGCTGGCACCCGTAGAATATGCAACCAATTGGATGATGTGTTTGATGTTAAAATTTTATCTGTACCCTTCAAAAAAATCTACTGTCATTTTTTATCTGTTTCTCATTGCGTTGTTTTAGTTGGTGATCATGATTTTTTCAGTATAGAACCAACGCGACATTAGGCTTGAACTTTGAGACTTTATGCATATCGAGTCGGCTCAGACGCATACAGTATAGGCTTTAACTCATTTGAACAGCTTTGCACATTATGGCATTGTGTGAACTTGATTTCTTTGTGTGCTCTTGAGAATTGCCTAGATTCTCACACGAAGTGGCCTCGCTTCCACACTCAAATTGGTGAGTCCTTCACGAATTTTCTGCAATCTTAATTGCTATGAACTAATTAAGAGATACTTTCATCCTCTTAATATTACAAATAAGCACTGTACTATTGTAGGGAAGAGCTTATATGCATTTATAGTGCTTCTCAAATCATTCTTTAATTTCGTTTTTATCCATTGAACCTCTTCTTGGTGCTTCCAATCTGAAGTTGGGTCTCCATTGCGATAATTTAGTTCGTAGGCTTTAGGCCCATTCTCCTCAATCTCTCTAACACTTGTCTCCTCGAAAGACTTTTAGTTAGAGGGTTTGTCAGATTCTTTTTCAATCTTACAAAGTCAATTGCATTAACTTCATTTTTCTGCAATTGATTTATTCTATTGTCCCTCAGACGTATGCGTCTAGATTTTCCATTATATGTTTTGGATTTAGCCTTAGCTATAACAACTTGACTATCACAATGAATAGGTATTTCAGGAACTGGCTTGTTCCACAGAGGAATATCTGCAAGTAGATTCTTGAGACAGTTTGCTTCTCTAGTGAGATCGAGAGCTATGAACTGTGTTTCCATAGTAGATCATGAAGTACAGGTCTACCTAGTGGAATTCCGAGCGACAACTCCAACAAGTGTATAAGCGAACCCATTTGTGGTTTTCGTCTCATCAGTATTTAAGATCCAGTTTGCATCATTTTATCCATCCAAAACAAAAGAATGTCCTTCATAAAATAATTCATAGGATGTCGTGTCTTTGAG
>JAVJIF010031825.1:0-206274 GCA_038442645.1 Agave tequilana | reverse complement strand
TGCGAAAGAATTGGCGGACTCCCTTGATGCTGAAATAAGCGATGCTTCAAAAGTGGACGGAAGCTTACTAGAAAAGGTACTTTGATATTCCAATGGTAACTTTCAGATCCTATGTAATATTCCACACGTGACATGGATATTAAACCATATAAAACTTTTGAAGTGGAGTTGAAGTTATTAACAGTATTGTCATAAAATTTTTGTTGAGGAAGGGGCAGGGGCATGTTGTCTGGAAGTGAAACATGGCGCACTATAATTTGTTTTGTTTATATCTTTATGGAGAAGCAAATGTTGGTAGTCGGGGAATGAAACAATTGAAGTGCAGGGACAAACATCATGAGTGTTGTAGCATTAGATTTTTGCTGATGAAAATGCACACGCTCAGTGATCAAGGCTCATTCTTTGGGTCTATAGAAGCCCCCATCACATTATCCGTCCTTCGGAACATAGATTTAAGGGTTGAAAGTTACGTTTTTTATTCTCTTGTTTAAATGACTTTCTAACTTACCCTAACTACCCACTTGCATGTGCTTTCTTGAAAGTGCAAAATATTGCAAACAAAACTGTAACATGAAAGATTTGAATGTTTCTCTTAGAATATCCTATTTTTTATTTCCTTGTTTTATTTTAGGAAAAGTATTCTGTATGTCAGTTTTTACTTCTTTGCTTATAATGTTCTATGCTTCTCTGAAACAGAGATTTCTTTTTTCTGAAAGCTGAATTGTATATCAATTGCCCTTCCTCTTGGCAGAAAGTTGCATCTCTAAAGAGTAAGACAGATGCAGCAGGTATTCCAGCAGCTAGAAAAGCTGATCTTAGGGCCAGGATATCCCAACTAGAGGTTTGTGTACATTTTGTGAAACAATTACTTTTATGCGTCACTGACCTGAAAAATGCATCTACTTCTAAGTTCTCCTCTGTCAAGTGCCTTACTGTATATAAAGTAATTGTTTTCATAAAGTGAGGCCTGATCAAATGTGACTTATAAAACCAGGATCAAGTTAGAAAGGCGAAAAAGAAAATTAGCGAGGAAAATATCCAAAAGGCAATCAAGGCAGCAACAGAAATTGCTGAGTCTGCTGCTCAGAAGGAAAAGCTTTTTGTATCATTCGAGTGGATGTGGGTGCTGATACGACTGCTGTTCGAGAAGCAGTTCTTAAAGTCATGGATCAAAAGGTTTGTCTCCTGTCTTACGGTGTAATTCCACTTTTCTGCTACTCTCTAAATGTGACGGAAGTTACAATAGCTTGGGAGATGTACTCTTCCATGTTTCAGATTGAAGTAAATTGATAATACCAAACAAGAAACATGATTGATTAAATTTTGTTCTCCTCCACAACCCTCCTGGTTGAAATTCCCATGAAATTGTCTATATTTACCTATCTTTGATGTATATGCTCCTAATTACATTATTGCTTGCCTTTCATGTGAATATCACAGGGATTAGCAGTTATGATATTCAGCACAGACGACGCATCAAACAAGGCTGTTGTGTATGCTGGAGTACCAAACAATAGATCGAAGGATGGTCTTGCGGTGTTGGAGTGGCTGACTTCTGCGATGGGGCCTATTAAAGGAAGAGGAGGTGGTGGGAAAAATGGCATCGCTCAAGGCCAGGTTTGTTTTTCAGATCCTTTGTAGTAAAATTTTTATTTAAAAAAAAAATTCATTTATAGTAAATGCTTATAGGCTTCATTTGCTGGTAACAATTGATGATGAAACTGCAGGGAAGTGATGCATCTAAAGTTGAGGAGGCCATGGATCTTGCATCAAAATTTGCGGCAATGAAGCTGCAGTAACTGTCTTCCACGGTGCTTTTTTTTGCTCACACAGACTCATCGGTCCTTCTCATTTGGGCGTCTTTAATGGAGATTGCATGAGCAAAATTTATCTGGTTTGGGATCATACAAAATTGTGATCACTGATTCCTAGGCAACACATTGTTTCTGTAAGCCATGTAACATTAATGAGTAAACACACTGTACCTTAACTTTGGTAGTCTGTGTTTTAATTTTGATGTTGTCATATATTTTCTTTCTTAAGAAGGAAAACTGTTTATTGACAAAGGGACATGTCCACTGCTGCCTTGAATGTTATTTACATTCGTAAATAAATCAATTTGTCGCATGTGAAGGCACTTTTCCTTTTATTTTGCTTTGCTAGGAGGAATAGAGAAACAAAGAAGGAAAACAATATTTGTGGGGATCGGTGGATTCCTTCTTCGCTGGGTTCGTTACCAAGGAATTTTGAAGCCTCTTCTTCTCTGTTAAAGGTTCGCGATTACAGTTGATGGATTGAGCTAGAACTGAACATTGTGCTTCAACTCTTTGATCCGTTCTCGGCTTCTCACATCTGCGGACCCCTGTACTCCATCTATCTCAATGTTGTGATGCCATCGACTATCCTCTTTTGGATGCCAAGCACCTCTGGGTCATTTTTATTCCATGTCGACGTGCCACTCTTTATGACAGCTAGAGCCCGTTTCATCCACCTCTGTAACTCCAAGCTCGGCCATCTTCAAGTGTCTGTGCCACGATGGACCCTTCCGACTAACAAAGTTGGTTTGGGCTGGCTGGGGGGAAATTTGAGAAGACAGGAATTTTGAAAAGGTTATTGGACTTAGCTTCTGAGCTTTTGAATAGGTTATTGAGACTTAGCTTCTGAGCTTGGTTCTGAATTTTTTTGGATGAATCATGTGGAAAGTGTCGTTGTGAGAATGTGTTTCAAGGTGTGCTCTGAACCTAGCTTCTACTATCCATGAGAGTGCAGGCATTTAGCAGAAGCCTCCTTGCCAATCAGCCTCAACAAATGACTAAAGAACTAAATGTTCGTACCTATTGATTGCTCATTCTCTCAATTCTCAACATGTTAGGGATATGGAACTTCTCTGAACTTCCAATCCCAGTCCTGATCAGCTAACAAAATTGTAACAATAGCTTTTGTACTCGACGAATGACTACAGCCTTATCAAGGATCGTTCAATTTTTTCGTCAAATCACACTTTAAAGTTTTTTTAAAAACTGTTTTTTTTTTTAATTCCTCAAAAGGCGTTTGCGAAAATAATATGATGCGGATTATTGGGGATAAATGAAAATTTTGATTTTGAAAGGTTGTTTCTAAGAGTGGTTTTCTTCTTTATGAGAATTTAATTTTGACTTTCAGAATAAGAAAAAGAAGGAGAAATTTGATTTTAAAAGTGATTTTTGCTCCTTGTTTTGATGCATTGTTAGTGATAATTTGATTTGAAAAAGATCTAGAGTGAGGTGAAGGAGGAGAAAGAAGAAGAAGAAGGAGACGAGAAAGGAGTGATTAAATCATTTGAACAAGGACAATTTAATTATTTAAAAAAAATTAGGTAAGTTAATAAATTAGAAAGGAATCTCTTTTTTCTAAAAGATTGGTATAGAGAGTTAATCTCTTAAAGCCCACAAGATTTAGAGAATAAATTGAAAATACACAGTATCTTCATAAATCAGGAAGATTTTGGGGGTATATATACAATCAAAAAATTTATAAAGTTAAAATTGAATACATTTAGTTATTGTTAGAGTGACTTGTTTAGGAATTGTTTAAAAATGTTATCAGTGAACAATAATTTATTGAGAAGTTCACATTGCTTTCAACTAAATTTCCAGGTTCCAAAATTGTCATTTTGTTTGTGCTAATTATTATTTAGGTTTTTTTAAAATCCTTAAATCTTTCTTATTTTTATGCGTGTCTCACAAGCCCTTGTAATTTTAATTTCCTCCCTCAAATTCTTTTAGTTACTATAAATCAGGAAATAATTAGGTTGAGAGTGGTTATAAGTGGAATATTCATTTAAAGTTAATGAAATTAGGGTAGATGATTGTTATACTCTCTCTATTAGTGGTCAACTGCTAATAACTATTATGGGTGGGATGATGAACCCACAAATACCCTAATCTTATTTTCTTTTTACATTTCCTCTCCTTCTTCTCTGAATCCACAAAACTTGAACCAAAAATTCCCATTCCAAGCCTCTTCTTTCTCCTACTCTCATATTTTTTTTTTCTCACTTCTTTCTCCTTACTCCCCGTTATTATACCACATCATTCCAAGCAAAACTAACATGCAAATATGGAGCTTAATATGACCCACAATCAGTTCATGCATCTTGTCAATCACCCATTTTTCTCAAGAAATCTCTATGTTTATAGGTATACTGATCGTTAGTTCCTCTCACAAATTACGTTTTTTTTTTAATTGTTGGGGGTGGGGCGTAAGGTTGGTTTAGGTGGTTACTTTACTAAATGAGGGAATTTATTTTCCGTCCATAGCTAAAGAGTCAAGGGATCACATGTCCAGCTTGTGCCTAATATAAAAGTATTGTTTGGCAATAAGAGTTACCAAGAGTTAGGTTTCTAATTATTGCTAACCTTTTCTTTCGAGATGTAAGGTCGTAACGTGACTTGAACATGAGACACTTCACAACTCACTCTCACTATTTTGTAAGTGAGTCAGACTTCACCGGTCTATTGCTAACTCTTTCAAACACTCAACATTTGCAAGCATTAGAATATAATTATTGTGGGGCTAATCAAAGACAAAATAGATATTAAAAAAAAAAATTAACCACTTTAGTCTCTCTTTTTCACTCAAACCTCTTAATCTTACATTAATTTAGAGTTGGTCCAAGCGTGCACCCCATCTCATGCGAACACTCTCACACTGCTCCTCACTAAAATTTCTTACCTCTCCGACTCCATCAATCAAATACACCCGAAGGTGGTTTTAGTCAAAACATGTTCTGATTAACTCTGACTCTAACTTTTATGTTTATTGGGTGGAAATTGTAAGAGTTCGAGGGATCAATTTATAAAGACTTGAGGGGGTTAATATAGAGATAAGAAATTCGTAAAGGACCGATATGTAAAATAAAAATTATTTATTTGAGCACGTGCAATTAGTGCACGTGTGCACGTGCATGAAACCAGCATAAACCCTAATTTGGCCTCCTCACTCCTGTTTCTCTCGTCTCCTCCCTCGCACACCCAAATCTCTTGCAATGAGGAGGAAGAAGGCGACAGATTCTCGTTCCCAAGAGAAACTTCGTCATCGAATAATCTCAAAACCCTAATCGAGGAGACCTCCTTATTCTTGGACGACCTCGTGAAGCTCATACCGCCAAGGTTCTACGTCCCCGGCCCCGACGACGACGAGCGGCCGTGGTTCAGGGCCTCAGCAAGGCCGCCAAGGCCTCCGCCAAGAAGCAGGCCCGAGAGAACATCAAGAAGGCCCGCCGCCTCCGCTTCAACCCCGACAACCCCACCTCCACCCTCGACTTCCTCCAAAAATCCATCAAGTCCGACCGAAACCCTACCGACGACGAAGCCGACGCCGACGGAGGCGAGAACCCTAGCTCTAAACCAGCGGAGCAGTCCGTCACCTACGAGGAACTCCGTGAGCGCCTCCACCGCCGGATCGAGGAGCTCCGGTCCGGACGCAACACCCGCCCTAAGAATGAGCCCAGGAACGACCAGGGGAAGAGGAAGAGGGAGCATGAAGGGAAATCAGAGAGGGAGGAGAAGAAGGAGAAGGCAAAAGATGAGAGCTTGGCTGACTTAACCTTTGGAAAGCTGAAGATTGGGGACGAGGATGAGAAGAGGAAGAAGAAAAAGAGGATTTCGAAGGTGCAGGAGTTGGAGAGGGCCAAGAGGGTGGAGGAGCTGAAGAAGGATCCGGAAAAGGGGGAGATTGTTTCGAAGAAGCATTCATGGAAGGCGGCAGAGAGCAGGGCAATGGGGGTGAAGGTGCATGACGATTCAAAGCTGTTGAGGGAGAGTATAAAGAAGGAGCAGAAGAGGCAGAAAAAGCATGCGGAGAAGTGGAAGGAGAGGGTGGAGGGCAGGGAGAACGCAAGGAAGGAGAAGCAGAAGACGAGGATGGATAATATCAAGGACAGGATTCATCAGAAAAAGATGAGGAGGATTGAGAAGAAGAGGGAGAGAAACTCATGAGGCCTGGGTTTGAAGGAAAAAGGGCGGGGTATATCAATGAGTGAATGAGCTTATGGTCATGGTTGAAGTGGAGGTAAGGGGAACTGTCGATGCTTGTATTGGATTACATTTTGTAGGGTGTAGGAGATTTAGAATCTTTCCTACAGTAAAATTTTGTTTCATGTTTAAATTATGCAAGTTATGTGATTTAGATATTTTCAATGGATTAGCTGTGAAGTGCTTATGTTATACTTTTAAGAAAAAATATAGAATGCTGCACCATTCCTAGTCTTTACAAATTGAGATAATGCTATTAGCTTACTGATATGAATTTTATGTTATGATACTTGAAAATCAATTTTACTTTTTGTTGATGTAGAATACTTTGAGGGCGCGGTTGACGGTTATCATAGGGGTTTACTGCAACTTCTTTCCCTTACTTAGTTTGTTTGACTAGCTAGTTTATAAACGTATGATAAATATAAATGTATTTTAATAGCTATTAATGCTATAATAAATGGATGATGATAGGTGAAGGTCTATTTTTATACTTGGAATGATAAGTAGCTATTTTCCCCCTCCGGGGAGTAGTTTTGAAGGTGGGTGGCTTTTATAGTACTGAAGATAGAAGAGTTTTCTGTTTTTTATTCTTCTACTTTTATTTGAATGGTCAGGGCCAATATATAGCACTATATTTGTAATGTGGTTGACTCCGTTCTACGTAGTTGGTAGTGAGATTCATAGTTCAGTCTGAGACTCCATTTAAATGATTTTGTGAATGGGTATAATAGGGAGAGGTATATTTTGCCCATGCTTGGAGAATTTGGAATCTGAAGTTTGATTTTTGGTTTGTGGCTGAGCTTATGAGTAGGCTGTGTATGTTCAGAGGGTAATTAATTCTATATTAAGAATTTGTGGGTCATCAGAATGTGCGATGAGCTCTTAATGCTCCTACTGTTCTTGTGGTGACATGTGACCTAGCGCTGTAATGTTTTCTTGCTTAAGTTCCTATTGCCTAGGTCTTAGAGATGCTGTTGAGGAGGATGTTTGAGGTACCAATTTTATAGCAACATTGTGAACATTCTTAAATATCAACATTTCATATTAACTTGACAAGCAAGGGAATTGTAGTCTTTAGTGTCTTTCTTATGTGTAATGATGAAATTGAGGAGGGAGTCTGATGACAGAGAGCTCAGTGGCCATTCTCCTCTATCCCTAAGCTGCTATCTCTCTCGATATAAAAACCTCTGCCTCGTTCTCAACTTGTTTTCTTAGAAAGGTTCCTAGATAATCAGCAGCAATCATGCTATTAGAAACACCAGAGGGATTATATAGTTTTAGATTAAACCTATTGCGTGGATTTGGTGAATCCGGCATAGGAGGAAGCACCGGAGGGATTATATAGTTTTAGCTTAAACCTATTGTGTGGATTTATTGAATCTGGCATAGGAGGGGTTATCTAGTTTTAGCTTAATCTATTGTGTGGATTTGCTGAAATTTGAAAACTTCTCTCAAATGATTTTTGGTTTCATCTCAATTCTTATTCATCCTATGGTTTGTTAGGATTGGGGTGAGCGAGATGGGGTTGGGTTGTCCAGGCTCGCACGTGGTGAGTGCGTGCATGTGCTGTTTTGTTCAGTGGGTTTATTGATAATTCCCTCTTCTATTGCTTATCTGTTACTTTTGGGTTGATCTCTGTTGTTCATCCCGTGGTCTGTCATTCTTAGTTGCGTGTGTGCACGTTAGTAGGTTACCTGTACTTGGATATATCCCAACATTTGGATCTGATTTCTGAAATTTAATTTGTAGTTTGTTCTATTCCCATTAAGTTGAGCTAAAATTTGTACTTTCTTTTTTAAATATGTTACTGTTAATTATTACTCCATGTAGTCATGTAATAATTATTAGGAGTTTTTTTTTGGTGAACAAAGGCCGTAGACCAGTCGTGACCGACCCAACCCTCTTACCATCTGAGCCAGACCTCAGTGGCACCAAGAGAGATATTGTAGGACATGTCCTGTCAATGTATGTGTGCACCTTTATTTTATGAACTTAATTAAACTTACAGAAGATTTGTATTTTAATTTGAGAATTTTCTTTTTAATTAGATGAGTATTCTTGAAATCTTAACTTTTCACTTCCTGCTTCCTTTGCTAGACAAATCCTAATAACTTCAGCTAGTTGGTCATTGCTTAGAGATAAAAAGTTATCATGGCTTGTAGCGAAATGTGATTTCGGAATGTTTGAAATACGGTGACTGTATTATGCCGCTCCTTGCACTTTCTGGACTACTTTTCTTGCTTCCTGTTGAACTCTGGATGGTTCTTTATGAGCTTTAAGATTCAAAACAGGCAGAACTTGATGAACCAAGCTTTGGAAGATGCTGGTTTGTTTCTGTGAGGAGAAATCATATTAGGATTATGTTAGCTGTTGTGAGAAAGGGTATAATATTATAGCTAGATCATACTGTCTTTGGTATTTCAATCTTGTTATGATGTTTGTTAGTTTACACTTAGTTTATTTAAGTGGGTCCTTAAAGTGAGAATTATCCCTTGACTATATACTGACACCCATTATCGAGAATAGTTATTATACACAATTTCTCCAATTACCATTGATTGTAACACCGTGATTTTAAAAGTAAAGGGTGATTGGGACAAAAGCTAAAACGCGGGAAAAGAACTATGACATCTGAACATGATTCTTGCTTTAGTATAATAGGAACTGGATCAACTTGCATGTATCCAGTAGGGTCTAACTATGCATAATGTTTTTGCCCGTTTCGTCAATTATGGCATGTGAATCAGAATGGAAGAATTGGAGTTCCGGAGAAATCTTATGAGAACGAGGATATAAAAGTCAGAACCAGGCTGAAGAATATTCATTGAAGTTATAGTGGGAGAACTGATTCCATGTTCAACTAGATATAAGAGAAAAATCTTGTGGCCATGTTCAAACAATGGACACAATGAACACAGATGGATAGAGCATTGTTTGAATTTGGGAGAATATTGTTGAGCAATATATGATTATTGTACTCTTGAATCAAAATGTGAAATTTATGTGATATCAAGGCTTGCATTGTTGTCTAACTTCAATTGGCTATTGCACATCATGGAGGGCCTGGCTGTTTAGATTACACTGGGAGCTAAATAACTGCACTGGTTGGGTTAAAGTAGTTTGGAAGAGTTTGCATAATAAAGTGGACATCTTGGGACAACTAATTATGGTGCCATATAAAGTTGTTCAGAGTCCTGAACTAATCTGCAAAGCTGGCACCCGTAGAATATGCAACCAATTGGATGATGTGTTTGATGTTAAAATTTTATCTGTACCCTTCAAAAAAATCTACTGTCATTTTTTATCTGTTTCTCATTGCGTTGTTTTAGTTGGTGATCATGATTTTTTTCAGTATAGAACCAACGCGACATTAGGCTTGAACTTTGAGACTTTATGCATATCGAGTCGGCTCAGACGCATACAGTATAGGCTTTAACTCATTTGAACAGCTTTGCACATTATGGCATTGTGTGAACTTGATTTCTTTGTGTGCTCTTGAGAATTGCCTAGATTCTCACACGAAGTGGCCTCGCTTCCACACTCAAATTGGTGAGTCCTTCACGAATTTTCTGCAATTAATTTGCTATGAACTAATTAAGAGATACTTTCATCCTCTTAATATTACAAATAAGCACTGTACTATTGTAGGGAAGAGCTTTATATGCATTTTATAGTGCTTCTCAAATCATTCTTTAATTTCGTTTTTTATCCATTGAACCTCTTCTTGGTGCTTCCAATCTGAAGTTGGGTCTCCATTGCGATAATTTAGTTCGTAGGCTTTAGGCCCATTCTCCTCGATCTCTCTAACACTTGTCTCCTCGAAAGACTTTTAGTAGAGGGTTTGTCAGATTCTTTTTCAATCTTACAAAGTCAATTGCATTAACTTCATTTTTCTGCAATTGATTTATTCTATTGTCCCTCAGACGTATGCGTCTAGATTTTCCATTATATGTTGGATTTAGCCTTAGCTATAACAACTTGACTATCACAATGAATAGGTATTTCAGGAACTGGCTTGTTCCACAGAGGAATATCTGCAAGTAGATTCTTGAGACAGTTTGCTTCTCTAGTGAGATCGAGAGCTATGAACTGTGTTTCCATAGTAGATCATGAAGTACAGGTCTACCTAGTGGAATTCCGAGCGACAACTCCAACAAGTGTATAAGCGAACCCATTTGTGGTTTTCGTCTCATCAGTATTTAAGATCCAGTTTGCATCATTTTATCCATCCAAAACAAAAGAATGTCCTTCATAAAATAATTCATAGGATGTCGTGTCTTTGAGATATCTCATTATTCTGTCTAAGGCATTCCAATAAGAATTATTTGGATTGCTAGTGTACTGACTAACCCTTCCAACTGCGTAGGCTATATCAGGTCTAATACGATTAGCAATGTAATTAAGGCAACCAATTACTTGAGAGTTGTGCCATACCTTCACCTTTATTCTTGATAAATCAGGTATTAGCATAAAAAAGAGTGTCAACAGATTCACAATCAAAATAGTTAAATCTCTTAAGTACTTTTTCAATGTAATGAGATTGTGAGATACCAATTTCCTCATGTGTATGTTTAATTATAAGGTCTAAGATAACATCAACTCCTCTTAGATCTTTCATATCAAAATTATGAGATAAAGGAATTTTGTTTCATTAATCACATTCATGCTAGTATCAAAGATAAGAATATCATCAACGAAAAGACACATAAGAACATGATCATTTTCAATTGATTTGCTATACACGCATTATCTGAGTCATTAATAGCAAAACCGTGAGACAATACAACTTGATCAAATTTCTCATGCCACTGAGTGTGAGCTTGTTTTAACCCATATAAGGATCTCATTAGTTTACAAACTCGATGTCTTAGACCAGAAACAATGAACCCTTCGGGTTACTCTATATAAATATTCTCTTCCAAATCACCATTCGGGAAAATTGTTTTCACATCCATTTGATGTATTTCTAGCTTATAGATAGAGTAATTCCTAAAAGAACTCTAATAGTAGTTATCCTGGCTAAAAGAGAATATGTATCAAAACAAAGCTACTCCTCTCTGCTTAAACATTTTGGCAACAGGTCTGGCTTTAAATTTTTCTATGAATCCTTCAGTCCTCAGTTTTTTTCCCCTGAACATCCATTTGCATCCAATGGGTTAGTACCGTGGGGGTAGATCCACTAATACCCAAATCATGTTAGCCATTATAGTCTTTTTTACTACTCTAGCCAATTTATATCATCTTTCCAAAAAGTGAGTCATTGGAAGACATTACAGCTTCAAAGGTGGTGGGGGTCTTCTTCTAATGTTCCATACTAAATAAGTAATGGAACATTCAATCAGAGGATTTTGCTCTGTAGATAATATAGGTTCAAATGTTAAAGAGAGTATGTCCTTCATAGGAAAGACTCAAAGAATGTTGCAACCCTAGACTCAATGATGGTGTTAGAGTCAATCTCATTCACTTCAGAGTTAATAACAAGGAATCTGTAGGCTACACTATGTTGTGTATAGCCAATAAACACAAAATCAATAGTTTTTGATCCTAACTTTTTCTTTTTAGTTGGAGGTACTGCTTCTTTAGCAAGATACCCCACACTCTAAAGTATCTAAGGTTGGATTTACTATCCTTCCATTACTCATAAGGGATTTTCTCACAGTTCTGATAAGTATCCTATTACCCTATTTAAGATGTGACATGGAGTAAAGTCTCTCCCTATAAGTTGTTGGGTTAACTAGAACTACATAGCATAGAATTAATCATGTCTACAAGAGTCATATTTTTTCTTTATGCTACCCCATTTTGGTGAGGAGCATAAGGAGCAATAACTTCATGAATAATACCATTATTTTCACAATAAGCAAAAAATTCATTTGAGATGTATTCATTTCCTCGATCAGATTTAAGGACTTTGATTTTTAGATCGAGTTGATTTTTAACTTTATTTCATTTTTTGAAGCAACAAATCTCTGAAAAGCTTCATATTTAGATCTAATCTGAAATATATGTCAATATTTAGAGAAATCGTCAATAAATGTAATAAAATATCTCTTTCCACTATGAGTCATGATACTGTTTAGTTGGTAGATATTGTTGTGGATTAGGTCAAGTAGTTTGGTACTCCTCTCAATTGATTTGAACGATTTCTTGTATTGCTTAGTTTGGATACAAATCTCACATTTATTTTCGTTTAGAATATAGAGTTCAAGAAGCAAATCTAAAGACATCATTCTTTTGAGACTGTTCAAGTTAACATGTCTTAATATACCATGCTAAGTATCACATGAGAGAAAAGTGGAATGAAAAATAGAAACAAATAAAGAAGTTATATTATTTAACTCATTACTCGAATGAGCTACACATAATTTGAATAATCCCCCATAAGTATAGCCTTTCCTAATAAAGTTTCTATTCAAAGAAATAACTACTCTTTTAGACTCAAATACAAGTTTGTAGCCATGTTTATTTAACAAAAAATCAGAAATTAGATTTTTATTGACATCCGGTATATGTTGCATGTTATGTAGTGCAAGAATTTTTGTAGAAGAGAGCTTCAAGTCGACTCTTCCCTTTCCAAGCACCATGGCAGTACTAGAGTTTCCTATCATCACAGATTCATCTTTTTCTACACACTGATAGGAGGAAAATGATTCTTTATTAGGGCATACATGTACATTTGCATTAGTGTCAATTCATCAATCATTAGGTTGGTAAATTATGCTAAAATCTGTATACTTAGAGACTACTGACCTTGTACCATCGGTTTTGCCAGAAATAGTCCCGTCTATCATCACATGAGCCTGAGAACATTCATAGCTCTAGACAGAGGAGCACATCTAGGGTTTTTTTTCCATGCCCTTCTGGTGGCGGCACTGTCTGGCGAATCAACTAGTTTTATCGCAGACGAAGCATTGTGCTTTAGACTTATCCTTCCCAATGTTGGGGTTTGGTTTCAGAGAATTTTGAGACTTCTTCTTGTTCCCATTGGGGTATGGCCTGTGGTTTTGTTTGGAGTTTCTCTGTGGCTTAGGCTTTTGCTCATTTATTATCAGTTTACCCTCAAATTTTGCAGTGGGTGGTTCTTTATGTCTGTTTCCACTTTCTTCCTCAATACAAAGAGATATAAGAAGATCATATAATGAAATACTCTCTCTTATATTTGAGGGATAAATCAAATTCTTTCCAATAAGAAGGGAGTTTATTTGTGAAGGCTGCTACTTGGATCTTCTCTAAAAAAAGCATGAATGGGACATTTCATGAACGATGGCTTGAAGTTCATTTGTTTGGGCCAGGACTAGTTTTTCATTTATGATCTTGAACTTTAAAAACCTATCAACAATGTAGGTTTGAGAACCTGCCCCTTCAGAATAATATTTTTTCTTTAGAGCTTCCCAAAGCTCCTGAGCCCCTTCAGTGGTGCAAAAAGCATCATATAATTTATCAGATAAGTAACTGAGGATCTTACCATGGCAGATAATTTTTTTATTTCAACATCACAGGGCCTAGCAGGCTCTTGTTGTTCTAAAGATGAAGGGTTTCAGTCAATATGAAAGCAAGCTTAAAACATGTTAACCAATGAAGCAACTTACGTTGTCACATTTTAAATTTAGTTCTGACAAACTTCTCATGTTTAGATGAATTATTGATCAGGGGTGGATATTCAATTGCCATGCACCCCATTATGGAGGGATTTTAGGGGATAATTTTACCCCTGAATGTCCCTATAAATAGCGATTAAAGCTATTGAAGGGGGGTTTTTTTTATTAAAAAAAAAGCAAAACAGCTACAAAGTTCAGAAACTTTGAGCATTCAAAAGGGGGGGAGAGAGGAAAAAAAAAGAATTATTCTTCAAAGGAGAACTCCAACACTTGTCATGTTCAAGTGAAATTATTTTGCATCCTCAAAATGATGCAAGAGAAGCTTATCGTTCAGCCGGTCAACGGAGAAAAAGATTCACTCTCTATCGCCACACGAAGAACCCAACTTTAAACAAAGGGGAGATTCAAATATTCTCCCTTTTCGTAATCATATTGTATCCGTTGAATTAAAAGAAGGATAAAACAAAATTTATCATAAACCGTTGGAAAATAAAAAGGCTCAATAACTAAGAAGTACAAATATAATGAAGAAGAAAGTGATGCAGAGACAAGATTTAAGGAGGCACGAAGAATCATTGTTTTTAGGATAGATTTCACCTCCCCAGTGGTGCACCTGGTTCACGATGATCTAACCCTGAGGATACAATGAGAAGTCTTGCTTGCTAGCCCTCGCGATGTGCACTCAACGTTCATACTTGTTACTACGAGAACTGTCATTTGCTCAGAAATAAGAAGATTGTAGGGAACTCAGGAAGAAGAAGTTTGAGGGAGAAGAGATTATTTGTTGTGTTTTTTCTGAAAGGCCCGGGTTCCATTGGGGTGGGGTTGCGCTGCGTGCGTATACAACTTTACACTAGATCTCAAGTGGATGGAAGCACGTGTTCTATTATAAACCCAATAAGGTTTGGTATTTCGTCTCATTAAGACAAAATAATATTGCCTTCAAGTGCTCACTCTACAATTCAAAGTCAAAATTTAGGTTAAAAAATCCAACAAATTTGTGTGAAATTCAACTAGTTCATACTGTTACAGATATGATTTTTATTGACTTATTAGAGGAGATGGTCTTTGCTAGACTTTAATCAAGGGAGAAACTACATTGCTTTTGCACTCTGGATCTGCAATCTAAAATTACCACTGATCAAGAAAGAAACAAAAAAAAAAGGAGAAAATCTCCTTTCTACTCTTTGCTATATTATGAGCGATGATGTTCACCACTTATAAGTAGGGGGAGAATGGGTTGGGTTGGGCCGGGCTAAGTCAAAGTTGACCCAAACTGAAATGAGCGGGCTTTGGGCTAGTCCAAACTTGAACTGGACATGTATTGACCTGCCCAAATAGTGCCCAGTTTCATTTGGGCTAGCCCCCATTAGCTATTATAAATAAATAAAAAAATCATGCCTTTTGCAGTCAAAAACAAAATCTGATCTTCTTGTGGTTCTCTCTCAACCCATACCCAGCAGTACCTCCGAGCGCCCCTTGAACTCCTCCTCTGCTTGCTTGCAGATGTAGGAATAAAAGACCCGCTGGGCATGTTGGGACTTTATTGGGCGCCAATAGTGGGCTAGACCCAATATAAAAGATCTCATCAAGATAAGATAAGATAATCTTGATTTGAAATTCAAATCAAAATTGATCTAGATCTTAATAATTGTTGTTAGATTACAACTATATCTCCAAAGATCTTGCTAGTTGCAGATGAGAATTACAACTCTATCTCTTAAAATCTTGTTGGCTGGAGATGAGAATTATAAGCCTATCTCCTAACCACTATATAAACCATGAGAATTAAAATGTGGGATAGAAGTTTTTCTTCCACAGAAGAAGTTTTTCTTCTACTAAAGAGTAAGAGGGATCCTCATCTCTTTTTTCTCAATCACAAAGTGATTTCATTGGGTACTTGCATTGTGGATTTAAGGGTGACTGACGTCCACCTACTGTCGAGGATCGAGATGACCACAAGGAATGAGATTGAATCTGCTACTACTGTTTTCGCTGAGGTAATTCTAATCCCTCTCCTTCATATTTCTGTTTATCCAAAATTTCTGCTTTGATATCAGAGCATTCTTGTGGAATTTTTGGATTGAGGGATGATCGAGTATAAATCGATCCTAGGGATTTTTCCCCTTTTTACAAACTTTAGGGAATTCATCTCCTTCAGCGCTCGTACCCCTGGGATGCGCTGCAGCCATTGTAACGGCCAGCTGGCGCCTAGGGGCACTGCTCGGTCTACCAGAAGCGTTGATGCGGCCTGTCTGTAGCGCCCCCAGGGAGGCGCTGCTGCGGCCTGCTGGAAACGCCCCCTGAGGAGTGCTGCTACTCCCTGTTGGCAGCGCCCTGAGGGTGGGGCGCAGCCAACTCTAATGGCAGTGCCCCTGGGGGCATTGTTACCACAACCGACAGCGCCCTGGGGATGTCGTCGGCTCTGCCAAGGCTGGCAACGCCCTTCGGGGGCGCTGCTACCATAGTTGGCAGCGCCTCTTGGGGCACTGCCACTGCTGCCGCTGTTGCGGCCAGACAACATCGTTGGTGGTACTGCCGCAGTAGCTCCCACGGGGGCTACCATCACTGCTGCAGCTTGCGCAACATTGCTTTGGCCGGGAGCGCCCACGAGCGGCGCTACCACCGACGACAAATCCCTAAGGGATTCTATAGGACTACTCCCTGAGCAAAGCTCGAATTTGGAGCAGCCCTTATAATAATTATTTTTGGCATGCTAGTTGTATTTCAAAATAATTTATTTGAGTGGGAGTATAATTAAGATTTGTTTTAAGCTCCTATACATATTTTGCGTACAAACCTAATTTAAAGTAATAATAAATGTTTGATATAAATGATGATTTTGAGTTTAATGATCTTTCTATTTTGTATCGTATATGAATTATTGGCTTTAAATTAGGATATTTTGCTGTAAAATAAATATTATTTATATGTGCCAATAATAATATTTTTTATTCTTGTTTGCACATCTTAGATGGTGTCCAAGAATATAATTGTTGAGTTGAACAAAAAAGAGAATCTGAACGGTGAAAATTATGACATTTGGCACCGCAAAGTTCAGATCTCCTTGATGAGCAAGAGATTTTAAAAATCATGACACAGTCTATGGAGGCTCCCCTAGAGGAGGGCAGCGGTCCACAACACTGACGCGATATTGAGGCAATGCAGAATGGGCCCAGAAAGATCATTTTGTGTGCTTTGTTATGTTGAGCAGCATGCACAATGAGTTGATCAGCACGTTCGAGGACTATAAGGCTGCTCGTGAAATATGGAATGCCTTGAAACTCAAGTTTGACGGAACCTCTGCTACGAGATTGCGCGCATTGACTCTCAAGTTTGACTCTCATAAGATGTGCCTTAATGAGAATATGAAGTAGCATCCGAGGCAGATGTCATCCATGATTCACGAATTCAAAGCAGCTGGAAACAACTTGAGTAATGAACAAGTCTAAGTTGGCATCCATTTTCTGCCTGACACTTGAGAACAAATGAGATTGAACATGACACAGAATGAGAACATTAAGACATTTGATAATCTTTCGCGTCATTTGGAGCTTGAAACTGAGCGGCTTGGAAGCTTCTAAGGCTAATGGCGCATCTTATACTGCTCAGCTCAGTTCGCGTAGGCCATTTGGGTTGAAGTGTAAGAAAAATCAAAGCAGAAAGAATGGGAATCCTGGACATGCACCTGTTTCTCAGAAAAATTAAAAGCATGTAAAATCTTTATTTGATTTTAAAGAAAATTATATTGGATCAATAATTCGATTACAAAAGAGGGAAGAATGGTTGATCTCTTCTTTGTTTAATGCTGGGTTCTTCGTGTAGTGGTGGAGAGTGATTCTTGTTTTTCGTTGACGAGCCGAACTGGAAGTTGATCTTCAGATCTTCTTACTCTCTTTGAAAGCACACTGGTAAAGTATAAAACCTTAATCAGTAGCTAAAATCTCAAAGAGGTCATAGAACTTGAACATAGCAAGTTTTTAAAGAGTATTTTCTTCAGCAGTCTTGTGCTCAAGGTTCATTCTTTTGTAGTTATCCAGCTTCAAGTATTAAGCATCAAGTGTGCCTTTTTGAGAATTCTCCTCCTCTGGCCAATGGCTTCTTGGGTTCGTCCTCCAGAACTCTCTCCTTTTTCCCCTAGCTATTCATAGCTATTTATAGAGGATTCTGGGTGTAACCAACCCCTTAAATTTCTCCATAATGGGAGGGGTGTAACCAACCCCTTAAATCTCTCCATAGTAAGTATTCCCCATTATGTGGAGAGAAAATAGGGTATAACTGACCAAGTTCATGGCTGTCAGTTACAGCAGAAATGCGAGTTTTGTGCTGGACACGGACCTCACTCTGATGTTGAGACGCGGAGCTCACAGGCTCGCGTTTGTGTTGGAACACGGAGCTCACAGGCTTGCATTGAAGTTGAAACGTGAAGCTACGCAGACTTGCATTTTGATGTTGAAATGCGACCCTGAGGTCCGCGTATTGAAGAGCAGCATGACTATCGCGTTTGGCACAGAACGCGATCCTCGTGTCGTATTGTTGATGAAGTATGACGTCCGCGTTTGAGGTTAGAACGCGATCTCCGCTTTTGCAAGGTCCGCATCTAAGTTTTGGAAATGCGACCTCCACGTTTGACAAAGGACGCGAGGTCCGCGTTTGGGTTGAAACGCGACCCTCGGGTTTGGTATGAGGCCTGCGTCTGAAACTTAGTCTTCAGTAATTTTTAGACAGCGTACAGTGCCTGAGAAGGCTTATTCTACCAAGCGCACGAGAGGCAAGCGTGGTAGTAACAAGGGCAAAACTAGCACAACATGTTTTAACTGTGACAAGAAAGGATACTTCGCTCATGATTGCACTGAGCCGAAGAAGGTTCGATCAATTGCCGGAGATCACTTGGAAGTATGGTCAGGAAGAGAACTATTAAGAAGTAAACAGATTCGTCTTACCGGGCTAAGAAGCAAGAGCAGGAAAGAGGAATGAATCGGTTGACAGCCTTGACCGGGCACTCTCTAACTTGAGTTCTCGATTTATTTTTATTACTAGTCATGTAATAGTAACTCAACCATCCTCTGATTGGATTGTTGACTTAGAAGCAACCAAACATGTAGCGAGGGACTGAGTTGGATTTGTGGAGTATCATCAAATACCGTCGAGTAGCAAAGTTCTCTACATGAGAAATGATGATAGTATGGATGTGCTGAGTATAGGTACCCACAAGTTAGACTTATACGGAGGATGCGCACTTCTAATGCATGATGTCCTTTTATGCTCCTGATGTTCGACGAAACTTGTTTTCGATTACTGCTTTGCTTAGGCTAGGTTTTCATTTGTCCTTCAAAAATAATGGTGTTCAAATGAATTATTTGTTTTGGATATTTGTTATTCAAATAATAATTCTAATTTCTTTTTTACTACTGCGGATAATTCTATTACTTGGCCTGTTAGACTTGGCCATATTGGTCAAGAAGAATGAACAAGCTAGTTAGAGAAGCCTATTAGGCCGGCTCGCTAAAGTTAGCTTGCCTACATGTGAACATTGCTTATCAGGCTAGTAGACTAGGAAGCCATTCGGCAAAGCCACAAGGGCATCTTCACCTCTTGAACAATCCATTCCGACATCTGTGAGCCAAGAAGTGTGAGGACACGACATGTTGCCACCTATTTCATTACATTTATATATGATTATACTTTCTATGGTCATATTTTTCTGATCTCCCACAAGTCAGAAGCATTAGATTGCTTTAGATGTTACTTGAATTTAGTTGAGAATCAGAAGAATGAAACAGTGAAAGCTCTTCGTACTGACCGAGGAGGTGAGTATTTATCTAAGATATTTAAGTAACTCTGTAATAAAAAAGGGATTAAGAGAGTTGACGATTTCTTACACTCTACCATTACACTCCGCAACAAAATGGTGTGGCAGAGAGACAAAATTATACTCTCTTAGACATGTTTAGGTCGATGATGGCACATGTCAACCTCCCAATATCCTTCTGGGGGGATGCTTTGTTGACAGTGGTCTACATTCTTATCTGTATGCCCTCTTAATCGATTTCAACAATGCCATATGAGGTTTGCACGGGGAGAAGGCCTGACTTAAGCGACATGAGCCCAAGGGGGCAGCATACTATGTTCACAACAACTCCCATGCTTATTGGAAACTTAGCCCTAGAGCAAAGAAGTGCATACTCATTTGATACTCTGATAAATCTAAAGGGTATTTGATGCTCGGTCGTATTTGATGTTCGGTGAATAGCTATATGGAACGATTACTGAAATTGAATCACGAGATGTGGTTTCCTCGAAGAAAAATTTCCAAAAAAAAGGGGATATCGATGACATTGATAGATTTTTTTTTTAAGGTGGACGAGTCACATGAAGGCGCTCTTAATCCTGATCAGGAAGATGATAGTGACCTACTGCCTAGTGGGAGTGTACCTTCGAGTAAGAGTGTACCATTAGGGACTGATTCCGAAGCTATATTTTTGTGTAGACGCCAACATGAAAACATCTCTCGTCGTCGCTTTGAGGTCGAGGTGGAAGCTTTCATGTGTGCTCTGCAAGATACAGATGAACCTGAAAACTATAAAGAGGCTATGACATCCCCAAGTTCTGAGAAATGAAAACTTGCTATGCAAGATGAGATAGAATCAATGAGAAAGAATCAAGTCTGGGACTTGGTAGATCTTTCATGTGAGCGTACGACTATCAGAAACAAATGAGTTTTAAAAGCCAAACGCAATGCAGAGGGTTCCATTGAAAGGTATAAAGCTCGACTCGTGGCGAAAGACTATACTCAAAGAGAGGGTATTGAATCTGAGGAAACCCTCCCACCAGTAGTGAGGTTTGCCTCAATTCGCCTAATTCTAGCTATTGTCGCCCATTTGGATTTAGAACTTTACCAAACGGACGTTAAGATTGCATATCTCAATGAAAAATTGGATGAGGAGATATACATGAATCAACCTATTGGCTTTATAGTAAATAGGAAAGAGTGCAAAGTTTGCAAGCTCCGACGATCCATCTATGACTTGAAACAATTATCCAGACAATGTTATTTCAAATTTCATCGAGTCGTTACTTCTAACGGGTTCACGATGATTGAGGAAGACCATAGTGTGTATGTTAAACGGTCCAAAGGTAATTTTCTAATTCTTTCTTTGTATGCAGACGACATACTTTTAGCTAAAAATGACTGAAAAACACCTAGAGGGGGGGTGAATAGGTGTAATTGCTAATCTAACAATCTTTTTAAAATTAAGATGGATGAATGATGCAACGATCTCTCAAAACAAGACTAAGAGCCGAATACCCCGTGAGAGGTTCTGAACTCCTTCCTCCCAATTCCCCTTGAATGGGTTAGAGGTGCGCAATGCAACCTTGTTGCATGAGAATTGATTGAACAAAGAATGAATAATATGCAATGATGAAATGCACACAAGATATATCACAAGTATCACAAACTAGAGGCAATAACACAAGGAAAGAAAACTAGATCTCAAGCAAGTAATTGAAAGCAATAGAGAGCAAGAGAAACTTAAAGCAAAATGGACACAAAGCAATCGCAAACACAAGATGTTTGTTTCGAGGTTCGAGCCACCGCTCTACTCCCCGCCTTCACCTCCGTGAAGGGTTTCCACTATCCACCGAGGACGATTACAACGGTCTATCGAAGACCCGAGCACCGAGCTCCACCAATTACAATGACCTCTACCGAAGAGGTGTCTCCATAAGAACAAGATGAGGAACAAGCAACCAAAGTGATCACAACAAGATCACTAAACTCTTTACAATATCTCTCTCTTTTACAACTTCCTTATAGAATGAGTAAGGGATTTTTGGCTCTAAGAAGTGTAGTGAGAAAACACTCAGTTGTAGGATGATTTTTGCTAGAGAACACAACTGAAAACAAGCTCAAGAAAGAGTTGGAAATGAAGAGCTTAAACACTTTTCTTTTCTTTTTGAAAACTATGAAAACTTGAGGATTTTTCTTGATTTTTTGCAAGAGACTCTCCTCCTCTATTTATAGGGAGAGAAATAGGTTAAAAACAATTTATTTTAACCTTATTTGACCTGAAAAAATTCTCCAAAATCTCAGAAAAAGCCTGCTAAAACAGATCAATAAAACAGATTTCAGAATTGCACAAATGAGGAAAGAGCCGTTGGGCTTTTGCAGGCCTGGCGGTCGACCGGGCCGGTCGGCCGCCAGCTCTGCTGGTAAAGAGCCGTTGGGCTCGGGTCGACCGGTCCGGTCGACCGTCCTCTAAGAGAAAACACAGTTTTCTTCGGGCGGTCGACCGAGAAAACCCGAGAGCAACTGCTTTCAGTCGGTCGACCCGAGCGGTCAGCCGACAGACGTGCACAAACGTGCACGTCCTGACACTGGCGCCGGTCGACCATGCCGGCCGGTCGGTCAGCCTGAAACAGGAAAATCAGCAGGATTTTTGACTTTGAAAAATTTTGTAAAAAATGTTTTGAAGTAAAGAAAGGTAAGTAATATACTGGAAAGAGTATACATACATGATCTAAACATGATATTTATATTTGTAAAACTTAGGGTCATGTATATATATATATATTAAGGCATGAAACTAAAGTTTTGACCATGAAAACTTGAATACAAAAACGTGTGTGTGTATCCTAGAGCCAATTTTCAAAACTCAAACTTTAACAATCTATTTCTTACATTGGTTCTAAGTACTACAAGTGCTTCAAGAGGGCTTTTCACCATATGATCTTCAAAACTTGATTCTTGAGCCTAATTTGAGTTGACTTGAGTCCAAAATACTCTCCTTTAGGGAAGAACCCTTCTAGTTGAGTTAGAACCCTGAAACACACTTAAACAACAAACATTATTAGTACAAATAACTAATATGTTTTGTAATCATCAAAACACACTAAACACGGGTGATTGTAACCTTGGGCCAACAATCTCCCCTTTTTTGATGATGACAAAACATATACGTTATTTAAACAAAAATGGAAGAAGAGCTTGGAAAGCTCCCCCTCAAATAATGTTATGTATCAAGAATGTCAATGAAGAGCTAAATACATAAGGCATTGAAAACACATAAATTTTGTTAAAAACTCAAATGCATCTCAAATACATCAAACACACTTATACTTTACTTTTACTTTTTCTCCCCCTTTTTGTCATACATCAAAAAGGGTTAAACAAAACAAACAAAAACAAAAGAAATTTTTCTTTAAGAATCCATAATGCAAACATTCAACTCACCACAAATAAAGGAAAATCTAGCATAATCCAATGGTTTAGTAAAAATATCGGCAAGTTGAAAATCGGTAGAAACATAATCAATATAAATATCACCTTTCTCATAATGATCTCTAAGAAAGTGATACCTAATGTCAATGTGTTTGGTTTTACTATGTTGATTTGCATTCTTTGTCATGTGAATTGTACTAGTATTATCACAAAATATTTTAACATGATCAAAGAGTAAATCATAGTCGAGGAGAGTATGTTTCATCCAAAGAACTTGTGCACAACAAGCTCCGGCTGCAACATACTTCGCCTCGGCGGTTGAAAGGGCTACCGAATTTTGCTTTTTGGAAGACCAAGATACAAGACAATTACCAAGGAATTGACATGTTCCACTTGTGCTCTTCCTATCTACCCTACAACCCGCATAGTCGGCATCCGAAAAAACTCTTCATATCAAATAGTCCGTTTTCGGATACCACAACCCTATTTCAATAGTGCCCTTAAGGTATTTAATAATGCGTTTTACCGCTACTAAATGAGACTCCTTAGGACATGATTGAAAACGAGCACAAAGACAAACGGAAAACATGATATCCGGCCTACTAGTCGTTAAATACAATAAACTACCTATCATGCTACGATAAAGTTTAATGTCTATACTTTTACCTTGTTTATCCTTATCAAGCTTTGTGGTTGTTGCCATGGGAGTTTTGCTCACTCTAGCGCCTTCAAGTCTGAATCTCTTGATGAGTTCCTTTGTGTACTTAGCTTGATTGATGAAGATCCCATCCTTCCTTTGCTTGATTTGGAGTTCAAGGAAATAGTTGAGCTCCCCCATCATAGACATTTCAAATTCATTCTTCATGCATGATTCAAAAGCTTGGCAAAGAGATTCATTAGTAGAACCAAAAATATCATCTACATAAATTTGCACAATAAGAATATCATTTTCTACATGTTTTGTAAACAAGGTTGTGTCAATTTTACCTTTCTTAAAACCATTTGAAATTAAAAATGAAGAAAGTCTTTCATACCAAGCCCTAGGGGCTTGTTTTAAACCATAAAGAGCTTTATCTAATTTAAACACAAAATCCGGATGTGTAGGATCAACAAACCCGGGGGTTTGTTCAACATACACTTCCTCTTCAATAAAACCATTTAGAAAAGCACTTTTAACATCCATTTGAAATAATTTAAAATCTTTATATGAGGCAAATGCTAGTGTCATCCGTATGGCTTCAAGCCGTGCTACGGGTGCAAAGGTTTCTTCAAAATCGATTCCTTCGATTTGAGTGTAACCTTGGGCAACTAACCTAGCTTTATTCCTAACAACGTTACCCGATTCATCCAACTTGTTCTTAAAGATCCACTTAGTACCAATTGTTGGTCTATCGTGGGCATAGGAACAAGGTGCCAAACTTGGTTATGCTCAAATTGATTGAGTTCCTCTTGCATGGCTAGCAACCAATATGAATCGGCCTCGGCTTCGAGGACGTTCTTGGGTTCAACATGAGAAATAAAAGCATAATGTCCACAAAAATCATGAAGTTTAGAGCGAGTGGTTACCCCTTTAGATACTTCACCTATGACGAGGTCCTTGGGATGATGAGGATTGTATCTCCAATCCTTTGAAAGTTGTTGAGTAGGCTCCATTTCATTTGTTTGATTTTCATTTCCTTGAGCCTCTTCTACTTTAGCTTCACTTCCTTCATCATCCTTTGGCTTGTCTCCCATAGTAGGTGTATCCTCCAAGGTCACTTTCTCCAAGCCTTCATCCAAAACATCTATTTATAAACATTCTTAACAAACAAATTAGATTCTTCAAACTTAACATGTATAGATTCCTCAATAGTCAAAGATGATTTATTGAAGATTCTATAAGCCTTACTTGTATTAGAATAACCCACAAAAATTGCCTCATAAGATTTAACATCAAATTTTCCTAAATTATCTTTTGTATTTAAAACAAAACATTTGCATCCAAAAACCTTGAAATATGAAATATTTGGTTTTCTAGAGAAGTACATTTCAAAAGAAGTGTTTGAAGTATTTTTACATAAGAAAACACGATTTGATATATAGCAAGATGTATTAACGGCCTCGGCCCACAAATAATGTGGTAGACCATATTCACTTAGCATTGTCCTAGCCATCTCTTGAAAAGTTCAATTTTTTCGTTCAACTACTCCATTTTGTTGTGGAGTTCTAGGACAAGAAAGTTCATGCTTAATTCCATGTTCTTCACAAAAAGTGATAAAGGGTAGGTTAATGAACTCACCTCCTCTATCACTTCTTATTCTTAAAATTGAAGAATCTTTTTCCTTTTCAACTCTTTTCTTAAAGGCTTGAAAATGTGAAAAGGCTTGATTTTTGTGTTCAAGAAAGAAAACCCAAGTAAAACGTGAAAAGTCATCAACCAAAACAAATGCAAATCTATTCCCACTTAGACTTTTGGTTTGAGTAGGACCAAATAAATCCATATGGATTAACTCCAAAGGACGTGATGTCATGATATCCTTAATTGACTTGAAAGAAGACTTAGTTTGTTTCCCAAATTGACATGCGTCACAAACTCGGTCCTTTTCAAAATTCAAACAAGGAATACCTTTCACCATTTCCTTTGTATTTAATCTAGATATATGGTCAAAAGAAATATGACCTAATCTTCTATGTCACAACCAAGAGTCGTCATCGAGGGCTTTTAAACAAGTAATATTACAAGACATATTAGATATATCTATCATATAAACATTACTTTCACGAAAACCGAAAAACACACAAGTATTAGAAATTCTATCAATTACTTTACAAACTACATTATCAAAAACTACATCAAAACCTTTATCACAAAGTTGACTAACACTCAAGAGGTTATACTTGAGGCCATCAACTAAAACAACATTCTCAATTAAAGGGGATGTACCAAGTTTGATATTACCGATACCGATGATTTTACCCTTGGCATCATCTCTGAAGGTGACGGTGCCACCTTCATGGTATCTTGATAGGGTTGCAAAGTTGTTGATGTCCCAAGTCATGTGCCTTGAGCAACCACTATCAAGATACCACAATCCTCTACGTCGTTGGGCCTTGGAAGGTACCTACATCATTTAACAAAATTGTTGACTTTGGTACCCAAATTTTCTTGGGTCCTTGAAAGTTAGTGCTTCGAACCCAAACATTATGACAAGATGCACTTAGTCTATCATAGCAAAAATTAGCTAAGTGCCCTTTCCGCCCACAATGTGAACATGAGAACACTCTTCCATACATGAATGCATGATGTGAGTGTGAAGTGTGAGCATGTTTTGGGAGTTTGCCACGATGTAAAGGTTGTGTGGTATGAACATGAGCATGAGCATGGTAAACATTTTTCTTAGGGCTTGTTTCTTAGGAAACATGGCCTCTATCTTCTTCTTATCAAACTCACAATTTTTCAAAACAATTCCTAATGAGTCTATTCTTTCTTTAAGCATGGTAATCTCATTAGAATCAATTAGCGGGGACTTGTCTTTACAAGAAATCTTATATTTGTCAAAATCTTTTTGGGTGGAAACAAGAGTGGAAAGTAATTCATCTTTTTCTTTAAAAGAGTAAAAACTTGATGATTAAGAGATTCATTTTCCTTTTTCATTTTTAAATACTTTTTCTTAAGAAAATCATAGTTATGTGATAATTCTACAAAAGCTTCTCCTAATTCATCCATGGAAAGTTCATCATTAAGAGAAGTGGAAGGGGTTACCTTGCTTGTGCTTTCATTTGCCATGAAGCACATGTTGGCGGTATCAATCTCCTCCTCGGATTCGCTCTCGGAATCCTATGTTGCTTTCATTGCCTTCTTCTTGTAGGGCTTCTTGGAGGTGGAAGGCTTTACTTTATCCGGACACTCCGCCACTATGTGTCCCGGCCTTTGACAATTGAAGCAAATAATCTTTCTTTCTTCTTTACCTCCTTGCATCTCTTTCTACCTTGGAACTTGGCCTTGTTATACATCCTCCGAACATTCTTGACAAGAAGTGAGAGCTCTTCGTCATCTTCTTCTTCATCATCTTCGTCGGAGTGTGATGATTGACTTTTGAAGGCTATTGTTTTCTTCTTGGAAGGAGCCATGTCCTCCCTAGCTTTTCTCTCCATCTCATGGGTTTTGAGGTTCCCAATGAGACCAATTAGCTCCATCTCCTCCTTGTCATTGAGTTCCTTCAAGGTGGTTGCTTTCACTTCCCATGAAGGAGGAAGAGCCCGGATGATCTTTCTAACTCTTTGATCGTTGTCGATAGCATCACCTAGAGAAGAAAGTCCATTAGTAATCTTAGTAAATTTTGTAACCATATCATCTATGGTTTCATTTTCTTGCATGCAAAAATTCTCATATTGGGACCGAAGAAGGTCTATTTTAGCCCTCTTCACTTGTGAAGTCCCCTCATGTATAACTAGCAAATGTGTCCAAATTTCATATGCGGACTTGCAATGAATAACTCTAGCTATATCATCATCATTAAGGGCTTGAAGGAGTGCATAGTGAGCCCTAGCATTGGCATCAAATTCTTTAGTCTCTATTTCGGACCAAGTGGATTCATCACCGGGGGGTGCACTAAAGGGTTTGGTCACGGCCTTAGCAACTCGACTACCTAGAGATTACAAGAAAACGGTCATCTTAACCTTCCATATGGGAAAGTTAAGTCCATCAAACTTAGGGGGTGTCTTGATACCATCGGCCATCTTTACTAAGTGAGAATGAATGAAATGATTAGCAATATTAGGATATATCTAAGGTGGTAAGCCAAGAGCCTAGTAACCAAGCTCTGATACCAATTGAAAAACACCTAGAGGGGGGTGAATAGGTGTAATTACTAATCTAACAATCTTTTTAAAATTAAGATGGATGAATGATGCAACGATCTCTCAAAACAAGACTAAGAGCCGAATACCCCGTGAGAGGTTTTGAACTCCTTCCTCCCAATTCTCCTTGAATGGGTTAGAGGTGCGCAATGCAACCTTATTGTATGAGAATTGATCGAACAAAAATGAATAATATGCAATGATGAAATGCATACAAGATATATCACAAGTATCACAAACTAGAGGCAATAACACAAGGAAAGAAAACTAGATCTCAAGCAAGTAATTGAAAGCAATAGAGAGCAAGAGAAATTTAAAGCAAAATGGACACAAAGCAATCGCAAACACAAGATGTTTGTTTCGAGGTTCGAGCCACCGCTCTACTCCCCGCCTTCACCTCCGTGAAGGGTTTCCACTATCCACCGAGGACGATTACAACGGTCTACCGAAGACCCGAGCACCGAGCTCCACCAATTACAATGACCTCTACCGAAGAGGTGTCTCCACAAGAACAAGATGAGGAACAAGCAACCAAAGTGATCACAACAAGATCACTAAACTCTTTACAATATCTCTCTCTTTTACAACTTCCTTATAGAATGAGTAAGGGATTTTTGGCTCTAAGAAGTGTAGTGAGAAAACACTCAGTTGTAGGATGATTTTTGCTAGAGAACACAACTGAAAACAAGCTCAAGAAAGAATTGAAAATGAAGAGCTTAAACACTTTTCTTTTCTTTTTGAAAACTATGACAACTTGAGGATTTTTCTTAGTTTTTTGCAAGAGACTCTCCTCCTCTATTTATAGGGAGAGAAATAGGTTAAAAACAATTTATTTTAACCTTATTTGACCTGAAAAAGTTCTCCAAAATCTCAGAAAAAGCCTGCTAAAACAGATCAATAAAACAGATTTAGAATTGCACAAAAGAGGAAAGAGCCGTTGGGCTTTTGCAGGCCTGGCGGTCGACCGGGCCGGTCGGCCGCCAGCTCTGCTGGCAAAGAGCCGTTGGGCTCGGGTCGACCGGTCCGGTCGACCGTCCTCTAAGAGAAAACACAGTTTTCTTCGGGCGGTCGACCGGGCGGTCGACCGAGAAAACCCGAGAGCAACTGCTTTCAGTCGGTCGACCCGAGCGGTCGGCCGACAGACGTGCACAAATGTGCACGTCCTGACACTGGCGCCGGTCTGCTTTCAGTCGGTCGACCCGAGCGGTCGGCCGACAGACGTGCACAAATGTGCACGTCCTGACACTGGCGCCGGTCGACCGTGCCGGTCGGCCGGTCAGCCTGAAACAGGAAAATCAGCAGGATTTTTGACTTTGGAAAATTTTGTAAAAAATATTTTGAAGTAAAGAAAGGTTAGTAATATGCTGGAAAGAGTATACATACATGATCTAAACATGATATTTATATTTGTAAAACTTAGGGTCATGTGTATATATATATTAAGGCATGAAACTAAAGTTTTGACCATGAAAACTTGAATACAAAAACGTGTGTGTGTATCCTAGAGCCAATTTCCAAAACTCAAACTTTAACAATCTATTTCTTACATTGGTTCTAAGTACTACAAGTGCTTCAAGAGGGCTTTTCACCATATGATCTTCAAAACTTGATTCTTGAGCCCAATTTGAGTTGACTTGAGTCCAAAATACTCTCCTTTAGGGAAGAACCCTTCTAGTTGAGTTAGAACCCTGAAACACACTTAAACAATAAACATTATTAGTACAAATAACTAATATGTTTTGTAATCATCAAAACACACTAAACACGGGTGATTGTAACCTTGGGCCAACAATGACGAGATGATCGTCGCCTCGTAGAGCTGACTGTCCTCAAAATTTGAGATGATGGACATGGGTGAAGCAAGTCATGTGCTCGAAGTTAAGCAAGTTATGTGCTCAGATTTAAGATTCTAAGAGATCGTTCTAGGAAACTTTTTGGTTTTTCTCAAGAGACATACATTAAGAAGATACTCGAACGATTTCAGATGCAAGCTTGCAAGCCTGTTGACACTCATGTCGAGAAAGATAGTACCTTGAGTATTAGCATGCGTCCTCAGACTTTGGAGGAAAAAGAGAAGATGGCTCGAATTCCCTATTCAAACAATGTTGGAAGCCTGATGTACGCTATGATGTGTACTCAGCCAGACATTTGCTATGCAGTTAGCCTTGTCAGTCGGTTCCAAACAAATCCTAACTTTGCTCATTGGAAAGTAGTGAAGCGGATATTCAGATACCTCAAACTAACAATAGACTACATGGTATGCTACCAAGCACCAGACCTGTGCTTAGTTGGTTACAGCGATGCCGACTAGGGTGGTGACCCTGATGAGCGCAACTCTATTTCAGGTTATGCTTTCTTGCTGAATGGCAGGGCCATCACATGGTGCAGCAAGAAGCAAACCTGTGTTGCATTGTTTACTATGGAGGCAAAATACGTTGTTGATTCCGCGGCTGTTCAAGAGGGTGTTTGGTTGAGGAGATTCCTTCGGGAGTTTGGCATTGTTCCTGTCACTATATATTGTGACAATTCGACTGCTATTGCCTACTCTAAGGACCCCATGTATCATGAAAAAAATCAAACACCTAGACATAAGATACCATTTTATCCGCCATATGATTGTGCAAAAGAGGTGATCTTGAGATACATTTCTATAAGTCGCATGGTTGTTAACCCTTCGACTAAGCCAATAGCTCATCAGGCTCATCAGGTTCATGTCAGGAGTTTAGAACTTCGTAGATTGTGATTTATATGTTTTCAGTTGATTATTTGATTCAGAAATTTGTTTCATGTACATTATTATTGAATAAAGCATTGTTTTTCGACTATGCGCACGCGCGCGCCCGCACACACACACAAGCTATGAATAGGATTTCATAGCGTGAGTATGTCAACGGCAAAGATCAACTCACTCACACGAGTGATCGCCTTTGGCGCTTGGAGAGTGAGCAAAGACGAGATATATTGAGTCCATGGCGCAAATGTGGCGAGCTATACTAATTGTGATTAAGATGTCGTCTTGGTTGAAGGCAAGATATAGTCTTCTAAAAATTTCACATGGATAATTGAGTCTCATAATCCACGTGGTATGTGTAAAGTCAGATACGAAATCTTAACTAGGCGCTGAGAAGAGCATGCACGTAGAGGATTCAAGAAGTGCATAGCGACTGAAGTAAGATCTATACGGTGTTAGATTGTGACATACACTCTTTTACTTAAAAAAAAAAACTTCACCGAGCTTGTATTTCATACTACATGTGCTTAGCCACCAATATAAAGAACTGAAAGAATGATCCCTACTTCTTTATTTGTTTGAGTCCTTATGAATTAATATAATTGATCACACTTTATATCTGCCCTATGTGACTTTTGACTGTATTATAAAGTGGAGGTACAGTGAGCTATTTTGATGTGTTCCTATTGATCAAGATTGATTCGGCCTAATGAGACATTATTGGGAAATCAATTGTACCAAAAATAAGTAATATGAGGGCGAATGGCAGACTATTTACTGACACATTTGTGTTTTATGGTCTACTGCTAGCAAGTTGTGTCATTGTAGAACTTGCAACGCAACTGTAAACATAAAATAAAAAGGTATTTGGTATAGTTTCATATTTGAGGGATTGAAAGTAATCAAATAGGATGTGGCTAAATGAGTCTGGGGCATGACGAGACTCTTTTTAGAGATGTTCAATGCTGGTCTTATAAGATTTGGTATCGTTCTCTTGAAATTTTCTTGCAGGTGGCTTAACGGTCGCACGATTAACTTACCAAATATGAAGGAAATACCCTTTGGTGGATTGAGAGTGAGAATGAATGTTATTGCTCATTATGTGCGAGTAAGAGATGTAGGAATAAAAGACCCATTTGGCGGGTTGGGACTTTATTGGCGCCCATAGTAGGCTAGACCTAATATAAAAGATCTCAAGATAAGATAAGATAAGATAATCTTGATTTGAAAATCAAATCAAAATTGATTTAGATCTTGGTAGTTGTTGTTAAATTACCACTCTATCTCCAAAAATCTTGTTAGTTGGAGATGAGGATTATAACTCTATCTCCTAAGATCTTGTTTATTGAAGATGAGAATTACAACCCTATCTCCTATCCACTATATAAACTCATGAGAAATAGAATGTGGGTTGAAGTTTTTCTTTCACAGAAGAAGTTTTTCTTCCACTAAAGAGTAATAGAGATCCTCATCTTTTCTCTCTCAATCATAAAGTGATTTTATTGGATACTTGAACTGTAGATTTAAGGGTGACTGTTTTTGTAATGTCCACCTACCGTTGAGGATCGAGACAATCACAAGGAGCCTACTACTGCTTCTGCTGAGGTAATTCTAATCTCTCTCCTTCATGTTTCTGTTTATACAAAATTTCTACAGCAGGTTCTCTTCGTTGGAGGAAGCTGCGGAAGCCGTCGGTGTCGATACGTGGCACCTCATGTGGCCGACGACGGAGTGGCCGCAAGGAAAGTCTTGCGGCAGAACTTGCAACGGTGCTTCTGATCTTAATCTATTGCGGGAAGGAAACAAATCAAGAGCAGAACAGGGAAATGGGATGCAACAGACTAGAGATAGATCAAATTAGAGCATAACTCAACTGGAATCGATCAGATCTTGGTAGTTCCTGTGTCTTGAGGTGCTCTGATAAGGACCATGTGAGGATTTCAATTGGGTTTTTTGTTTGGAAACAATGAAGGAGGACCTGGGTGCTCCCTCTTAACTGTGAATCAGCAGCTCAGCATTCTGCTTCAAATTCTTGCTCTCCCTTTGCTCTGTTCTCTGTATCAATCTTGGGGACCGTGAAAAATCCAATCTTTTTTAGAGAAAGAAAGAGGACAAAAAAAGAAGATTGGTTTTTTCCCCCTTCTAATTACACTCTAATTTCATTTGGGTACACCCGACCACGGTTCTGGTGTAAACCGGCCAAACCAAACTAGTAGAACCGTGAAATGAAAATGGACTGGGCCGCTGGTTCTCCGATTCTAAACTGAACCGAAACCGTGCCCTCACTGGTCCGGTTTCATTTTCATATTTCAAGAATCGGAACCGACGGTTCCGGTTCTTGAACAGAGTTTTTTTTTTGGCCCTTTATGGCCTGGCCTTGATCCTGGCTCGCCTGACCTGCCAGGAGCCTTCCCAGCAACGAGCCTGACCCTCTTGGACCTCCGCCTGGGGCCTGGCCAGGCCCACTCGCCTAGGGCCTGGCCAACAACTGAAAAAAATGAACTGGCCTGGAACCAAAACCGGCCGGCCTGGTTCGGTTCCGATTCCTAATATCCTGGTTCCGCTCTGGGACCGATTCCAGAGCCAGGTTGGGTCTACATTTGGGCTTCTCTTCTAGACTCTGACGGAGGAGTAATCCATGCATGGAAGCAAAGTTAAAAGAGGAAAGAACAGAGAGAGAGGTACCTCACAATCGACGGAGTTCACGACAGGAGAGGCGTCGACCCGAAACTCGAAAGAGCTTGTTGATTTGGGGAAGACGAGAGAGTGTCATCAATTTAGGGAAGTGGGGAGAGAGTCTAAATGAATAGGAGGCTTGGTGGGATTTTGCCCTAAATGAATCGGAGTTTGAGCGAGCTTCAGGATGGATTGGCGGGCTATGGGTAACACTCATATTTGATCCGAAAATATTTTGAGTCAAATGGGCATGCCCAATTGGGCAACTTGATCATCTGGGCGGGGCTCCAGCCCAATTGGGTCGCGGGCTAGCCCGGTCCATTATCAGTCCTACTAGTGGGCTGTAGCTGGATCCACGTAACAGGTTGCAGTTTCAAATACTTGCAATTTTTGTTAAAATTGCATGACTTTTGTTCAGCAAATTGTTTTTTACCAAGCCGTTTGTTTCGTGTAAAACTCCGTAATTCGTAAATGACTTACTACCCAGTTACAACTACGACGTTTGTTTGGACCGTAATTCGTAAAAGACTTATGTAACTCAACTAACACTCACTTGCAACCCAGTTACCACTCACTTACAGCCCAGTTACAGTTAATTTTGTGGTCATACAAATTTGTAATATTTTTTTATATTAATATTAAAATTTTTTAATATTTAACTTTTTTAATATTTATTTGCAGTATTAAAACTTTTAAAATCACCAAATAGTTAATTTTGTGGTCAACTTTTTCACTTACGACTTATACATTACGATAACCAAACACCGTAAAGTACAATACACTTTCCCATTTTGCAATTTTATATTACCAATCAAATATCGTAAAATTTACATACATGTAACTCATTTACAATTGTAAAAGACTTTACCAATTACAACTACGAATTACGGCCAGTTACGACAACCAAACAGATTGCCGTCCTTGCAAGAGCTGCATTTAAATTCCCGTTGTTTAAAAGGAGAGAAGAACATTGTAACCGTAGCTAATAACATGTCATTATAATCATGTATTCCAACTAATGTAGCAGTAGCCGAAATATTGCGTGCAACTAATGTTCCATTTCCCTTTATAGCAAACTAAATTGTCCCCACAACAACAATTGAATCTCTCTCTCTCTCTCTCTCTTCCCTTTTCTTGATGTGAATTGCAGAGGGAATCAACAAAGGGGTCCAATTAGGAGGAAAACTATCACCAGAAGAGAAGAGAAGAGAAGTCGGAATTCAGGGGCGGACCTAGGAGTTGACTGGGCAGGGCTATAGCCCATCCTGCTTTTTCATATATTACCTTAGACTTCTTTTATTTTGGTTCTTTTTCATATATTGTCTTAACCTCTCTTCTATTTTGATTTTCTTTTGGCAAATTTATTTCTGGTTCCGCTCCTGATTTAAGGCAAATTTATTTCTGGTTCCGCTCCTGATTTAGGGGAGAATATTTTTTTATTCTTTTAACAAATTCATATAATTCACAAGCATATATTATAAAAAATTGCAGCCCATCCCAAATTTATTCCCGGTTCCACCTCTGAACTTGATTCCAGCGAACACAGAAAAAATAACACTTAGAGAGAACCCAAGTCAAACTGAGAAAGATCATTCTAACACAATTAACTAGCCGAACCCAACTCATTCTCGAAACTTAAGTTTTGAAGATAATTAAGGTGGTGAACAATTAGGCCCTCCTTTTTGTAGTCGCAACAACTAGTGTGTTTATTAGAGTTGTATCAATGGTGCACTCTCAGAAATTATTTTTTTCTTTTTATTGAGAGAATTTTTTTTGTACTCACAAATTAAAATTCAAATATTCCGTAATTTTTGAAACCATCATCTTTTTACCTTCCCGATGACAATAGCCTATTTAAAACATTCCTAATACACCGGAACAACAGATATTGTCACCCCAAAACTGATGAAGGCGCCTTTCAAATTAGGGCACCCTCAAAACTGATAAAGGCACCCTAAAAATTAAAAAAAAACTCAAAATGTCTTCTCCTCCTCCTCTTCTCCCTCTCTCGTCGGCGACTCTCTCCCCCTTCCTTTGTCGGCGAATCCCCTCCTCCTTATCTGGTGAAACCCTTTCTCCACCCCCTCCCTGGCAAACCCTCCACCCTAGCGAACCCCCCTCCACCCCTTTCCCTTCCACGAAGAGCCCCTTCCTCCCCCCTTCTCCGGTCGCCCAGACCCCCTCCTCCCCCCTCCCCTCCCTTCCCCTTCCACCATTGTTCGGCCGGTGTCCAACCGAACAGAGCAACTTTGTTCAGCCGGACGTGGCTGAACAGAGTGGCCACGTCCCGCCGAATAGAGCTGCTCTGTTTGACTGGAAACCGGCCGAACAATGGTGGGAGGGGAGGGGGAGGGGGCCTGGCGACGGGGAAGGAGGAGGAGGGGGTCTCCAGGGTTGGGAATGGGGTGTTTGCCAGGGGTTCGTCAGGGAGGGAGTGGGTTCGCTGAGGTGGGGGGAGGGGGTCGTCAGGGGAGAGGTGATGGGTTCGCTGGGGTGGGGGGAAGGGTCGCCAGGCGGGGGGTGGGGGGGAGGAAGGGGGGGGGGGGGGGGTGTTGTCCTTCATCGGAGAAGAAAAGAGGAGAAAGAAGAAGGAAAAAGTACTTTGGATTTTTTTTATTAAGGATATGCGAGTCCAAAATTACAATAACACACTTGTAATTTTTTGTGGAGACCTTCATCACTTTTTGGGTGGCAATATCGTTCCCCTGAAATACTGTCTAACTTCTCTAATTTAAAATGTGAATATGAAAACAGCAAGAAGTGTGTAAAATATTCATTTTCATTTATTTAACCTTTGGGAGGCAGAGTTTTATAAAGTCACCTTGAGAGGCTGAGCTGTTATACACACACAACAGAGAGCAACTCTCCCATCCCACCGCGGAAAAAATATTATTTACATTTATTTATTTTTCAACCCTGACTCAAAACTGTCAGCCAACCGAACACGGAAACCAGAAACAGAAATGTCGTGATTGATTCTTCTTCCCTCGTAACTATTTTTGGCAACAAAATAAATACATAAATTCAACATCTTCTTTCTTCATTTTCTTTCTAATTAATTGATTAACGCCGGCCATGGCCTTCCCCATTCTCCTCCGGTGGCTCCGCCGCGCTCCCCCCTCCTCCCTCTTCATCCTCTCCTCCCTCGTCGCTATCGCCATCGTCATCGTCTTCTCTCTCCGCGTCGTACGTCTCCTTCTCATTATTTATTCGTTTATATAAATAAATGAATAAATATTATTATCGTTATTATTTTAATGAATTGAATCGGGGTGCAGGCTGTTGAGAATGTGGCGGCACAAACGAGAACAGTGATCGGGCACAACCTGGACCCCACCCCATGGCACCCCTTCGCCATGGCCGCCCCTCACCCCCGCTCCCCCGCCACCATCTTCCGCTGCTCCTACCTCTCCTGCCGCCCCCGCTTCCCTTTCCCGTCCGCCCCCGTCGCCCTCAAGCGCCGCCCCAAGCGGCGCCGCTCCTGCCCCGCCTACTTCGCCTCCGTCCACCGCGACCTCGAGCCCTGGCGGGCCTCGGGGGTCTCGCGGGCCGCGCTGGCCGAGGCCCAGAAGCACGCGGCCATGCGGGTCGTCATCCTCGAGGGGCGCAGGCTGTACGTGGACCTCTACTACGCCTGCGTGCAGAGCCGGGCAATGTTCACCATATGGGCCCTGCTGCAGCTGCTGAGGAGGTACCCGGGGATGGTCCCCGATGTCGACATGATGTTTGATTGCATGGACAAGCCCACCATCGAGAGGTCTCGGTATCAGAGCAATAATTCTGGGCCGTCTCCGCCGCTGTTCCGGTACTGCACCACCAAGGACCACATGGATATCCCATTCCTGACTGGTCGTTTTGGGGATGGTATGCTCATTTCTTTCTCTCTTCTTGATTTTTCTTGAATTGTTGTATTGGGCATAAGATCAACAAATTTTATAATTAAGAGAAGTTTTGGTGATACTTAAGGATGAATAAGTAACAGAGGAGCAAATTTGCGCATGTTTCGCCTTGATTGATTCTTTTGATAGCATCATTTTTGATTTGATTCATCTTGTTGGTTTGTTTTGTTGAGAGCTTTTGATGTCACAAGAGAAAAAGGGGATTATTATAGACAAGTTTTCACACTTCGATTTGAACAAGAATGAAGGAGATGAATTTATAGAGCAAATTGTGAATGAGGGTGGTCTTTTACTTCCTACTGCAGGGAGGAGGGCACTTGGATCTGTGAGTTGGGGTATAAGATATTGCAGGCTTGGGAAAAAAATTAGTAATTTGGAAGAAATGAGAGATCCTTATAGGCTCAACTTCTTCAGAAATGAAGTTATTGTGATCGTTAAGGCTAATCCATGACCCCATTAAGTAACTGAGGAGTAAATCCTATGGGTGACATGGAAGGGGATAGAAAGAAAAGGGAAAAAAGTGAAATCAGGATGTTCTGAGTCTTCCAATCTTTTCGAGATGAGAAAGAATATGAATCCTAATAGACCCAATACCGGATCATTTTTTGACATGACACGTCTTGAATACTCCTTGCATTTTTTGAACATTTCTAGAATGTGTCTTATTTAATAATGGTTTGTTTAGTGTTCAAACATTCCTTTGACACATTTTACATACATGTTGGAAGTTTGAACTTCTCAGAGTACTTCTTTGATTTGCATGTGCGCAGGGATATGGTTTTCTTTTACATTTCATATTAAATACAATGGTTATAACAAATTCAAACAGTGTTTTTATGCTACAATGTAATAAACATAGAATATGTTTCAATGTAGGAAATTAAATTCATTAAGGTTCTTTATAGGAACATGCTAAAATATGATAATATAACTTTTGTAGGGAACTCAACACATTAAGCCCTCCCTTTACCCCTTCCTCTCTTACAGGAATTCTCTTGTTCTCCAAAAGAAACTTTCAAAACCCTCTGTCTATAATTATAGCAATTTTCAACCCAATTAGGAGATGAAGCCTTATCCAACTCAAAGCAGATTCCTACTGATATGGTACTATGGTACTATATATTTGGATACACGCAAATGCGACACATATCTAAATAAATCTCCATCCTGGTTTGCATTTACCCTTCAGGCCCTTTCTTGGATATCTTCCTTTTTTTCCCCTCAGTTTTGTCGTTATGCTTCCGCTCCCTATCGCTCGTCATAGCTTTATCATTGCTTTGATGTACAACTCAAATCGTCCATCTCCAATGCTTTTGTTGCTACATTCTCAGGCCTCCACAAGCGTAACATGGGAGTTGAATTAAAGATTAGAACCAATTCGACCCAAAAGTTTAAGATAATAGTTTTTATTCCCAAGTTTTTATGGAAGTCTATTATTCTTCTTTTCACCTTCTGGTGTGAGACTGAATCAGTATATGGATATTTCAATAATCTTCGATTTAATGTCTGAATATACCTCAATCATCCACGGGAAACCATATGCTTTATTCCTGGACTTCCACCATCTGTGGGGAAAATACAGAAATCTCCCTGTTCATATATTCTGTAACCAAATCATCCACAAAAAACTATAAGCCTCATACAGATATCCTCAGGTAAATCTGACATTGGTCTCAACCATCAAACTCCACTCCCCTTAGGTTACAATCTAAGGTCTAATACCACTGCTGGGGAGAGTAGTAGGGCTACACATGGGTAACATTGTCCCTATACAAAGATTAAGTTTCAATTGGCTCAGAAGTTGTTATTAGGCCTTGCACACATCTTTCTATTTAATCTGTTGCTTTTTACATTTCTCGCCGAAGTGGGATTATATTTGCACGTCACTATCCCAGAAATTTTAATATAATTGTGAGATTCCAAGCCCACGGTATGTGCCTAAAGATGAAACTTACATTGTGTCACGCTGTCCTTCACAAACAACCTGCACAAATAATTTATCCAGCATACTTTTGAAACTTAGGGCAACTTTAGAGATGCAGCTACTACCTCCTCATGTTGGACCCAAATTCAGAACTAACCAGATGATTCTACTTATCATGTATTAACATCTTCAAAGAAACCTTAGCACCCTCTTTCAAAACATGGAGCTACAGATTCTGCATGCACTACCATGCTACCATATGCTTGGTAACCCCTGTTACATATTCTATTGTAAATTGCCGTCATTACTTCTGTTATGCCACTTTCCATCACCATCATAGTAAATATTGGATGATAGATAGCCACATCCCTAATAAAAGCCTTATAAATGATCTTTATAAATGATCTTTGTGGCTATCACTAAGGTCATTCTTCAAACTTTTGCCAATATACAACAACGTTATATTTTCATGACTTTCCCATCGCATGTAGTGCCGTAGTCTTTCCTTTCTTCAATCTTTGATAACCTCACATCTATTGACGTCATTTGCGAGAGTAACTACTTCTCAAGACGATCTCTATGACTTATTGCTAATCCGCTGCAGCCCATTATGGTCTCAACCGGTTACCATGACTCTCATTGTTGTAACCATATCCTTCCACCTCCACCGGTATGTGTTTAATTCCTTTCCCTTTTTTTTCATTTATGATTTGTTTTCCAGTTGAGATTGAACTAGTCTTCTCCTTCCTCAATTTGGCATCTCTTTCAACCTTGATCTTTCATGCCGGACCTACAAGCTGAAAATCTTGGGTACTATGTTAGAGATGCACGCGGATATGATGCCCACGAAAATACCGCTTGCAAGCATAAAAGAAGATTAGCCAAGGTGATTCATGATTCGGCCAGCCAAATCCATGGGGAGAGCCACAAAAGAGATATCACTATCGTAAAGACATTGCAGAAGAGAAGATATTGGACAATAGGCATGGGATTGTTGATGATTCAAGATTTACTTGGAGTAGAAGATATGATACAATAGTCATGTCAATTCAATGATCGGATATCCTATAGGGTCCTGGTGTGATTTGGAGGGTGCCACCCACCTACTCCTTCAATGCATTTTTCAGTTAGGGCTTAAGGGGCCTATTGAAAATCATAATTGAACTTTATGAAGCACAGACACTTTAAAGTGAATGTCGTGTGCGTGTCAGACACGTGTCGGATACCGACACTTGTAAGACACTTGCCTGACATGTATTGGGCATTTTGAAGCCGAGTCGGTTTTTTAAAACCGTAAAATAGTTTGTCGGCACCGTTTCTAACGTCGTGTCGGATTTAAATAAAATCTAAAAGTCACATGTCACTTAAAAAAATGTCTCCTCCGCATAAGAAAATATGTTATAGAATCTCGAACTAGGTGAGGTATTAATTATATATTTTTTAGATTTTTTTCGGTTTTGCTTGTTACTATATTAGAAGCTATGAATGTAAATCTTAGATTTTATTTTGTTTTTTTATTTTACTTTTAAAAGAACACATTCTAATCGCTATGAGTTTTGATATGTATATAGATACAGGCATTCATATAGTTATATCACCGTGTCTAAGGATTTTCCGTGTCGCTGTGTCTGTGTCGTGTCATATTCATGTCCTTTGTTCGTGTCCATGTTTCATAGATTGAACTCATTACCAGTATACCCAAGGAGGGGTAAGAGGCCAGATTGAGATGAATTGGTTGATCATGTTAATCTCACATTAAAGGTGGACCAATAACCTTGGTTATTTATTGGATTCCTAATTAAGGTTAACTGATATTAAGGGTGCCCATATTAAAGTCACATTTATATAGTTTATATATCTTTTGAGATATAAGGGTACCATGATGGATGGTATTATTTCAAGGGTTTATTTGCAAATGTGCGACCCACTTTTCTCCTCCTGCAAAGAATTACAATCTCTTCTCTCATAATTTTTGAGAACCCATCAGTAAAAGAAAAACTAAGAGTTTTGTGCAAGGAAAAGGAGATAGAGAAAAGAGGTTATTTGCATTAGAGTTTGCAGGATCAAAAGGAAGGAATCAAGGTCTTCTTCAACCTTCATCTAATCTTCTCCAATGGCTTCAGGTATGGGGATTTAATGTATATGTATATTAATCACGTATTCAATTCTTGAGATGATATTGATTCTTGATTCATGGCTGTTAATCCGCATAATAGTTGCTTTTATTTCTTACATTTGGTATCAGAGCCGTGTTAAGAATCAATACATCTTTTGGATTTACAGAAAACACTGTTGATCAGTGTATATATCTAAAGATCAGTGGGAGCAAGTTTATTTTTCTGGTTCTGTATGTGGATGACATCTTGTTAGCCAGTAGTGATATTGGTTTGCTGTATGAAACTAAAAGCTATCTTACCAATAACTTTCAGATGGTTGATATGGGTGAGGCAGCTTATGTCATTGGCATAGAGATCTTCAGGGATAGATCTCGAGGATTGCTAGGACTGTCTCAGAAAGGTTATATCAACCGAGTCTTGGAAAGATTTCATATGGAAATGTGTTCAGTCAGTCCTGCACCCATTCAGAAGGGTGACAAATTAAGTGGGAGCCAGTGTCCCAGAAATGACTTAGAAAAGGGTCAAATGCAGAAAGTTCCGTATGCATCAGCTGTTGGGAGCTTGATGTATGCAAGCACTTGTACCAGGCCAGATATCAGTTTTGCAGTTGGGATGTTGGGAAGATACCAGAGCAATCCAGGAATGGAGCACTGGAAATTAGCTAAGAAAGTTATGCGGTATCTTCAAGGGACGAAGGACCATATGCTCACATACAGGAGATCAGATCAGTTGGAGGTGATCGGCTATTCGGACTCAGATTTTGGTGGTTGCCCAGATAGCAGGAAGTCTACCTCAGGATTTATTTTCTTGCTAGTAGGTGGGGCAATCTCGTGGAAGAGTGTAAAGCAGTCTATCATTGCTTCATCCACGATGGAGGCTGAGTTCATAGCTTGTTTTGAGGCCACAAATCATGCATTATGGTTAAGAAATTTTATCTCAGCACTTGGTGTAGTTGACTCTATTGCCAGGCCGCTGAAGATATATTGTGACAATACAGCAGCCGTTTTCTTCTCTAAGAATGGTAAGTACTCTAATGGTTCTAGACACATAGAACTGAAGTACTTGGTGGTTAGAGAAAGAGTTGAGAAACAGAAAGTGTCAATTGAAAGTATAAGTACCACTTTAATGGTTGCTGATCCAATGACAAAAGGATTGCCTCCAAAGACATTTAAGGAACATGTTGTTAGAATGGGTCTTTTGGACAATCTGTAAATGTATATTTTGGTACTTATGTAATTGACATTATTGCGCAATAAAAGGTTGTTTCTGTGTTTCCTGTTATCCAATTATGTGTGCACATATTTTGTATGGATGTATGTTAAACAGGAAATGTCTTTACAAGATAATTACAGGGGTCATTATGGTTATGGACTCAATTAGTAAGGGTTATCAATGTTGTGGTACATAGAAGGGAGTATGACGTGGATGTTGTATAACCGCTATGACTCGCATTTGTAGTCCAAGCTAATTGCAGTATTACAGTATTTCATATTTGGGCTTATCAGTTGTTGTTTTTAAAATTCGTGATCACGTGTCAAGATTTTTCGGTATAGAATCCAATAGAGTCAAAAATGATTTACAAATGAGTCTTTTCTTTTATTTGTTTTCTAAAGTTTTAACCTAATCGGTTAATGGTCCAAGTGGGAGAATGTTAATCTCACATTAAAGGTGGACCAATAACCTTGGTTATTTGTTGGATTCCTAATTAAGGTTAACTGATATTAAGGGTGCCCATATTAAAGTCACATTTATATAGTTTATATAATCTTTTGAGATATAAGGGTACCATGATGGATGGTATTATTTCAAGGGTTTATTTGCAAATATGCGACCCACTTTTCTCCTCCTGCAAAGAATTACAATCTCTTCTCTCATAATTTTTGAGAACCCATCAGTAAAAGAAAAACTAAGAGTTTTGTGCAAGGAAAAGGAGATAGAGAAAAGAGGTTATTTGCATTAGGGTTTGCAGGATCAAAAGGAAGGAATCAAGGTCTTCTTCAACCTTCATCTAATCTTCTCCAATGGCTTCAGGTATGGGGATTTAATGTATATGTATATTAATCACGTATTCAATTCTTGAGATGATATTGATTCTTGATTCATGGCTGTTAATCCGCATAATAGTTGCTTTTATTTCTTACAGATCATTGTGAATTTATGATTGAATGGACAATGAAAGGGCCGATTCTTGATGTCTAGGGGAAGGGTCTTTGTTTTCAGCTAGTTCATGAATATTTCTCAGCACAATGGATGGCTTTGACCTTTAACCTCACATTTGGGGTGGGGAGCAACTACGTGAACTGTGGCACGCATGTGGCAATATATCATATTTATTGTGTTTTATTAGATCAACCAGTGCATTGGACTTTAGCATTTCTTCTATTTTTTCTTTGAGGGTGAGGCTTTGTATTTGCAAACACGTGTATCCTCTATTTCGGACCATGTTTCATTAAACTCTTTTTAATGAAATGCTGTGGGGCTTTCTCTGCCTTACAGTTTCTCTCTCTAAAAAACAATGCAGAAGACTGTTACACTACTTCCTCTAGCCCTTGTGGCAAAAAACCTTATCCATTGGTATTTAGAGAAGAACCTCTGAACTCTTTTACCAAAACCCCTCTCTTTCTCCCTTTCACGTAGGAATTTTCTTTTTAAAAAGAAAACGAAAAAAGGAAAATAGAAAACTCACTGTGTACACATTTGCAGCAACCCCCAACCCCTCTTTCCGTTCAATAGTTTAATTGTCATGCACAAAGAGTGGAAAAAAGAAAGACACAGACCTGAGTTGAAGTCCTTTCGAACCCTTCATGCATGATTGTTTTGTGGGGTCACGAAGTCGCTCTCTTGTGTCGCAATAAAAAAAAGTTTAATATAGTGGAAGAAAAGTACGTTTGCAGAATATATGTGTTTCAATGACACCCTCTCCCTGTGCATGGTTCTGGTAGAAGTTGAACAGTGAGCAGAAGATATGGCATTTAGGTTATACCTTGATTTCAAATATACATGGTTGTCCCTGGTGCAGGGGGAACTTCCATTTATCCATTTGTTTAAGTCACTTCTTAAAGCTAATTCTCTGCCATCTCTTGCCAAACAATGTTCAGTAAGTATTCATGAAATACTTATTCAAAATCTTATAGGAAGATTCTCGAGTAGAAATTGTTCCGGAACAAGAGCAAGAACAACTCCTATTTAAGTGACCTAGTAAATCTAGTTTGTTGGTTCAATTTTTATCCTCATTAAAGTTAAATTTATGCTGTATGGTAGAATTTTGGTCAAGATCTTTAGGTATATAGCAATTAGTTCATGCACAGTGTCATTTCCTTCTTTCTTTTGACTGATTGATTCTGCATAAACTTGTAGCCTGAAAACTCCTGAAGAAACTAAAAAATGTAGCTAATGAGTAATAGCAAGTATAGCTGATTCCTCCAAAAAAAGAAATGGGTACAAAAAGATAATGATGTTACAGTAATGTTCATCTTAGTTTATACCATCTTATGACAACAAAGATCCATTGTCCACTTTGCATAAGCATTTGGATGTGCCACATACCTATATTTTCTTTTCACCTTGTTAAACTTTGGACTATATTAAACTTTTGCTTCCAAAAACTCTTCCGTTAACTGACTTTTTTGTTTTTCTTCTTACTTTGATTTTACTGTTTCCATTCAGCTTCATGCTACAATTGTTTCTCCTGCTGATGTTTTTGTTTTAATCAGCACGGTACACCAACAGTGTAATGCATACCTCTAACTAACATGTTTTTTATATAGGTCTGAGGTAAACATTAAACCTTGGGAAGAACAGTTCAAAAGAATCAAGCATGGTTCTCAAGCCATGACATGGGAGAAGAAGGATGCCACTGCCTATTGGAAAGGAAATCCAGATGTTAGTTCTCCAATACGGATGGCATTGTTAAGCTGCAATGACTCGAAGATGTGGGGAGCGCAAATTATGCGTCAGGTAAATCACTAATTAACAATAGACCTGGATAAATCTCTCAAGAACTTAGCTTTTTATCCGGAAAAAAAACTCCCCTCCGCAGACATGATCTGACAGGACTGCATCTTTGTCTTGCATTGCAGAACTGGGCTGAAGAAGCAAAATCTGGCTATCAGAAATCAGACCTCGCAAACCAATGTGATCATCGGTAAGAAACTATGATGTATGCATGACCAAATTTTAGGCTCAACTGCACCAATTTTGTTGCTGCACTCACTAATATTCCTGTGTATCATTCTGCAGTTACAAGATATATGCCGAAGGTTATGCATGGTCAGTGAGTTTGAAGTATATTCTTGCATGTGGATCCCTTTCGCTGATTATAGATCCAGTGTATCAAGATTTCTTTAGCCGTGGTCTCATTCCAAAGTGAACTACTGGCCCATTAGTCCGGCCAACCTATGTCAATCTATAAAGTCTACAGTTGATTGGGGAAATGAACACCCATCCGAGGTGATATTCTTTACAGTCTTTCGTAAATTATAATAATTTTTTCTCATGTAAAATGGTAAAAATCATGTTATGTTCACTTCTAAAGTTGAAGTTGGATGATCTTTGGAGTACTCATGACTATATTGCACCACTATTCTATTGCACCACAATTTTTTTCCTTTTCCACTGTTTATTTTGATGTTTTTGAATGTGATCGTGACACAGGCAGAAGCTATAGGGAAGAAGGCGCAAGCGCTTATGGAAGAATTGGACATGGATCAGATTTATGGCTATATGTATCACCTGATTTCGGAGTACGCCAAATTACAGGACTTCAAGCCAACCCCACCTTCATCTGCCCAGGAGATGTGTCTCGATACTATTCTTTGTTTGGCAGATGAAAAGCAGAGGCAGATGCTTGAGAGTTCGTATGCCTCTCCTGCCACCTATGTCCCTTGCACTCTTTCTCAACCGTGAAAGAGCGGTCTTCGCAATGTTTTGGCAGTTGACAGGAGAAAATATGCGGCGACAGGTTAGAGATGGAGACAAGTGGAGACGTTTGCTTGTTTAGAACAAGGACATGAGATGCTTCATGATTATCGATATTATATGCTTTCTTAATACTAAAGATGATACCCCTACTTACAAGTCTTGTAAATTTTTTTTTTTTTAATGTGGAATTTTGACATAGAGTGTGCAGTATAGGACTGAAGTCGAGATTCTTGCCTTCGTGGGGGCTGTAGATGAAACCTCTACAGGTTGTGTGTTTCATCTCTTCTTGTAAAGCTTTTCTCTTTGATGAGGCCTTGGAATCATAGATTATGCAGTACTGCGTTTGATGCATCTTTTTTCCTACTTGGATGCTATCATGAGGACCCAAATCCTCAAATTTCCATTTTGTTAGGGCACCATTATTTGTAATTCTAACCACACGCCAATGTGTTTATATCGAGATTTTCAAGTGGAACAGATACGCTCTCATCTTTTACTCAGAACGGGTGTTTACATGAATCTAGATCAAGCAGAGTCCATGGCACCATTGTGCTTACATGTTTCCAGACCTCATTGCCTGCCCTAACAGCACCACAGAGCAAAGTCCATTCCCAGCCCTAATAGCAATGCGAAGTTGCTCTTCACAATCCATATCTCTTGGCATTAGGTGCAGAATTCAAGGTTTGCTTGCAATTAAGTACTGCAGTATTTATCATTTTCTACACTTCAGGCAAGATCACACAGAATCATGCTCAGAGGCAGAAGACACTGGTACAAGGATTTGCTAACCATCTCCCTCATCTTCCAAAACTTGGAAGAAACAGCAAGAGACATGATACATGCAGAGAAAATCAAGTCGAGATGCTTTGATCATTATATAACCATGAAAAGAGATTAACCAGACAAAGTTGAAAAGCAGCAAGAACCCTCTCAAGGGAGGTACGCATTAAAAGGCCTAATTCCCTAGCTTTGGTGATGCCTAGGCCTGTCTCTGATGAATAGCAACTAAATCACAATGATATATAGGCAGCATTTGTATCTCTGTTCGATGATAAGAACAAGAAAACAAGCCTTGTAATTACGTGTACCTTCATTTCACAACATTTGGAAGATTACCAGAGCATTCATGCCCCGAGAGCCTAACAAGCATCCTGAATCACATTCCACAATGTGACGGTCGATCTGTGAGACTGCAAACTGCCTTTGACACTACAACCGATTTGGGCTGACAGATTATTGAAACTATTGTTATATGAATCAACACTGTAAATCATTATTATAGCACAGCCCACTACTGGGAAATGAATTTAGAACCAATTTATCTAAAATCCGATCCAGATCAAACATGTAATGAAAACACCACCCCTGTAATCTATCTGATGGTCCATCCAAACATTTGAAAAATTTCACTCCCAGAAAAGACTACCATGCAACTGGAAGAATACCACTAGGAACAAGTCTCCAACCGAGGTTCCCAAAACAGGAAAGACTCAAAAGCATCAGAAACTTAGTGGGTACATGCCAAAACGTGATTCATCCTCTCATTCAAATAATAATGCAACTTAAATCACAAGAAGGCGTCCTTCTCCAGTAACTTGAGTACCTCCTCCTGGTTGTTCAGCTTGGCCACGTCAATAGGAGTCTTTCCGTCCAAGTTTTGCAGAGTGCTGCAACACAACACGATGAAGGTAAACCATCATGCAAGCAAGGATAGCGAGATATTACACAGGCAAAGCAGATGACTTACACTGCAGCGCCATTCTCTAATAGAAGAGCTACACATTCCTTCCGTCCATAACCTGCAGCATAATGCAGAGCTGTGTTCTTGTTTTTGTCCAGTGCATCCACGACAGCTCCAGCCTCAAGAAGGACTTGAGCACATTTCACCTGACATTCGAATATCATCCATCATACAGGCTAAATAATGGTTTAAGAAAAGATAGCAGCTTGACAACTCTCTGTTTTTGGAGGTTAAAAGAGGCAACCACACTTAAACATCCATTCTCATTTCCGTCCAATTTTCTTTGACAGGAGGGTCCCCTAACTTTTCTACATGGATGTGTCCCATTCATTTCACAGTTAGACAACTATGAATAGCATAGGTAATAGACACAGCAACTACAGCTCATTAGAGATGCAGATAACCCATTCTTTCACATTCAAAATAATAGTGCATTCTATTTGACAGCAGGGTCCCCTAACTTTTCTATTTCATGGATGTGTCCCATTCATTTCACATTTAGACAACTATGAATCAGCATAGGTAATAGACACAGCAGCTACAGCTCATTAGAGATGCAGATAACCCATTCTTTCACATTCAAAATAATAGTGCATTCTATTTGACAGCAGGGTCCCCTAACTTCTCTGTCTCATGGATGTGTCCCATTCATTTCACATTTAGACAACTATGAATCAGCATAGGTAATAGACGCGGCAGATACAGCTCATTAGAGACGCAGATAACCCATTCTTTTACATTCAGAGAACAGTGCATAGGTGTATAGATAATAGGCATGGTTTGTTAGAGATACGCAGATAATAGGTATAGTTATTCTTAGTAAATGGCTTCATATAAATACCAAAACTGTGCAGCAGACATTGTTCTTCTTGGAAGCATTCGACAAGTAACAGTAGACTTATTATAGATTAGATATGGTAGCAACAGCTAAATTCTAGTGAGAATTTGACACTGAAAACTGTGAATAGGAAACAGAGCAAGCTTAAGCCTAGTTGTAAAGTAGATCCATCGGTTACATGACAGATATGGCATAGCTTGCTTCTGAATTGGTGCAGAGATGAGAAAAGGGACCGACAAGGTTTTATACATTGGTAACCAAATTGCAAACTCTTGCCTCCCAGCGTACATGATTTTATATATGGGTGGCCACACATCACAATATCGTAAAATCTTGCTTCCCTGCCAATTAGAGTAGTAGTTACTCTGACAAATAGGTTGCTAAAATATTGAATTCTCTCCCACAAATGTGGGTGCGTCAGACAGTCGTAAACCAACAATTAAAAGCGCAAGTACTATTTCACTAGAAGAAAATAAAAATAAACTCTTCATACCTCGCCATAGCCACATGCAAAATGCAAAGCTCTTCTTCCTTCTGAATCTTCTTCATCCTTGTCAGCCCCAGCAGAAAGTGCACTCTTTAAACCCTATTTGAGAGGCAAACATTGTTCATAACACATGTCATCAAAAGGCAAGAAAATGTTGGCAGCATGGAAACTCAATAAGGAAACGATAGCTAACGACAGCTGAAGTGTGAGAAGAAAATGTGTTCCTTAGCTGTATGAGCAAAAACTCAAATGGGCATTCAGAATTACCAACCAACTACCAGTATGTAGAATAATATCAGCACTGCTGTCATAATCTATGATTAATGAATACTAAGTATTGAACAAATGTACCCCATGGAATAAAATATATACTAATCACACAACATAACAAGTAATTTCTATCAAAATCAACAGAAAATGTATAGAACCATACAATTGACAACCCACTGTTGCAAATAATATTGTGTTGTCAACTTATCTTTCTGAAAGGGCAACTTTTTGTCCTACTATGAAATTTCAGAAACAGATTATGAAAGACAGTGCCTACTAGCTCAAGTATATCTCATTACGACACAACGAAAAGTTGGAGTTCCCAAGCAAATAATGAAGAATAATTACTTTGATGATTGAACTTGTCAACCAAACAGATAAGAGACATGTTAATTCATTCAAGGTAAAAATATGGCATGAAAGCGGAAGTTAAACCTCAAGAACTTGGCAGTTTCAAAAAAGGATGCTTAGATGTGTTCCTGAAGACACAGAGAGATGAGCTATGCTAAATGTGTGGTGGTAAGGTGGATGGTTTGTATGTGTAGTGGGGCAGGGGAGTTAGGGAAGTGAAGCTGACGAAATCTAGCTATGCCAATTTCAGGACCACTTTCGTGCTATTGATGCCTAAAAGGATTGCAATAAGGGGCTGTTATATTTCAATGTAGTTAGAGCTACACGTAACTTTTATTATGCAGTTAGAACACGGGCTCATATTTTTAGTTTGACAAGTTGTCATTGTAGATCCAACTATAGGAAGTGAACCATAATTGTATGGTTTAATGCATGATGAAGTTCTAGTTACATAGAAGTTGTTGAAGAAAGCTGATGTGGCATCCTCTTTTATTATATATCACAACTATTATAGTTGGAACTACAACCAATTTGGTTGCTGCTCCAAGTACAATAAAATGCCCAAAATTTACACGGCAGTTAGAATTACATGCAACCCAAACTACATCAAATCAAACAGGGCTGCTATTTACCATAGTTGGAGCTTCATTCATATAGTTCCAACTACAAACATCAAAACAAACAGGTGTCTGGTCTGTATTATGAAACAACCTGGCTCTCCCTAGTTTGCGGAGAGATAATGCTTATCTTGTGGAAAAATATATGCGAGAAAATGTACGTACGGAGACGTACGCCTTGGATGAGAGTGTATTGCCTCTGTACTTGGTGCTTCGCTGTATTGGGCTACATGCCATAAATAAAAGAGAAAGAAGAAACAGAGTTCCAATAAGACAATTGAATCCCTCAATTTACTGTCCTTGTGTGCAGGCATCATGATGGAAATCATCTTTCGTATGGATTAAAGCAAACAGCATTCTATACTAGGCAATCACTTCAGTTGTAAAATAGTAAACTATTTCCAGCATATTTGTAATATCCATACCTCAACATCACCAATACTAGCAGTGTGATGAACAACAGATTCGTCTTCATATCCTGTTTCCTCTTCTGCTTCTTCAGGTCCAGAAAGCTCCGTTGATGATGCAGCCTCCCCTGATGTGGGCATCCCCATTGCTTGGCCTAGCTTTGAGAGAACTTCAGGGTCATTCCAGTACCTAAGAGAAATTAACATAAAGATTAATGACAAGAACAAACATATATTACTAAAGCAGAAATCAATAACACATCAGCATCTTTTACTTCATCATTGCAGCAGGACCTCCACTTTCTATCTCATCAAGAATTGGCTTCAGAGATGGATCTTCCTTAATGCGTGCCATCCTTTCTTCAAGTTGTTCTTTTTGAGCTGGATTAGTAAAACTCTCGAGCATACTAGTCATATTAGAATCCTGCCATATTACAGTAAAACATTTGCAATGGCTAAACAAAGCTATCCTCATGATATACATACTGCAAAGATTGTCCACATCATATTCAAAAGATACCTGCATCAGAGCATTTCCAAGCCGTTCTGCCATTGTCATGAACTGAGGATTTTGCATGACCTGTTGCATGGTAGAAATATATTGCTGGGTATCCATAGAAGGAACTCCTTCTGGTCCAACATTTTGAACACTTTTTTGAAGCTGATCTGCCATCTGGTTAAACACAGGATCCTTCGCTATCTGCTCAGCTAATTCTTTTATAGATGGATCCTGCACATCATGTCAGACCAGACAAATTTATTAAGACCCATACAAGTTCTAAAGGAGCTACAACCCTTTGCAAGTAATTAATCAAAACCATATCAAAACTCGAGGGAGTTGTGCGCGCGCGTGCGTGCGTTTGAGGGGGTGGGGGTAGGGGGGTGTTGAGCAACATTTGTACCAAGAAGTAGGAACAAAACACGAAACTTCCAGATCTGGTATCAGCTCTTGTTTTGACTTTCTCGCTACTGCCTAAGTCTTATATCTCATCTTTCAAATGTCATACAATTCTTAAATCGAGATAAATACTAGAATCTGAAGCTAGTGCCAGAGGGAATCCTGATACCAGTGATAGGTACAATGAAACCTAAACCAAGTCAACTACGACATAAGAATCAAAATCCAAACAAAAGTCTCCATCAATTATTACAAGGGTTAATCAGTTAACAGATGCTCCCTGATAACTAAACAAAATTTAAGTTTATTTTTCCCTCCTGTGTGAGTGTTTAGCAGTGGGTGGGTTTTTTTGGGTGTTGGTTCTTTTTGTGTGGCTTACTCCTTAAAAACAAGTTGACTGCTATATAAAATTATATACCACTGCTTATGGGCTGTCAAGTAAATTCTCATGTTGCTGCATAAAGATGAATATGAAATATGATCATCAAACTTCATACCAAGGGGTTTTCTCAAAAAGAAAAGAACCTTTTGATACATCTTCAATTATTTACCATTCAAAACAAAAAGTCTTGAATAAATGGAGAATGTAATGATAAAATCCAGAAAACAGTGCATAAAATTGAACCAATCACGGAATTCTAACAATCTAATACAGTATCAAACACAACAGACAAAAACACACATCCAAAACCAATATACTAATTTCAAGGCAGGATACCCCGCTAAAATGTAGTCCCATAATTAAGACAACCACCATAAAAGAAGTCACAGAAACCATCGTGATACTAAGATGATAGAGGTTCTGGTCCACATGGTGTAATTTGACAAATTCCCATGTCGACTCTAGTAGATCAAAATGCATAGGGTCAAGCAAGTGCAATGACTCCACCATTGCGGCAATATTCTCTCTGTTGTCACTGACTGGAATCAAGGACTATATTATTAACCTTATTGTTGTCAAAGTTGATCTAATGCAACTACCAAGAGTGACCAATGTCTCATTTATTGGCAATAATGCCCGTTATGTGGTAATCTTGGCTACTAAGATCCAACATTAAGGTAAATTTCACCCAAGCATAAGGCTTACAAGATTGGTGCACAAATATTTCACCACTTGGAGAAAAACATAATTGGTGAATGCTCAGAAATCAAAATCGACATGGAGGGGGCAGGAAAGATCAAGGATTCTAATTAAGATGGTAAACATATCAAACATCTCCAAACTCCAACTGAGTCTTCTCACCATGTATGTTTCTAAGAGAAAATATATGAATGGTGCACTGTATGCATCATAACAAAATAACTCCATATTATACAACAAATGCTGCAAATGTTATACCTCAGTCTTAATAGACAAAGAGATCATACCTAGTGAATATAATGTTTCTCAACTGTACATTTATCATCAAAGGAGTTTCTTAATTAAGGCAATCGCCATGAGAATGCCACAGGCACCCTTGTCATATTAAAAGGATATAGGTTTTGGGTCCACGAGTTTACGCAGAGTAAGTTGACAAATCCTCATACTGACTCTACATAAAAGTGGTGGAGAGTCAAGCACGAACAACACCCAACCGTTGCAACCATCTACCCTCCTCATCATTAATTGGAAATATTTACAAATCAATGACTATATAATCACACTTTCATTATTAAAGTTGCTCTAATGCAACCACCGAGAATGGCCAACCTCGTGTTTCTTCAGAATAACAGTTCCTATGTGGTAATTGTTCTTGGCCAAGGTTCATCCAACATTAAGATAAACTTGATCAAAATCATAATGGAAGAGAAGTGCTAGAAGAGCGTTGCAAGACAGTCTGACCACTCAAAAAAGAAAATAATAGGTGAGTACTCCGAAGTCCAAAAGAAAACAAAGAACAAATGGTCAAGAATTCCAGATACAGTTGTTGGACATATTAAACATCTCCTAGCACCGACCAATGTTTTTCATCAAGTCTTTTTCTAGAAGAATGAAAATGACTGACCACCAATCACTGGTGTATTCATTACTAGCCAACCACACATAAATAACATAAATTAAGCATTGTTCCTAATGTGGTTGTGTTTGTTGTCCCTCAACTATAAATTGCAATTGCTTCGTCACAAATTCATATACAATGAGTATTTCTCAATGGGTAAAACTTATCTTATCATGATAAAGCATCAAGGCTTATTCAACAAACGGAAGAAATTGAATCGATACACGATGAACACAAAATACTTATCAAATCACACAACAAAACAGCTGAAAGAGAATATGATTATTATTGTAGGGGAGCCAAGGAAGAGAAGGGTACATTAAGCAGGTCGGTCATGACGGAAAAGTCAAAAGGATTTCCGGGGAAACCAGCAGCGCCCGGGGCCGCCGAAGCAGCAGGCCTTCGGGTAGAAGAAGCTTCGCTCTTGGGGCTTTTGTTCTCCGATGAGCCCGACTTGTCATCTGTTGTCCAAAAAACGCAGAAATCGTATCTAAACTGTTAGATATTTCATCAGATCGAAGAAAAGTGGGGGAAATCAATAACTAACTAGGGTTCTCTGATTCTAACAACTTCTAATAAATCCATGACCATGAAAACCCCAAAATCAAATCAACATCAGATCTATTCTAAGTCCCAGGCTTTGAGAGAGCAGAAAACCTACCTTGATTTCCCGAAGACATGATGAGCAGCAGAAGAGAAGATCGGCCGCAGGAGAGATGAGTTGAGAGAGGGGAATAACGTAACCCCTAGAGAGAGATTAAAATGGGAAGAAAGGAAGAAATGCGTTGCTTGCGATTGTGGGCGGAACCGAGGGGGATCTCACCTCAAACTCTAGGCCGGTTGCAAATTTTCGGTGTCGCGTCCGGTGTCTCTGTTCTCGGATTTTGGATAGACAAAGAGATAAGAGGTGTGAGGGCAAAAATTATGAGATCGCAGACTTAAAATCATCGAATTGGGCTGGGCTGGGCTGGGCTGGGCTCAAGGCTCAGCTGGACGCAAAATCCTGTCCCAATCAGTTAATGAGAAAAGTTTGGTGAACATTCTTCCCTCGAATCGATTGCTACAGTTTGTTTTGGTCAAGGATATTTGCACCAGCTAATTACGAAATTACAGAGTGGAGCTCCATAGTATTCTGTTTCTGTTCTATGGAAAATGATTTTGATGGTGATGTTTCATGCAGCACTTGGCCACAAGCGGCACAAGTCATTGTGCTCTCACCCAATCAACTAGAAGAATCAGAGTACATCGCGCTTGTTGGTTAGGAGAGAGTACGTGATAAATAATTCCACGTGAAGAGCAATTTTTATTGGTAATAAAATGAGGCTGGACGCAATCAACTGAATCTAGCTTATAAGTAACACCAAAGCTCGAATAAAAGGAAGATTATTAGCAGCCTGTGTCGATGCCCATGGGTCATCATGTAATATGCTTGACAAGTTGAATTGAATCAGTAGTTGAAAACACATGTCTCGTGCATCAGATATTATGCAGTATTCAGCATGCCAAAAAATTGCTGAAGAACTGAAACAAAAGGGATTTGACGAAAAACAAAGCCAAACTAAGGGGTCGTTTGTTTCGTCGTAAAACGCGTAAAAGTACGTAATTCGTAAATGACTTACAACCCAATTACAACTGCGGCGTTTATTTGGACCGTAATTTATAAAAGACTAACGCAACTCAACTACCGCTCACTTGCAAACCAATTATCACTCACTTACGGTCTAATTACGGTTAATTTTGTGGCCATGCAAATTTTTATTATTTTTATGTTAATATTATTTTTTTTAATATTTAGCAATTTTAATATTTATTTGCAATATTAAAACTTTTTAAATCACCAAATAGTTAATTTTGTAGTCAACTGTTTTACTTACGACTTACACATTACGATAACCAAACACAGTAAAATATAATACATTTTCCCACTTATAACTTTATATTACCAACTAAACACCGTAAAACTTACATGCATGTAACTCATTTATAACTATAAAATGTTTTATTAATTACGACTTACGAATTACAGCCAACGAGAACCAAAGAGACCCTAAACACCTTATAAGATTCCCTTTCAGAAGTATATTGTTTAGCCCAAAATGGGAATAATAACCTCTTTATTGTTCTCCATTCTATCACTTTCTTGATTTGACAGGGAGTAGTAGTCGAGCAACTCGCAAATTTTGGCTGCAGAATACAGACGCATGCACGTGCGTGTAGCTCTTTCGTCACATTATGCATATTAACAGTAAATGACTATGGCTGAAACATATAGCTTCTTATATTGCCAGCTTTTCTGCCTCAGGAGGAGCCTGCAGTTGCTCTTTCGAACCAATTCCAAATGACACAAACTCCATCACTAGGGGTTAAAACAAAATCCCCCTTTTTCTGACCCTTGCTGATGAGAAACTTCTCATTCGAATACCTCCTTTCAAAATCTCCAAGTTCCCAAGACCACAGCCACCCCCTGCCAGGAACAAGGGAGGGTACAAGCAAAAATGGTAGAGAAAATATGTCCACCATGTTAGACTTATTAGTTTTAAAGTCTAATTTATTTTTGAGCCTAATCAAGTCAATTGGATATTTGCACCCGCCCACTTAACCTATGTTGTTTGACCCAATAAAGAATTGATCAAACCTAAATGGTTTGGGTCTAGACACGTTTTCAATTACACTTAGCCATGAGTGTATTTAAATTAGAATGTGGGACTCATCTACACGTGTGGAACTCGTGTTATAAATTAAGGGCCTAGATCTATGATGAGTTGAACTAGGGTTTCTTGATGCTATATATATCATGAGTAGGGTTCCCTCTCCACCAATAAGAATAATCATCTCTCTCTTAGAGGCCTCTCATCTCCTCTAAGGATAAAGAAGAGAACTTGGTGGCTGGAGAGAAGAATCCTCTCCTTCAACCCGGCGTCCTCGAGATCGTGCAACCTTCGACATCCTCTTCGTAATGGAATCAGGTATGCCTAAAACCCTCATTCCCTTTGATCATGATAAAGAGGCTTACAGTATATGTAGATCTAGAATAATTTTAGATCTAACAATTGGTATCAGAGCCACCTCTTTATCAGATCATAGGGATTTACAGAAATTATGATCTCGATCTATAAATATCATAAAAATATCTCCTTTGATTCAATAAATATTTTGTGTCTCATATGTTGGATCAAAAGATTAAAAGGAGTGATTTTTATTAAATTTAACATGTATATAATTTTATAAAATTTTGATTTGTGTGTTATTCTGAATTAAAAAAAAAATTTGTGTGTCCCGTCTGCATGCAGGCGCCTGCATGTTAGGCAACGGGGAAAAAAAAAGGGGGCGGGGGGGGGGGGGGGGGGGGGGGGGGGGGGGGGGGGGGGGGGGGGGATGTTAGATGCATGCGCTGGAAGCACCAGCGCATGCATCATGAAGGAGATTTCAAAGTAAAAAAAAAAAAGATATTTTGACATGGCCTGCATGCATGCAGACATGTGTCTGCATGCATGCATGCACATGTAAGGCAAAAGGGTTTTTTTTGTTTTAAAGAATAATTAAAAAAAATGGTTAATTATTTTGGGTTTCATGAATTAATTAAGATTATGAGATTATCTAGGATTCGGATAGAGATTGAATTTTACTCTAATAAGGAAACCTACTACTAATTAATCTCATATTTAATTTCAATTGGGATTGTTGAGATTGATTTGGGTATTATGATTGAGATATAATTCTAGCCTATTAAGGATATTTTGGATAGAATTCTACTCAAATAAAGAAACCTAATCTCAATCAATCTCACATTAAGCTAATTGTGTTTTATTCAGTTTATTTAAACCCGACCTATTAAGGAAACCCATAAGTTAACCATTGAGGGTCGGGTCTGATTCAGACCCGATAAGCACTGCAGAGCCGTTTTGCCAATATAAACTTCAATTAGCCGTTACGGGCTCATCCGACCTCTGTTTGGGCATGTAACAGCCGTTTTGAAGCTCTTGACGAGCACTACAGTATTACAGGCATTAGACATGACAAAACAGTAGTTAGTTGACATAAAGAAGGCATTGAAGTGTTTGTTTATCATGGTTATGTGTACCCTTACATGCTTCCGCTTCATTAATATTTATATTATTGCTTATATTGTCTAGCATGATGAATATTAATGTGTACTACAGTTAATAACACACAGATAAAGATATATACATGTTCAAGCTAAAGAATTTATAAAAGAGCATATTTAATTGCGTATGTAGTTCATGCGGACAATAGCCGGCCCAAAGGAAGACTATTGTTTGGCTGAATTATGTACGGCGTCGAATACTTGATGTGGGTAATGCAAGTGGGAGAACCTTGGTGTGTGGTAATCGGCCCAAAGGAAAGTTGTCACACTATAGGCCCATATTGCATTACCCTCATCAACTAGTCCGATGGCGGAACAAGAATACAGATACATAAATTTGTGTGGCCCATGCGTGTGGCAATCGGCCCAAAGGAAGGTTGTCATTATGGCCGGGTCATTACATATATTATATGGCCAATATAGATTACTTAAACTTTAGGACCAATCCTATAAAGTGACAGTCGGCCCAAAGGAAGGCTGTTCTCTTACATAGGACCTAGACTTTAGGATATCTATATTGGGCCAGTACAGTGTTGGCATATAGAGACACAACTTGTTCTGAAAGTTTAACCGCAGCTCTATCGGTTAGACTGGTTGCATTTTCTGGAATTCATTTTTTTTATGGCTATTACAGTAGAATTTTATTAAATGCAATGTTTATGTTAAACTGATGAGAAATTGTATACTTATGTAGTATAAATTGAAAGGTACAAAATTTAAGAAGTGGTAAGACCACGTAAATGATCGTTCTTGAATTCATACACCTAGAGTACACCTTAAAGATTGATGGATCTCTACTATCACTAATAAAAGTTCAGTAAAGAAAAGGTCAATTATGGTAAGTAGGAGAGATCTTACAAGATGTGTCTAATGGTCATAAAGTACACTATTCCTATAACTATTAGAAGTGCTATGCTCGATAAAGTCAGTGCTCACTTAGCATCCAGGGTAAACTTCTAATAAGAAAAGGAAAGTGAAATTAAAGGGAGGAACATAAACATCACTGCAGTGGCTGATCCTAAGTGGCAAAAGTGCAGAAAAATAGCCTAAGGTCATTGCATATTTTTTCTGTAAGAAAGTAAGCCACCTCAAGTAGGAATGCATAAAGTATCAGAAATGACTATTTAGCGGGTATATCTCATATTTATATTTATTTTGAGATTAATTTAGCTATAGTGCCACTTTATAAATTATGAATAGATAATTCACATAAGCGATTCAATGCGAAACTTCTAAACCCAAAGGAGGCCCAGCCCAGCTGAGCAATACGTATACATGGGTGATGGAAATAAAGTTGCAATTAAAGTTGTTGGAGTTTGTAGGCTTAAAATAGATTCTAGTTTTTTTTTTTGGTTTTAGATTTTAATTAGACTTTATATGTACCGTCCTTTTAGGCGGAATCATATTTCTATTTCATTTGTTAGACAGATCTAGTTTTACTGTCACTCTTGATAATGAAATACTTAGTCTACTTTCCAAACCTAAAGTTGTTGGTACTAGAATTCTGATTGATGGCTATATAAATTGAAACTTCATGCTTTATATACTGAATCTCTATTTGTGAATAGCATAGGCACTAAGCGAAAATTAATTAAAGAAACATTAGAAAGTTTGATACTAGACGAAGTTCAAGTGTCTTAATTTGGTGTATACAAATATTTATGGTCCATTCCCTACAGCTTCTTGGAATGATCATGAATATTTCATCACATTTATAGACAATTACTCTCGTTATAGGTACCTACACTTGTTCCATGAGAAATCCCAATCATTGGACATGTTTAAAGCCGTAAGATCTGATCATGGTGGTGAGTACTATGACAGATATAACGAATCAGGTAAATATCCAGAATCATTTGTCAATTTCTGAAAGAGTGGTATTGTCGCTTAGTACACCATATCAGGACACCTCGTCAAAATGGTATTGCTGAGAGATAAAATTACACACTAAAGGATATGGTTGGGAGTATGATAGCTCACACTATTCTACCAAAGTCATTATATAGTGAAGCCTTAAAAATGGTTGTCACCTCCTTAATAGAATACCTTGCAAAACGGTAACTAAACCCCGTATGAGTTACGGACTGGGAAATCTCTCAGTATTAGGCATCTATATGTTTGGGGTTGTCCAGTGGAAACTCGGTCATATATACCATATGAGAAGAAGTTGGACTCAAGGATAGTTAGCTGTTTATTCGTAGGGTATTATGAGAGGTATAAAGGCTTTAAGTTTTATTGTCCCTCCACTAAGAACATAAAGACGGATTGCTAAATTTTTTTTGAGAATATTCAGAACAGTGGGAGTCAACTACATAAAGATTTCATATTTAAGGAAGAACATATTGTTATACCTATGACAAATTGTTCCAAATGATAAAGTAGTTGTTCCACTTCAAGATGAAAATACAGTTGCATCCTTACAAGATACATATACAGTTCATCCTGAAGTAGATCACGCTGGTGAGGTAGAACCTGAAAATTCTCAACCACAAGTGCCAAGAAGATCAACTAGGAAGAGGAGATCAGTCATTACAAATGACTATATTGTTTATCTCCAATAGCATGAGTTTGACATAAGGCTAGAGGATGACCCCGCATTCTTAAATGAGGCCAAACTCAATATTCACTCCAACAAGTGGTCAAATGTCATGAAAGATGAGTTAAAATCTATAAAGGACAATGATGTTTGGGATTTAGTAGAATTGCCTGAAGAAAAGAAACTGATTGGTTATAAATGAGTATTCAAAACCAAGCGGGATTCGAAAGGTAATGTCGAAAGGTATAAGACACATCTTGTCACAAAGGGATTCACTCAAAGAGAGGACATTGACTATAAGGAGACTTTCTCCCTGGTTTTCATGAAGCATTCTTTTAGAATTATTATGGCACTGGTGGCTCACTTTGACCTGGAGTTATACCAAATGGATGTTAAGATTGTCTTTCTTAATGGTAACATTGAGAAAGAAATCTGTATGGTGCAACCAGAAAGTTTTAAAGTTAAAGGTTTACAACATCTGGTTTGCAAATAAAGAAATTCATTTATGGTTTAAAGCAAGCATCCCGCAAATGGTATTTGAAATTTGATCAAGTAATATCCGTTTTTGATTTTAAGGAAATATAGTTGATCAATGTATTTACCATAAATTTAAAGGGAGTAGATTTATATTTCTTATGCTATATGTGGATGACATTCTATTAGCAAGTAACGATATAGATTTTCTACTTGAGACCAAGAGTTTTCTCTCAAAGAATTTTGAGATGAAAGATCTTGGAGACGCTTCTTTTGTGATAGGCATCCAGATTCAACGTGACAGGACACGTGAAATATTAGGTTTATCACAAAAGGCCTATATCGATAAAGTGCTAGATAGATATGGCATGAAGAATTGCTCTTTGGGTGATGCGCCTGTCACTAAGGGAGATAAGTTAAGTCTACTATAATGTCCCAAGAATGATCTACGAAAAGAGCAAATGAAAGACATTCTATATGCATTGGCGGTTGGATGTCTGATGTGTGCTCAAGTTTGTACCCATCCAGAATAGCATATACCATTGAGAAACTTGACAGAAACTTGATCAATCATGGGATTGATCTATGAAAGACTGTTAAGAAGGTAATGTGATATCAATAGAAGACTACATGAAATCTGATCAGTTGCAGCTGATCGGATATACAGATTTAGATTATGCTGTATGTATCGACAATAGGAAGTCCACTTCATGTTATATTTTCCTTATTGTAGGAAGATGGTGGATTTAGTCGAGAGGCCATTACAACTACACTGTGATAATAAGAGCTATAGAGCTCTACTACAATAGTGACAAGAGTTCAGTAAAGTCGAAGCATATCGACATCAAGTTTCTTGTCATCAATGATAAAGTTCGGAATCATATTTGTCTGTTGATAGTGATGACACTATTCTTAACATTACAGATCCACTCATTAAAGGACTTTTACCTAAAGTATTCTAAGAGCATATTGCTTATATGGGGATGACTAGTCATTATGATATCCTGATTTTGTGGGAGTGGATAATTTTATGTAACAGACATTATTTCTAAGTGCACTTTATGGATATTTGTTGATTCTGATAAATAAATTTATAACTGCTTTTCCTAAAGTTTACTTTTGCGCATTTGAGTTTGTTGAATTAGCAGTTAGACTCGTTGGAGTCATAAGGCTAGACTCGTTGGAGTCATAAAGTGGAAACCAGTTGGAATTGTACCTTATTTGATCAGAGGACATTTCATGCCACACGTCCACATTTGATCTATGTCGTTAGGGGTTCTGAAACTTGTGATGTGGAAGGTCCTACCTCGATTATACAGAAGGTAACGATCGCCATGTTCGGTGGCAGGACTCTTAATGGACCAGATTGTTTTGAAACGTGGTTTGTCGGCAGTTAAAATTTTTTGACGTCATAAAGTTATGCATAATATCTATTCAGTATGACTTGCTTGGCCCAAGTGGGAGATTGTTAGACTTATTAGTTTTAAAGTCTAATTTATTTTTGAGCCTAATCAAGTCAATTGGATATTTGCACCCGCCCACTTAACCTATGTTGTTTGACCCAATAAAGAATTGATCAAACCTAAATGGTTTGGGTCTAGACACGTTTTCAATTACACTTAGCCATGAGTGTATTTAAATTAGAATGTGAGACTCATCTACACGTGTGGAACTCGTGTTATAAATCAAGGGCTTAGATCTATGATGAGTTGAACTAGGGTTTCTTGATGCTATATATATCATGAGTAGGGTTCCCTCTCCACCAACAAGAATAATCATCTCCTCTAAGGATAAAGAAGAGAACTTGGTGGCTGGAGAGAAGAATCCTCTCCTTCAACCCGGCGTCCTCGAGATCGTGCAACCTTCGGCATCCTCTTCGTAATGGAATCAGGTATGCCTAAAACCCTCATTCCCTTTGATCATGATAAAGAGGCTTACAGTATATGTAGATCTGGAATAATTTTAGATCGAACACACCATGGCGTGCAAAACTTTTAAGTGATTTTGTGTAGTCCCATGTTGAGATGAGATGATATTGAGGTGAGCAATGGAAATGACTGGTGCCATACAGCTTTGAAAACCCGTTTCTGGTGAGGTTGCACAACTGCGAGGGGCCGGCACCTTTATATCTGATGTCAAAGATATGGATCCTGGGGTCTGCTGAACCGGCCGATAAATGGAGGCCGGCAGGAGACCAAGCCTGATTGATCAGGGCAGACTGGGACTCACTGGCATGAATCTCAGTTTGCCTTAGCCGGAAATCAAACAGCCGGAGTTGCTTGCCTGGCTGCCTGCCAAAGCAAAAAATACATACACAGATATGTCAGGAGCTAGAATAGCAATTTGAGCGGACAAATTATTGTTGTCTCAAGGAGAAGATAAAAGAGGTGGTCCACTAAACTTGTTTGTTCTTCTGTTTAATTTAAGTTTGATGAAAATAGCAGAAGAGGTGGTCCACAACAAATTTTCTAAGTAGAAACTGCTTGGTGCTCAGCCTTAATAGGTAGCATGAGATTGATTGTAGTTCAAGTATCAAATTTAGTTACCAAAGTACATTTTCCTATCATGTAAATGTAAAAAGATTTTAGATTAAAAAATGAACTGGCAATATTTCAAAAGTATACAAAATCTAAAGAATTTCAAAAGAATCTGATGTTTGAATTCAGTTCTTCCAGTGAACAGGTCAAATCCAACAATCCTTTTATCTGCCCCAACAGATAAAATAATCTTATTCTGCTGCAATCCAGCGACACCCATGACAGCCATGACAGCAGAAGAATGCTGATTTCTGTGTATGGTATTTGGTTTCCATGAATCATCCCTCTCATTCCAAAGTATACTATTTATAATGCCCTTAAGATGAGGCTTTTCCAGTAAGAAATAAACTTTCTTCAGTTCACAGGAAACCACATATAAAGGGAATAGGTTAAGAGAATATTGAGGAAAAGGCATTCCTTTGTGCAGGCATTACTACATAGTCTGCATATGCAAGTGCAAGAGAAGTTATGTTTCAGCTAAGCAGCAAAGGCTATTTTCTTTACATGTTAAACTGATTAATACTACGGTATTTGGAGAAAGTTATACTTTCTCATTATATCTATAATTAATTGCATGGAAACAGAAGCGGGTGGACACTTTCTTCAGTGTGAAATAGGAGCTTTCGCGAGCGCGCCTTCCAAAAAGAATATATCAGATAGATAGACAAATTGTGGCTAGTATACAAGTGTCTGTATGAACACATAACAAGAATTACTAATACACTTGCTATAGTTTAGCAGATGTTTCATAGTTGAACTTCCATAGCTGACTGTTGATCGAGAAACATGCTCTGCACAACACAAAATGGATAACAAAAAACCAAGCCTTATCTCATTCAGATGGGTTCCTCATGAAGAACTTCTTTAAACTGGAAGTCCCTACAAATGATGAGGAGAGGAGTTAACGAGTAATTGATCTATGTAAATTCTCTAGCTTGTTGCGCTAACGATCCAGACAGAACAGTTGGAGGGGAGGGTTGCACGGAGAATTATTGATTTACGAGATCTCTTTCGTTGTTCAATACTTAAATTTCTTATTGAGATGTTTTGTCCACACACACGAGCTGCGAGCATGTGCACAGGAATAATACAGGCTTAGCAACCCCCAAGTCAAGAAACAACACACACATGAAGAAGTCAGTTACCACCATTCCAAATCAATAGATGATTCAGGAAGAAGTTTTGCTAGGGGGGTGGGGGATCTGTATGTGAAAAAAAGAGATCTAAATGTGCACTTGCAAGTCACGTTGATATTTACAGTTAAGCTCACTTCCTTAAAATCCATACCTATTAGCATCAAATTCAGTGCAGAAATGAAAGGATACTCAATAACAGGAATCAAATTCAAAAGCCATGCCAATGAATATCTAGGAAAAGAAATGTTAAACTTTTCTTACATCTCCTGAAAGATTTAGATTCAACATTGATATCTGAGAATCGCTGCCATTAGCACTGTACACAGCAAATAGGCTATCTCCATCAGGGCAGGGTGCCAAGTAATATCTTCAGGCCGTCTCCTTTGCTTTGGGGATACACAGTCTGTAGTGCTTAGTAACGATGCACTATGCCTGCAGCTCCAAGGCACTAATTTAATGTCAAATTATAAGATGAAAAATGCATCCAACATGTTGATAAAGTTATGCTCCATAAGTCAAATCAACAAGGCAACAAGCTTCATGTGATGCAAATACTTAACTGTTTGCTCAATAAGCAAGCATTTGGCACTACCAAATCATGTCAGCATTGGTACTTCAAAGGGAATATTTATGGCAGAACTACAGAAAATTTACAGTTCTCAAGAACCTTCAGCAAGCAATTTATTGCCAATATCCTATGATATATATGTAAGAAAAAATGATATACATGTAAAAATACAGAAATAGGAGTATGCGGCAACATCCGGGTAAACATAGCCATAAACGCCCTGACCCAAGACCACCAGTGCTCCTCCAAAGCTCAGATGTGAAGATGTAGAAGGCTGATGATAGCATGAGTTGTCCAACAAGTCGAAATTGATAATTGAACAGGATATGTAAAAAGAAGAAATCATTGCTCTGAGACTAGTTTGTGAGGAAGTTCATGGAAATACTGAACTGTAAAAAAGTTTAAAGTTTTAAATAATAAGATCATTATGACTATATTCCAACAATCATTTGGAAAAAAATATTGCAAAGCTATGCGATTAACTCTTTGAACTAACTGTACTAAACAGTTGATGCAAACTGGAAAAGAAATATTAGGTACTAATGAAAACTATAGAAATACACATCTACTTTTTCCTATTTATTTCTCATCTTTTTGGACCCATCAAAAAATGACTTTTCTCCCATCTTTTAAGTGGACACATATATTCTCATATAAAAGTCCAAATAACCCCCATTTATTGGTGAAAATTACATGGGCTTCTCTATTCTATCCTATTTTAAAAAAAATCCTAAAAGCACCCAGCAAGTTGTCAAACAGTCATAGCGAATTGCCGACTTCAACGCCGCTCCCGCGCAGCCATCCTGTCACCGAAGAGCTCCAGTTTTGTCATAGATTTTGAAGGTGAACATCATGTACCTCACAACATGCACTTCAAATATAAAGATAACATGGTTCACCTTCAAATCTATGACAAAACATCATGCGAGAGAGCTTTAGAAAAAAAAAAGAAATCATCAAAGACTACTTCGACCCCGAATGAGACTCATACAGCATATTTTTCGCTTCTATGCTCTCTCCTTTTCTGTTTCCGAGTTTTTATCAATCAAAATGTGTTTTCAGATTTCTTCTCACAAAACAAAAATGGTGTTTTCGATTCAACTCCAGAGGAAACAGTTCGTTGTAGTAAAAAAAGAAGAGGCCAAGAGGATCAAAATGAGAACACACTAAAGGCTAAGGCGAAAAGATTTGTGCAAAATTTTCATGATCGCAATCGTAAAAAATGACATGTTTCTAACTCTCTATAGGAGTGCGACCATGATCATACTCCTTTTTATTAAGACTATGATCAGGATCCCAGTCCTCATTGTCTCAATCCTCACAAAAATGTCTTATTTTTTAGTTTTTATCACAAAATAATTTTAAAAATGAGATTTTATGAAGACTGCGATCATGGTCACATTTCCCTCAAAAGGCACCATTTTTAATGTAAATGAGGATTACGACCACGACCATGGTCATATTCCTCTCAAAAGCTCCATTTTTAGTGTATATGAGGATTAAGATCATGATCACTGTCCTGAAAAAATAATTAGAAAATAGGATTTTATGAGAACTGCGACCACAATTACAGTATCACAGTCTTCAAAAGACACCATTTTTCAGTGTATATGAGGGATGCGATCATGACAGTCTTCAGAAAACAATTAGAAAAATATGATTTTATGAGGACTGCAACCATGGTCGCAGTCCTCAGGAAATAATTAGAAAAATGTGTTTTTATAAGGACTGCAACCACAATCACAATCCTCATTTTTAGTGTATCATTTTTGTGAAGATTGATCGCAGTCCTCACAAAGACAAAGAAACATGATATTTTTTTGAGAATTCTGCGATCATGATCGCAGTCCAATAAACACAAAAATATGTCATTTTTGTGAGGATTGTGATCATAATTACTGTCCTAATAATGAGGAAACTGCGATCATGATCGCAATCCTAATTGTGAGGACTGCATGGAGCATAAGACGGCGGGATCTGCCCATTTGTCGTTGGTGCATGACAATATTGAAGATGAGGTGTCAGCTTAGCACTGTTGCATGGCGACAATGAAAAATGATGCAGGCCGCTGCTACATGGAGATATTAATAACGTTGCATGCATGCACGCTGCATGTGTGCGCTGAAGATGAGGTGGGCAGACGTGGAGCATGTACCCATGCATGCATGCTTGCTGAACATAAAAGGGTGGTGACACCACTGCATGGTAGCGTGAGAGACGAGAAGACGACGCTGCATGGTAGATCGGGCAACGCGAAGATGGTAAGGTGAATAAGTGTGAATTTACAAATGATCAAAAAAATGACTGTAACCAAAATAATTCAGACTTTGAATTTAACTCACACATAATGAGACTTATTTTGGTAGATATACGCTAAACAATTGGTACTTTTTCATTGAAATTGGAACAACTTTTTTAAAGTTAGAAGTGAATCAATTGTTCTCAAAAGTAAGATGAGTAGCGTAGGGAAGGAGGGGGCAGGGAAGGAGGGGGTCGGGGGTGGCGGAGGGTGACGAGGGTGGTGACGGCGGGGGAGGGGCGATGGATGACGGCGACGGATGGATGAAGGCAGGGGAGGGGCGATGGATGACGGCGGCGGACGGGAAAAATGGAGGGAGATGTTGGAAGGAGGAAAAAGAAAAGGTGGGGGTAACATGAGTATTTTGAAAATATTAATAGGTGCCTTAATCCAACTGGGTGGTCGTTGGGTGTCTTGGTCAATTCGGCGGGTGCCTTTATCCTTGCTCTTTTTCCACCCATTGGATTTCGGATTTCCGGCTGGTGACTGCTCTGTAGTCTCTGCTCGGTTCTCTCTACCGATACAATAACTGGGACGATGGCGGCGGCGGTGGCGGCGCCGAGGAGCGGCGCGCTTCTCCTCTTCTCCTCTATCCGCATCACCATCACACTACCCAACAGGACGAGGACGGCCATTTCCAGTGCCGTGGGCCCCACCCTATCCGCCATTTGCAGCACCAAGAGAAATGCCCTCCTCCCCCTCCCAAATTTCTCTTCTTCCTCCTCGCGACGAGCCACCGCAACAAGATTCTGCTCTTCCTCCTCCACTCAATTGCCGACGTCGAAGCAGACCAGCGGCGAGGCAGCGGAAGAGAATACCGAGAATGCCCCTCCGCCGCGGCCGCCGCCTTCGGACCCGATAGAGGAGGCGGCGGATGCGCTGGACATCAGGGTGGGGCGCATCCTCAAGGCATGGAGACACCCCGAGGCCGACTCCCTCTACGTGGAGGAGGTCGACGTCGGAGAGGCCGAGCCCAGAACCATCTGCAGCGGCCTCGTCAGCTACATCCCCCTCGACCACCTCCAGGTCCCAATTCAATTCTCCCCCATTTTTGATTCTTCAGTTAAAATCATTGAGAAAAATGCAGGATTTGCTATCAAGAGGGTGGATATGATTGATGGTCTTAGTATTTATACAATCTCTTATAATTGAGCGAAACGGTCATAATATGTCAACCTTTTTCTAGCATAAGGATAATGACGATAATGGATTGGATAACTATTTTAGTGTGGAGAAATTTGTGTCAATGCGCTGTTTCATCAACCAAGTTTGTTGTTTGTTATTTCACATGGCAAATGATTTATATATTTGGTAAAGATTAGTTTAGCAAGTTCATAAGATATGGGGCAAAAAAAAAAAAAAAAAACATCCGAGATACTTGCACAACAATAAAGAAGTATGCATATGAAGAAGAAGGAAGAAAGAGAGACTGTAAGACCAACTTGTTAGTTTTCTAATAGTTGAATTGATAGACTTTAAGGCAAATTTAAACTGAAGCAAGAAAAAAAGAGAGTGGTCGCTGCTAATTTAACTGAGGGAACGATCCCTACTAGAGTTGAATAGAAAAAAAAGCTTTACGTAACCAACACCTTTTGTCAATTACTGAGAAAAAGTTTCACCATTGTAGACTGATAGCCAGATAATTTATGGGGTGAAAGGTGGGCCAAGGCTGTGCTAACCTAGACTATCTTGTGCATTATCCTTGTAGTATAACTCTGATATATAGCCAAGAACGAAATAACACACGCTAGGCCTGATCCATTGGTGGGCTTTCTGAGCCTGCCGACAGCCAAAGTATTTCCATGTAACCAGATGTCTTAAAATCTGTAATTATGATTATGCACTTCGGTATCCAGCTTTGAGCTTTCCATCTTAAATGATGTTCCCAAAAGCCAGACAAGTTCACATCATACAAACTTCTTATAGGCAAATAAACTACTCTAAATCACCTAGGTTTGTGTTGTCCAATATATTTACAAAAACAAATGCTGGGAAAGGTGGAAGCCCGAAGTGGCTTGTGTTTCTCTGTATGCATGCTAAAAAAGTGATAATAATCTTGTGATATCACGAGAAGGATCTTGAAATAGTAACTGTGATCCATAACAAAAACTTCCACAAGGATGACATGGTCCTCAACTCAATGAGGAAGCTTACGTTACTTGATGGAATGAAAAGATTATAGTAGATTGGACAGCTTTTGGCATGTCTCTCGCAGTAGCCTGGATCCATTTTAGATTTTTAAGAATGGATTGCAAGAGACAATACATTTATGTAAGAGTTGCTTGTCTAATATATGAGCTTCAAAACTGATGGGGATGGTTGATAACTGCAGATAATTCCACATCCTTTTGCAATGGTAACCTCATATATGATATGGTGCACCATAGTGACATTTCCTATGTAACAATACTTTATCATGATTTGTAGATAATATAGTGAAAATTTGCAAAATGAGAGGTATAATGTTTTTCCATCAGGAAGGATCCTCCATGTGGTTTATCACACAATTGTAGGATACATGATAAGAATACTGTGCTTCTGTTTGCATCAGTGATGGAAAAGTCTCAAGGAGAATACCTCTGTGTGCTTTAATGATCAAGGTAAGCAGTGTAGCGGATTGTAGTAGAAATATCAGAAAATTTACAAACTTGCTCATTGAAATGAGATCAAGATGAAATAATTGCCTCATTTACTCTACAAGTGACTTAGTGAATCCATTTATCCTTTTCAAGATATACTTTTACTGAGATGTTTATTGCATGGGTACAACCGTACAAGTAATAGATTCTTAGCGATGTATGCTCTGAGAAACATATTTGCCTAATTTCTTTTCATTAAAAGGATAGGATAACTTATTTATATGGCAGTAATCATTCTTATATTTGCATATACTTGTAGGTATCTCATTGCATAAGCATTAGTTTAGGGGGGGAAAATTCTCAAATGGAACCTATTACAGGACCAAGCTATTAGGAGCAAAGCTTATTGGACAAGGTGGATGGGTTCAATTCTTATTTTTTCTTCGAACCCTCTAGTTTCACAACTATGGATGAAACTGTTCTTAAAGTTGGTAGTTGCCAATGTAGGGCTTTTGTGATGGTAATACCAACTCAAGAGTGCTATCTGAGAATCAAAATATCAACTTAAATCTCCAGTGCATAAAATATAAAAAAACAAGGATGATATTTCACTATAATAAGGGTCCAACAACTTTTGGAACCCTGGTTGCACTCATTAAAATTTCTGACAAGAATGTTTGGTGACTGAGCCTGGTAATGAGTGAGAGTGGTTTGCCTATATGCAATTTGAAAGTGAGATATCAGTATTGCTTTCTATCAGGTACAATAACTTTTGGGACCCTGGTTCCACTCATGAAACTTTATGACAAGAATGCTTCTCTGACTGGCTTGGTCATGAGTGAGAGTGGCTTGCCCATATGCGAATTGAAAGTAAGATATTATTGTTTTCTATCAGATAGAAATTGTTTTCTGTCATATAGAAATTCTAGGACAAAAGTGAAAGAAATTCTAGGACAGGAGTGTTCTAATCCATTTTTTGCCTGAAGTTAAAATAGTTATTGTAATATTTATTTTAATTACTTTATAAATGCTTCATTTAATGAAAGGGACTATCAGTATGAGATAAATTTTGCTTCGCCAAAAAATAATTACAACAATTAAAAGAATGGTATCTTCTACGTGAATCCACCTGTCAAAGGCATGTAGCGTTGACATGTGCTAGAGGTTACTGTATCCATGTGACTGTGTTTGAGATGTATTTGAACTGACACATAGTAGAGGTTAACATATCCATGTCCAACACACATTTGCACCAATGTGCACCAACACGTGCAAGACACTTGGCGGACATGTGACCAACACTTCCAACATGTGTTCGACCTTGAATCAGCTTGGAAATTGTGGGTTTTGGGCCTAATGATTTTTTGTTTTCATTGTTTATATGATTGATCTAGAGCTTATATGAAATTTTCATTCATACTATTTGTTTATTATGAACTTTTAGGTTATATATTATATTATACTGTAGTGTCCATGGCATATCCAAATCCTTTGTTCTTATAAGATTTTGTGTAACTGTATATCGATATCTTGTGATGCCCGTGTCTTGTGTTTGTATCTATGCAACATACAAGTGGTTGTAGTGAGAAAAATCATAAATTTAATTATGTATGTAAAGGATATTGTATAAGAAGCAAATTGCCCCCAATAGATCTTGTTATATTGAGAAGGAAGCTAACACAAGTGGTTCAGGGAAAAGGCAAAGTTCTATGCCTTTTTGTGCTAATAAACTCTAATGCCATTGTTGTCATAGGGGTCTTAAAGAGTAAAGCTTTTGTTTTTTTGTGTTTAAGGCATGCTTGAAAAAAGTTAGAACCTTTTGCTCATTTTGGAGCAATAAGAGTTTACATAAAAGCAAGATTAGATAAATTGGGATATTATGTAGGATAAATTATAGAATTCAGTTTTTTAGACTTGTATATCATTAGGAATAGGGTGGTTACTTGGAAGAAAAGTGAAGGGAGTTATTATAGCCGCAACAACCAGGTTACCGTGCACATGAACAATAAACATTTATTTTTCATTTGTTTGTTAGCTTTTGGGGTCTAAGTTGGGAATTTCTTGGAACAAGTATGGGTTTGAGTCAAATAAGTTTGGACTGTTTGAGAAATAGTTGTAAGGTAGCCTGGGATTATTTGCTATATACAGCTAAAAAAGTAGTGAAAACTGTGGTACAGAAAACATAAACCTTAAGAAAAGAGGTCTTAAAATTGATGATGGAAGTAAAGGAGAGCAGATCCCACAAACCTTCTTCAGCAAGTTCTTTCTTCGGTGGAGGATAAAGAACTTCAACAGGAGGCATCAATGGTATTTAGAGGAAATGTCAAAGGATGGAGGTCACGGTGCTGGCAGCAATGAGCGAGGTGATGATGACAGTGAAAGCAAGGATAGCAGCAGGTGTTGCGTAGGTGATGACATAGTAATGGTGGTAGAAACACAAAGTTGACAAGAGTGTTGGTGATGTTAAAAAAAAAAAAATGAAAGCTGTGGAGAGGTGGATTTATGATGTTGGGGAATATGATAGGTGATGAGCAGGGTAGTATTGTGGAGATGAAAGATTAATAGCAACAACAGTCACCCATAGTTGGTTCCATGTTGCTTCAGTGGACAACATTTGAAGGAATTGATTGTTGTGGTATTGGCTCCCCATGCTGGCTGTAGAAAAAGACAGTGCAGCCGCAACTATGTATAAGTGTTGTTCTCTCTACTCAAGGATCCTTGTGAGGCATTCCTTCTGTTGTAGTTGCTTAGTAAGAACTTTAGAGTTGTCCTTTATCTTTTGATGGAGGTGGATGAAGTCCTCAGCATCTTCTTTGGAGGATATAGGGTTGCACATTCACAGAAGATGGAAGATGAGATTAAAGATGTTTTGAGTCCAAAGGGTGGCTCTTGTGGAAAGTAAAAAGCTGAGTAATTTGGTCTAGGTTGCAATTTTTTCCTTTGACTAAGAGGGCAATGAAATAGGAGATAGAGGAGAATAATAGAGATTTGGTTCATATGATCCATCAAAAACATAAACCCAAGTAGAAGTAAAGGTATCTACCCATGATAAATACGTTTTATTTCTTTAAGATTTTTTTTTTATCTGCCTAAGGTATTATCCATGCATATTTATATGTATGTCCCATAAAAAAAGGAATTTTCATTTTTTTTCTTCTTATAATTGTAATTGTTTCCTATTCACCAATTCTTATCGCTTTTGAAAGGAACAATTAAAAAATCAACAAAAAAATATAAAAACCTCAATTTTTTTGATTTTTAATTATTCTAACTTTTGTTAGATCTCAGATATTTGGAATATTCAAAAATTTACACAATTGGTTGGTCAAATGATATGACCAAACAGTTAGGTAAGAGTAATTACTTAGTTATAACTTTATTAACTAAAGAAAGTATTTATTAAAATGGGAAATGTGAGATTTTGAATCATTCTATGACTATACTATTATTCCATTTTAGCAATATGTAACCATATCATATGCTATAATCTATAGTATAGTTAAGAATATACCAAAACATTAGAATATGGATCATAGTATGCATTATAAATTGACTAAAAAAAAGATCTAGTTATTCTAGTGCATTTATTTGTAGTAATTACCTAATTTTTTGCGGAAAATAAACAAGTTATTGTATTCTTGAGGTTTGGTTTCTGGATATGGAATGTTTTTTTATCTTAATAATTTAAAAATAATAATATAGATAGAGATTTCACACAAATATTGGTTATGGGCCTTGTCTAATAATATAGAAGGCCCACCTGGATTTATTTTTATTATGTTTTATGTCATTCAGAGATTTTTGGGGGTGAAATTGTTGTAAGGCCTAGGAGCACTTACCAGCGTTTCCATGCAATATAGCTACTAGGGTAGACTAGTCATTTCACATAAACAAGCACTGGTCAAACCTTTAATGTGGCTAAGAATATTACATAATCAAGACATTTCTACCAAGACCTCTCTCTCTCTCTCACACACACACACACTCACACACCTGCCAGGCTGCCACTAGTCCTTACTGATATTAACATTCTTCAGCCTCACTATTTTATGTGCATCTCTATAGAAACTTTTTTAGTTACTGTAGAAACTGATTGAGACATTTAGTCTATTATGAGAAGAACTATCATAATCTTCTTCTCATACCTCAAGAACTTTCTGTGATACTTCCTCATTGATGAAAGTATGTTTGAACCCTTTTTTTGAGGGAAAAAATTATGTTTGAACTCAACTTCATATTGTATTTTTTTCAATTTTGAGTTTTTACCTAATGCCTAAGGCCAAATTTGTCCACTTATTATTAGGAAGGAGAGAAATGGCTAAAAAGATGGTTGATAGTGGGAATAATTATCAGCAAACAGTGAATCTCATGCTTTGATCTTGGCTATCTTACGTGGACACACGCACATAGCGCACCCACTCAGGCATGCACCTACTTCAATTTATTCAGGAATCCCTAATGATCCTTGTGTCCTAGGAACTGATAACATATTCAAAAAACATAAGCAAACATGCCGTACCATTGGAGCCATTAACATATTCAGGAAATGTGCTGCTACTGCATGGTAAAATGTACCATCGGAGTCGATATCGTATTTAGGAAATATATCACTTCTTATAATGTTGCTAGGAACATAAAAAAATCATACTAGTTTCTATAGAAGGAACTGCGAAAAAGCTGCTATTCATTTATTAGTCTTCTTGTAGCTGCTGATAAATGCTGACATATTCATACAATATTCAGCTACTTTATTTGCTTTATGATAAAAAAAGAAAGTAATTGAAGCAATAATCAGAATTTGCTCCCAACAAAGCTATTAATTTCCAAGAAATTTTCTCTTTCTTCAAGATCAGAAATTAGGATTATGGAATCCAAGTTCACTATATCATGTATTAGTCGATCATCTACCAAAATTAGTGCTAGGCATTATGATTCACAGTGAGGGGGATAAGGAAGCCACTAAAAGAAACAAAAATAATATCTTCTTAGATTTTATGGTTTAAATTGTGAGTTTTTGAGTTAAACGATTATTTAATTTCATTTGGTATATTATTATTTTTTTTTAAAGAAAGTTTCTGTGATTGGGTTGTTTGGAGCTTTTTCTTTTCCAGCTCAGAGCTAATTTCTAATTTTTAATTATGACCTTATATATGTTTGTATTAGGGTTTCCGACTAGAATAATTAGATGATATAAATTGATTAATGGATGCTATAAATTGTTTCTTGACATGTTATTTGTTATTGGGTGTGAAATCCATCTCTAGTGTGATGATGGATTTAGAGTGTGAAGTCCCTCACGGAAAAAAGGTGTGAAATCTTCTCATCTTTCTCTATTACTTACTAGTTTTTCTTTTATATAGCAAAATCCGAGCCAATGGCAATAAAAATCATAGACCTGTACTTACTTGAAACCTATAATTGTAGCCTAAATCTTTCGCTTAGTGCTATCCACATCTATCCATATCTGAATCTAAACCTAACCATCTCCTTTTGGATATTATTTGAACATCTTTTCTTTAAAAAACAGCCCTAAATCAGTTCCCACCCTCCACCACATCTTGCCACTCTTTACAACTCAATTTCATCACAAAATCCTTTCCAAACCCCCAAATTCGCAGATCAACAAATCTGAAGCAAAAAAGAAAATTTCAGTTCTCGTTGATGTTGCTTCATACAGAGATAAAATAAAGCCACCTTCAACATCCTAATGCGCTGTGCTTCATCTCCCTCTTCCAGATTATCTTCGCCAGCTTCATCTGTACTCAAAGGGAAAGAACTACCATTACCAGGAAACCAATTCATAGCTGTAACATTTTGTCTAACCAATGGGATTTGGTTACAAAAAACTGCAAAATGGAAACTTGCCATAGATTCTATTATCCAGCTCCCCTTAATTATTTCAGTTCTATGGTTGAAAAGTTTGTCACTGTGAATTTTAATGCGGGAGCAGGTATTATACACGATCAAGAATCTAACACTCCTCTGGTGCTAACACACATTTCATGCAGGATATTAACGTAGTTGTGCTGGCTAATCTCAAACCAAGAAATATGCGTGGTATAAAATCAAATGGAATGCTAATGGCTGCTTCTGATGCATCACATGAGACTGTTGAGCTTCTTAAACCTCCTGAAGGCTCCACTCCTGGTGAAAGAATTTGGTTTGGTTCGGAAGAAGAGAAGGGCCAACAACAAGATGCTGCCACACCTAATCAGGTCTCTCCTATCAACTTCATGCCCATGCTTCCCTTAATTTTTAATGTAGCTTCCATGTCTGTACCTTTCCGATTATAGACATTGTTGGATTTTGTTCCCTAGTAAACATTCATTTATATTTAGCTTTTCAATATGAATTGGGAATTCTATAACATAGAATTGGTAAAGTTGGTTAAATTGTTGTGCTTGTGTTTAATAAAATTTAACAAAAGCATTTTAGTTGTTAATCCTGACTCCTGAGGAATGAGTGTCTACACACGCACACGCACGCGCACACACAGTGCATGCCTATCCATAAGGTGCAGTATAATATGTGATTATTTATTTGGACCCTTGCACCCCTATGGTTGTATGAATTATTGACAATAGCTACTTCTTATTCTTGTTACTTGAGTATTATATCAGCTCACCAACTCTTAAAAAAACTTGGGAGACCTTTCCTGTGAGATTTGCTCACAGAATTGTAATATCTGAAAGTTAAAAATCTTCTGATCTTGGTGATGCTTTGTTTTACTCTGTTGTTGAGGCCTCAAGGGACTATGATGACCTTTTTGTAATATCTGAAATTTAAAATCTTCTGTTCTGGGGATTGGTTCATTTGACTCCTTCCTTATTATGTGAGTCTGTGCATGCCCGCCAGTGTGTGAGTTTCCTCTTGGTTGCATGAGTTTAAATTGCATCACTAAGTTTTCATGATCAGGAATCCCACAACTGTTAGATAGTTGACACCAAGATGACATCATCATCATAAATACTTGGTTGGTGGTTCTATGGGGTTTCCCCAACTAGGTTCATTTCTCTGTAGCTGAACCCAATTTGATGGAATTGCTTGGGTAATGTTGATTACATCACAATAGTAACAAAGTATTGTATTTATCCGGAAAAAAATTGGTGTTGGCTCCATAAATTCTTTGTCTCTATTCAGCTTTCTTAAGGGCCACCTCTTCTATTAAATTAACAATGATCAAATCCTTTTTAACCACTAAATCCTTTTTAACCACTAAATCCATATTGTTTAGGTCTACCCTTATAGTCCTCATTGCTCCATCAACAACATATCCTGTCACTTCTCCTTACTGGCACATTTACTGGTCTCCTTTGCGCGTCTCCAGACTATCTCAATCAGTTCTCATCCTGTCCTCAGTTGAAGCGACTTCTAACTGCCTTTAACATATTCATTTCTTATGGCCAGATAAGTTGATATCGATGAAATTGATACCTACAAGTTCTCAAGAAGTAAAAAAAAATGGCTCTACAGCATAGGAGACGATGGCCATATCACAGTTCTCTTTGCGGTAGGTTTGCACTTCCTGTACAATCCGATTTAGAGCACTTCTATGTCAATATACATCATATTCAGTAGTTTGGACCTATACGGATGCAATTCCTATTTAAATGGGTAGTCTGCACTTGAATCTACATCTGTGGGAAATTGCGTATCTCTTGTACACTTCAGATATGGAAGCCAGATTCTTGTCTGACGGCATCAATATCAAAATCTGAATAGTGAACAAAGACACATGTTGTGAATCTGCGCACAGCCTATGTAAAAATAAGAACGAGATAACATGAAACTATCCTTGCTTTGTGGAATGATCAAAGAGCAAATGATAGCAATGAATTTAAAAGAAATAATACAAATAGATGAACTATATATTAAGCAATTGAGGCTCTACTTAGGTCACTTACAGCTAGGCTTAGAAAAGATGAAATCACAGTATTAATACGTCAAGCGGTGAAACACTCTGACAGTTCAAAATGTAACTATAGGTTCTCTGAAAAATATCCAGAGTGTTGGACATTAGGTCTAGAAGAAATAGCAGACGAGGTTTGAAAAAGTCACAGGAGACCATTAATAGTGTGAGTCTGAGACATGGATTGACGTATTATGATGAGTGATAACTATGTAGGTATGAGTAATGCAACTGAATTAATCATCAAGTAGGTAAAACTATTTTGTGAGGTTATTGAAGAGAATCATTAGCGAATTATATTCAGAAACTGAGTTGGATTTAGCCAAGAAATCAAAAGGAGTAACTCACTCCTTAGAGCTTTGGTGGAATTTAGATAGAGAATAATTCATGGTCTGTATTTATTTTGTATCATATGGTAAGTAACATGATATATTATTTGGTTAGTCTAATGGGAATATCGACAAATTAAACTTGTTTAGTGCATGTAGTGCAGTAATGGGACAATTTGTATCATCGGAAACTATTGTCATGAGATGATTTGACTTTTTTCAGTCATAATGGGTCTATAACAGCAGCACTTTCCAAGTCTGAATTTCCTTTTACTTCTTGTAGATGAACTCAAAACCCCAACTTGAGAAAATGTAGCAGTGTATAAAAAAGTGTATTACTACCCTGATGAACGGAAATAAGCTTCAGTGCTAACGTAGGACTACATTGGGCAGCTTTCGCCGATAAGAAATTGAAAGCTTAGTAAAAACAGAATTGAGATGTGTACTAAGATTTTTTGGCAACATAAAATTTAGTTGAATTGAATGTGCAATCTGGCCTAATCAAAATTTGAAGGCATCATGCCAAAGTGTTATTTTCTTTGTTATCTCTGTGGTATGTCATACGGAAAATGAGTGACATAATGGCATGCCCAATTGAGTTATGGCTGGCTGGCTGAAGGATGGAGGTGCATCCACTGGACATTTTAGATCAACACTTTCCTTTCTGACTTGAAGGTAAATTCTATGGAACAGTAAATAGGGAGGGGATGCTGTATAACTTAACATACTGTACTATAAACAGACTCATGCGAACAACATGAGCATAGAAGCAATATGCTATAATGGACATGTAATAAATCATCAAGAAGAATGCGAACAACGAGAAGGGTAAAAGGTTCCATGACTATCATTCAGATCAAACTGAGATGGTGCAGACATCTATTATGAAATCGGAGACTTACTCAAAAGAAATGCTTAAATGCCATTTTGAAGGTTCGCAAACTACGAGGCAAATAAACCATATGACATTGCAAGGAAGTTGCAAGAAATTATTTGGGAAGATCTGAATTAGATAGACTGCCTCTCTTAATGGGAATTGTGGGCAATTGGCGTAAAGCATATAATAGCGGCGACTGATAAAAATTGTTGCTGATAATATTAATGGTCTTTATCAGGCTCAATGGAAGTATTTTTATCATCTATTTCAGAAAATCTCCAATCTTCCCCAGGATTGTGAAGCCTTTTTTCTACTTTAGAGCAACTGGTCTGCTGGTTATCTGGCCAATGGATGCTATTTCAAAATTCAAACTTAAGGAGTAATATCTCTGTAAGCCTTCAGAAAAGCCTAGGATCATAAACAACTTAATTTTTTTCCCCCTCATCTGAGGATGTATTATGGAGCAACAACACTCCTGTTAAATCAAGTAATGGTTAGCTGAATGGATGAGAGCTGTTCTGTTTATGCTGCACTTTTTTTTTTTTTTTTTAATGGGAATAGAAGACTTTTGTCTTATGCTTGTACTTTTTTCAGTTTGATTCATAATGCACTAGGATCCTATGCTTCATAGGATTACCGGTAATAGGTCCACAAATAGTTGTCCTTGAGAACATGATCTGTAACTGTAACAACATTTTGGCTCTTGATAGAATTATTAGCTGTAACTAATGATATGCTCTGCCAGGTTCAAAAGAAGAAGATATGGGAATCTGTCCAGCCTCACCTTAAAACCACTGATGAATGTGTGGCTGTTCTTGGCGAGCGTCCCATGCGGACTTCAGCAGGAGTGGTGGCATGCACGACTTTGAAGAATGCAAATATTTCCTAGTTAAATTGTTGGTGTACCTTCAACTTTCTTTTTCTTTTCTTTTTTCTTTTTGTCCGTTTTCTACCTTACGCCCTTGCCTTGCCTTCTCTCCCCACCAAAGGCTAATCTTTTTGTCCACTTCTTTTGTCCACTTCTTTTTTTAGCTAAAGCCCTTGATGGGAATCTTATGCTAAAATTGGAATAATAAGGAGAAAATGCTACTTTAAATTCTGTAATGCAGATTTTGTTACTTTGCAGAAGGGAAAATATATTAAGCAGAATTGCGGCTATAATCTTGTATACTTCATGCAAGTGCTCATCTTGTCTGAGTGAATGAATTCAATGGCTACACCAAACTTGTCAAATAAGTTCTCATCTAGTTAGGTGGACTTCCTGTAAGGTTGCATGCATGCGTGAATTATGAACAAACAGCTACTAATATAAGAAAACAGGGTGTTTTTCTTATTTTTCCGCCACCCACCTCCACGGAGAAATGGAGTCTACTACACTGTCTGGCTACTTTAGTATAGACTATATGTCATTCAGACCTGCTGATAGAAATTCTACGGTAAACACATCCATTCTGGTGCCTGTGAGCACAAGATGCACAGACGATGATTTCTTGTGGCGCAATGGGCGTGCCTGTGAGCACAAGATGTGCACAGACGATGATTTCCTGGTGAGGGTAAGCAAAGCCTTTATGTCAGCCACTCACGCTGGTCCCAGTAGTCGTCGTAGCATTCTTTCCTAAGCTTGTTGCTTTGCACTTGCTGGGGCGTGGAAAGCAAACCAATGTTTTAGGAAATGTCATCCAATGGATCCAGGGCCAAATAAAATGTGAAACGAATGTATCTGCTGTCGATGTAAATGTGAAGGGATTATGCTAGTAACTTCCATAAAGATGCAAATGGATCGGATATGAATTGGAAATGGAATTTATACTCATTCAAAAATTGATTAGACTAAGAAGGTGTATACTTATTATATGTATAGAATGTGATTGATGTACCCTTTCTTGTCTCCGCTATAGCCTAGGGCTATACCGAGTCGGATCTCAGGGAGAGCTAGTGTAGAAACGTTACGATACACGTGAGAAGAGGAAACGAGAATTCTTCTATGTTTCAAAAGAATAAAGAATCAAAAGAAAAACAAATCAAAGAATTGGTGGATATGTTCATAGTGGTTTGTGAAAAGAAATCAAGATTGAGATGGATTTGAACTAACAACTAAAAAGAAAGTAAAATCAAGAAAACTTTGAATGAAAGAAATCCATGACTAGCTAACCTTAACTACCTTGCTAAAAACTAACTAGACTCCTTTGTAGTGATGCATGCCTCATGTTGATTCATTGGCATGGATATGTCTTGCATGTGATCTAATTACCTTCTCACATGGATGATGGGGATTCAATCTTGGACTTGTCTCGTAGCCTCCATAGATGGTCATAGTCCTACAAATAGACTTTCACTAATGGAATCAAAAGAGCTACACTCAAGTGATGCAAATGAAGAACATACAACACTCACTAATGGAAGTAGTGAGGTTATACATCAAATAGCATATTGGTGCTTCCATCTCCATGTTCCATCAAGGCACTAGTTCGAAGACTAGGCTCCAAGTGAGGCACACATGAATCATATGGAGAATTACAACAAAATCTTGCCAAGAAATGAAAAGAAACCCATCGGAGAAGAGAAGAACATACAAATTGCAAGATGAATAAAAGCAATCACATAGAAGCTAGAAGTTAGCAAGGTAGTAGTTAGCTAGTTCATGGAGAAAGATCTAGCTACTCACCATTACAAAATCAAAGCTAAACATGAATTAAATTGCAAGAAATTAACAAAGCAAGTAAAGTGAAAGGAAACAAACTAGAATCAAGCTCAAGTAGAGTAGATGAGAATGGATCAATCCTTGTATAGCTCCAAAGTGTCACTCCTTGTTGATACAAGCTCTCTCTCTCATACAACTCTCTCTTGCAATGAAATCTAGGGAGAAGAAATCATAGAGAGCTAAAAATCCTAAAAGAAAACCTAGAAAAATTACAAACTATGAACTAAGCTCTCTCTTTCTCTGATCAGTCCTTGCTCGCAGGTGATGATGGGGTATTTATAGCCGAAATGAGAAGCATCTGGAGAGGAGATCGTTGCCACAAAATCCGGAGATCTCAACGGTCCAGATTGCCGCGCCCATGCCGCGATCCGCGGCAATCTAGTGGCCGTTGGATCTGATCTTCTTGTTGGAGATCAGTTGGGAAGTGGTTATCCACGTGGCATGGTTGGATTCTCTGTTTGTTGCGCGGATCTCTCCAGATCTGGATTGAGATTTGGCTTTATCCTTGATCTTTTAATTAATCACCTTAATTATGGCTAATTAAGGTAATTAATTACTTTATCTCCTTTTTAATATGTACCTGCAAATAAGTAGAGAAGAGGATTAAAAATCATATATTTATTTGTATTATGCATGGGGAATATGATATAAAATATGCAATATTGTGTACTAATCACACCCCCACACTTATTCTTTTGCTCGTCCCGAGCAAAACAAAGAAAAAGAAAAGAAAATCTAAACTACAAGTTTTATTACACCACTTTCGCAGGTGACGCGATTGCACTGAGCATGTGCAACAAGCCGTTAAACCTCTAGGTTACCCTAGAGGAGGAGTGTTGTCTCCTGAGGGTTTTCAGCGGATTACACCCACAAAATCCATAAAGAAAGGAGACAAATGTTAGTATTTTGAAAACACATTTTGAATAAGAGACAATTTTACGAACTATTTTTGCAAAAATATAAGTGATCCTAGGTCATAAGTCCACCTATAATCATTCTTCCTTAAACTTAGTCTCTATGCAAGATCTTGTCTTCAATTAAGGTAAGAATTCAAAATTGGATTGAATATTTTATCCTTCATAAAACCTAGATAATATGCACACCGTGCTCTGTGAAAATTTCTCGGGATTTCAACTCCAACCATCAAGCCATTTATTTTTATATATTCTTTTTTTTTTTTTTCTTTTTCTTCCCTTAGTTTTATTAGGCTTTCTAATTCACCCATGTAGCGAGCCTATAACCGATGACTCCCAGACCAGATGGTCTTAGGGCACCAGATGAGGAAACATCCCTCGGGTTTAAGGACTCGAGTGAAAAAGGCCACAAAACTAAGAGGGATTATTCTTAATCACCGTTAGGCGTGAATAATCATGCTTCTTGAGGCACAATTACCCAGCTTAATAAGTGAGATCACTGTTAGGCGTGAGTCATCATGCTTCTTGAGGCACAATTTCCCAGCTTAATAAGTGATCTTTTATTCACATATATTTTTTTTTTTTTTTTTTCTTTATTTATATGGCATTTTTGGTCTTTGTTTCCATCCCAAGAAATGTGTAAGTGTAAAGTGCATATTATCTAAGGCAAAAAAATGCAAGATAAAAATATCTCACCAATTTTACTTACTTAGCCTATAATTTCAAACAAGATCTATTATTTCATCTAGGTTTAAGATGTCATAATTAAGGCTTTCTTAATCTCTAAGATACATCTTAATTTTCTTAAAAATAAATCAAAACTTTATCTTCTTATTTCAAAAGTTTTTATTATTTTTTTTTTATTTTTATTAAAAAAAAATCTAAAAGAAAATAGAAAATCTATAAAGAAAGGTAAAATCTAAAAGAAAATAAAAACCTAAAAAGAAAATGAAAATCCTAAAAAAATTGAAAATCCTATGATCCTATGTTAGTAAACCCTCCCCCACACTTATTTCATGCATTGTCCTCAATGCATCATGGTAAATGTATGCATGAAATAGGTAAGAGGTAGGAAAAATTATTTACAAGGAATATACAAATGTAACTCTCACCTGGGTTTTTGGTCGCTTCCCTCTGGCCCGTTTCCCATCGTTCCAATGTGTTCTCTTTCTTGAACTCCATTGGGAAACGGTCTGAATTGTTCTTACCCTAGGTGATTCCAGTTTCAATTTGTTGTTATTTTCATTCATACTCTTTCCACCACATCGTTCACAAACAAAGTCCTTATCACCACTCTCACTCAGAATCTCATCACTTCCAGTGTTTAGAAATTTTAACTCCTCTCCATATAATTCTTCAAAACTCACATTAACATCCGGAAGTGGACAATTAACTAATTTACCCCGAGTTGACTCATCTAAGCACATGATCTCATCAGCAAACAAGTCTTCAAATGATATATCAATTGGAGGTTCAAATACAGTCTCAGTTGGCTCATTGAAAGTGAAAGTATCCAAATCAACTTTCCCCGTTTGAAAGGGTACTCGGATAAGAGAATCACAAGATTGTGACTCATCTTTTGGATCTCCACCTTCCTCCTCACAATTGTTACTAATGAAATTAACCTCAAATGTTTGATCTTTTGTTTTGTGAGGCTGTGTGTGGAAGACATTGTGTTCATGTGTCATATTACCAAAAGTCAACCTCATTGATCCATTCCGGCAATTAATGATTGCATTTGCAGTAGCCAGGAATGGTCGACCCAGAATGACAGGAATTTGTGCCCTTTGATTGGAATTTGATACTGGTTTTGTTTCAAGGACAACAAAGTCAACAGGATAATAGAATTCTCCAACTTTGACAAGGACATCTTGAATTACCCCCTTGGGTTTAGTAACAGAGCGATCAGCCAATTGAATGGTCATTTGGGTCGGGTGGAGATCACCTAACCCCAATTGTTGGTACACAGAGAAAGGTAGGAGATTGATACTGGCCCCCAAATCAAGAAGTGCCCTATTGATGGTAGTCTGTCCTATGATGCATGAAATGGTGGGGCTCCCTGGGTCTTTGTACTTAACAGGAATTGGACCAGTGAGCAGCTCATTAATGGATGATGCAAGGAAGACTTTTTTAGGGACTTGGGTCTTTCTCTTCTTGGTGCACATTTCCTTCAAAAATTTGGCATATGATGGTACTTGTTGAATGGCATCAAGAAGAGGGACATTGACTTGGACCTTTTTAAATGTTTCTTTTATTTTCTCCATGTGAGCATTTGACTTGTTATTTCTCAGCCTATTTGGATATGGAACTATAGGCTTGTATGTATACTCATCTACCTTTTCTTCACCCTTGGCCTTGGAAGTGGATGGCTCTGAACTAGAGGATGGTTTGTCAAAAGTTGGTGGTTTTGGGACATGAGGAGTTTGCTTTGGTACTGGATGAGATTGTGGACTAGAAACCTTATTGTCAACTTGTTTTCCAGATCTCAGGGTATGAATGGCATTACAGTGACTGGGTCCTGAATTTTCAACTTTGGGATTTAGCAATGGCTGATTTGGGAACAGTCCTTTTTGATTCTCAGCCAATTGCTTGATCTGGACCTTCATTTCATTCAACTCCTGTTGCTGGTTCTTTGTTAAGGTTTCTATCATTTGTTTCAACTCAGATATTTCAGAATTATTTTGGGGTGGATGTTGAGGATATGGAGATTGGAACTGTGATTGGTAATATGGTGGTGGGTCCTGATATGACTGATATGACTGTGGTGGACTTTGAGATGGATGAACATACAGTGAATTCTGACTGAAACTGGATGGATGAAACTGAGCATTGTTTGGATATGGAAGTGGTGGCATATGATGCTCAGTACCAGACTGACTCCATGGAAAATTTGGATGGTTCTGCCATCCTGAATTGTAAGTATTGGAGTATGGGGGTCTGGTAAAAGTTGCATTCATGTTCTCCTGAAATGGGGGCTGATACAATGGACACTCCTCAACAACATGGCTAAGGTCTTGACAATTGGTGCAACCTGGTCTAATTAAAGGCAATGGGTTGACCTGGTTGACCACAGAATTCCCTTTTGACTCAAGCAACTCTATCCTCTTCATTAATTGTGTGATCTTGGTTTCTGAAGCTAGAGAGGATTCTTTGGATTGTGTACCAGTTCTGGAAGTGGTGGGAGTCGGTTTATCAGGGCATGACTCCCACTGAATGGTTTTCTCAGCTAGTGTTTCAAAGAGATCCCACCCCTGATGTTCATCTTTCTTCAGAAATTCCCCTTGGCACAAGGATTCTAAAAGTGTTTTCGTTTGGTAATCTAATCCATCATAGATAATCTGGCATAACCGCCATTTCTCTATGCCGTGATGGGGACATAGGGCAAGGAGGTCTTTGAAACGCTCAAGATATTTCCAGAAAGGTTCATTTTGTTCTTGCTTGAATTGCATTATGTTTTTTCTCATGAGGGCTGTTTTGTGGATAGAATAGAATTTCCTAAGAAAGACCTTAACAAAATCATCCCATGAAGATATGGAACTGACAGGAAGACTATAAAGCCATTTCTTAGCTAAATCTTTAAGTGCAAACGGTATGAACCGTAACCTAACAGCATCCTCAGAAAGTTGGGATATTCTCATCATTTGGCATACCTCTTCAAACTCACGAATAAAGAGGTACGCGTCCTCAGACTCTAGACCATGGAAGTGGGGAAGTGTACTAATGAATTGTGGTTTCAGCTCAAAATGATTTCCATTAGGCTCGGGGAGAAGAATGCATGAAGGAATGGAGGTGCGAATCGGATAAAATCGATCCTGAAGTGAGACGTTGTTGGTCATGATGTGAAGTGGATGTGTATGTGCAAGTGTAGAATTAGGATCACAAAACCACTATTGTATATACAATCACAAACAACGTGCACCGATCACACCAGCGAAAAAGAAAAAATAACAAACAACAAAAGAAAAAATCAATCCAAGCTTGTCTAGGGTTTCTGGTCCTAGATGACTCCTAAATAGACTGTCCACAGGAAGTTTAGTGTAGACCTTGACTATAAGCAAATCAGCCAGGGAAGGGTAAAGTTGTTGGGAGGTTTTCCGTCCGGAGACGTTCCTTAATTAAGTAACCAACAACCTTCGGGCTTTCGGCCCTCAACCCCTTTCCTAGACACCGATTTTACAGAAGTCAATTTCCAACACTTTTCCCCCTTAGGATAATCTCCTAAGTGAGTCCGGATGTCCCTAGGGCCAACGTCTATCAAATTTTATTTACAAGCTTAGGATTGTGAGTACGTGGGGAAAATGATTTCCGGGCTAAGGAAAGGGTAATGACCTCCCCCACCTTATGTTATTTACAGGAATTGCCCTTAGAATTAATTGTGCAAGTGTACGATATAAAAACAAACAAGGTTCACTCCAAGTAAGAAAAATCAAACAAAGAGTGAGTCCTAGTCTATATGCAATGAATCACGTACCTTGTCCCACGCACTCTTCAACAGTAAATTTAAAGAACTGAAAGACACGTGCCTAAATGCAATTGTCTAACAATTTTTAGCAATTATCAACCAATTTCTTACTGTTGAATTAATTAAACAGGTACAAGGTGCAGAATACAGGAAATGAAGTATAGAAGCAGCAGTATCTTGCAGAGCAGAAGCCCCTGCAAAAATTTGGTAAGTAGTGAACTCTAAAGTGCCGCGTTTGCGCGGCTTTTGCCGCGGTAACGCGGCACAATAGAGGGATCCTGGGCTCTGCTTTCTTGAGCAGAGGCCCAGGTCCACTTATATGATTCTGCTGTAGATAGTTTCCTGTTTTCTTCTCCTGTAACCTGCAACAGAGAAGAAATATCGTTTAGTTTCTCACTTTTAAAAATAATACCGTCGCTCTCCCCGGCAACGGCGCCAAAAATTGATTAGACTAAGAAGGTGTATACTTATTATATGTATAGAATGTGATTGATGTACCCTTTCTTGTCTCCGCTATAGCCTAGGGCTATACCGAGTCGGATCTCAGGGAGAGCTAGTGTAGAAACGTTACGATACACGTGAGAAGAGGAAACGAGAATTCTTCTATGTTTCAAAAGAATAAAGAATCAAAAGAAAAACAAATCAAAGAATTGGTGGATATGTTCATAGTGGTTTGTGAAAAGAAATCAAGATTGAGATGGATTTGAACTAACAACTAAAAAGAAAGTAAAATCAAGAAAACTTTGAATGAAAGAAATCCATGACTAGCTAACCTTAACTACCTTGCTAAAAACTAACTAGACTCCTTTGTAGTGATGCATGCCTCATGTTGATTCATTGGCATGGATATGTCTTGCATGTGATCTAATTACCTTCTCACATGGATGATGGGGATTCAATCTTGGACTTGTCTCGTAGCCTCCATAGATGGTCATAGTCCTACAAATAGACTTTCACTAATGGAATCAAAAGAGCTACACTCAAGTGATGCAAATGAAGAACATACAACACTCACTAATGGAAGTAGTGAGGTTATACATCAAATAGCATATTGGTGCTTCCATCTCCATGTTCCATCAAGGCACTAGTTCGAAGACTAGGCTCCAAGTGAGGCACACATGAATCATATGGAGAATTACAACAAAATCTTGCCAAGAAATGAAAAGAAACCCATCGGAGAAGAGAAGAACATACAAATTGCAAGATGAATAAAAGCAATCACATAGAAGCTAGAAGTTAGCAAGGTAGTAGTTAGCTAGTTCATGGAGAAAGATCTAGCTACTCACCATTACAAAATCAAAGCTAAACATGAATTAAATTGCAAGAAATTAACAAAGCAAGTAAAGTGAAAGGAAACAAACTAGAATCAAGCTCAAGTAGAGTAGATGAGAATGGATCAATCCTTGTATAGCTCCAAAGTGTCACTCCTTGTTGATACAAGCTCTCTCTCTCATACAACTCTCTCTTGCAATGAAATCTAGGGAGAAGAAATCATAGAGAGCTAAAAATCCTAAAAGAAAACCTAGAAAAATTACAAACTATGAACTAAGCTCTCTCTTTCTCTGATCAGTCCTTGCTCGCAGGTGATGATGGGGTATTTATAGCCGAAATGAGAAGCATCTGGAGAGGAGATCGTTGCCACAAAATCCGGAGATCTCAACGGTCCAGATTGCCGCGCCCATGCCGCGATCCGCGGCAATCTAGTGGCCGTTGGATCTGATCTTCTTGTTGGAGATCAGTTGGGAAGTGGTTATCCACGTGGCATGGTTGGATTCTCTGTTTGTTGCGCGGATCCTTGTATTTGCTTACAAATTGCAGATACACACATGACTCGGTAAGGAAAATCTCTCTCTACCCAACAAAATATGGTATGGAACAGATGTGAGGGAAATAAATATTAGGCTAAACTAATACCATTGCATCACCATTCATCTTAACCAAAACTAAAACAAGTTTGCTCTCAATTTAACACAAGCAACGAGTTACCTAAAATAAATTACCTTACAGAACAAATTACAAACAAAACACATACACATTGAAGTATAATGAGCTAATTATGCATTATTTTCTTATGAACTATTTGTGTATATTAAGGTAGAAGATTTGGTTTTAGGGGTGCTTCGAACAAGAATCTGATATGGCATTTAAAGAATCTGATATGGCATTTACCGCATTCAATCCGTCTTCGACTCACAAATACAAATAAATTATATATATTTCACACACAACCGACACGTATACAAATGCAGATCGGTATATCTGTATCCGTTTGCACCCCGCACTGCAATTATTTCATGAAATGAAAAGAAAAGCATTCTGAGCGCGCACACACTTGATCCAGACAAATAAGATCTATGCCCTTTCCACATAATCACTGAAATACGCAAATGTAAATTGTTTACATACAGCCATACTTAACCATAGAAGAAAGAGGAAAAGAGCGTACATTTATTTTGGGGAGCATTATGCATACGATATTAATTACATTGAAAGAGGCATACATCGCATACTAATAAGAGTTTTCAGCAGATTGGGAATGATATGCCCTCCGCCGCAGTTGGGATTCTGGTGCAGGTTGCTGCAAGAAAATCTTTGTGGGTCATTTGGATCCACATAACTACACACAAACAAGAAGAAAATAAAATCTTAGTGTATGAACACCCAAAATCAGCAAACATGAAAGAGATGAAAGATCTATGCTTGTGTACTCACGCATGTCTCATCATTTCATCAACTGGAGTCTGAGCAGCTTGCAGTGGGTCTACCCGGCTGCAGCATCAGCAGCAGCCTGTTGTTGATTATACTGCCTAACCGATGCAATCAGATTAAAGAATAGAGGCACGAAAGTCCCACAGCCCCCTTCCTTGAACAAGATTTTGAAGGTATGAGTTGAGTACAGAGCCCTATGCTGATCATCAGGTACCACCTGCAAAGTATTTATCATATTGAGGTCAATATAACGGGAAGAAGCATTAAGAGATTAGAGCAAAACCATTTCATCAGGAAGATCTATGCTCACAGGATCCACTTGTCCAGATACGTTGTTGCAGTGGAAAATTGGCTGGTTAAACTTCTCCCCGCGTACAAAGAGCTGAAACGAGAAGCATCCTATCAATTAAATTCAGGGTGCAGCTTATGTTACACACTTCAATAGATAGACCTGCTATTATCCATCAGAAAATGCTCCATTGCTGGTGGGAGCATTTGCTGACACAGTGGTATCTTGCCAAATCTACCAAGAAAGCATATCAAGTTGCCAAAGGACTGGCCAGCAACAAAAGTATAAACATGGTGGGAACAACTATTTGGAAGATGCACTATCCAAATTACATATCTATAGAAGCTAGAGCATATATACAGCCAATGATAACATACATTTTCTGTGTGCATTGCCTTTTCTGTTCCTTGCGTAGCATATTCAGCCTTATAAAATTCATCACCACACAGAAAATGTGTTTTATCATTGGCTGTATATATGCTCTAGCTTCTATAGATATGTAATTTGGATGTCAGCTTCGGGGAGGTGTGGGCTTTTTTTTTGGTTTTTTTCCCCTTTTGGTTTGGTTTTTTTTTTTTTTTTTTTTTTTTTGGGGGGGGGGTGGGGGGGGGGGGGTGTGGGGGGTGGGGGTGGGGGGGTTTGTTTTTTGTTTTTTGTTTTCTTGGGGTTTTTTTTTTTTTTGTTGGGGTGGGAGGGGGGGGGGGGGGGGGGGGGTTAATTAATATATCACATTAGGCGATTGAAGGTGCAAACTGTGTCTTGCAAGTTTGGTCAACTTAATAGTTCTATGTAAGGCGTTGCCTCCCTATCATCTTCACAAAATTTAATTCTCTGTGGGAACATTAATAGGAGGAAAATAAAGGGGAAAGTCTAGGTAGATTATCACAAACGCTGAGGCAGGCACAAGAACATAAGCACAAGTACACACTTAGGCAGCAACGACACCAAGAATACATAGGGGATTGAAGAGTTCAAGGGAGCTTCTTTGTGCGTAAGATGATAATCAGGAACCTAACTTCCCTTCTTGTATGGAACAAAAATGTCAGTGTGTACAAGTCATGCACACTACTGTTGAGGTGCAATATACACATAGAAGCACTGGGTTGCAGTAACTGACGACGAACAGCAGTAGTTCATGAATAATAAAACCTCAGTTATAGCTTTTTCTGCCACAACCACCATATACCTCGAGCAGCTCTCATGCATATAATATGTAAGCTTCTGGAACCAATCTCTTAGCCTCATCGATACACGTGCATGAATAATCACGAAAAGTCTTGCAGTTACTAATTAATGTAGTTTTTAGAACCAATCATTGGGTATCATTGATACACATGTGCACAGACATGACATTAAATAATCCCTAACATTTCCTCCAGATAGGAACTCAACCCTTTCTGTATCACTTGTTGCATTTCTCAGAGTATCCTCACAGTAGATGCATGTAAAACTTGCTTGGTACTACTTCATTTACGTTCTGGGCTTTATTGCCATCAACAAAAATAAGAATAAAAACAAATCCCTATGGTAAATGCATTTCTGGCGAAACACCCTGAAGTGCCGTTTAAGCCCTAGCTTTTGCAATTTCTCTAGGCCACTTAAGCCCCGCTTCAAAATTTAGAATATTTTGATATTGCATGTATCATGTTCTTCAGTTGATCCTTATTGTTGTCATTACTATTTTAGTGTTAATTTCCCATGCTTTTCATTAGTTATGAAATTCCTAATTTCTAATTTTTCTAATGTTTCTTTTTACCATTTTTAGTTTTCAAAAATCCTAAGTACATTTTGCCGCTAAAACCCCACTAAGGCCTGCTATATCCTAAATCATGCCTTGCCGCTTCACTCCGGCTTTTGCTTTCCACCACAACATTGCTAAAGCAAAAACTCAGTAGGCACAATTTTGCATTGGTTAACACCAACATATTTACTTGAAATATCATTACCAATATTTCTCTTCTTTGGCACAAGCAATCACCAAGTGTAATGATCCACAGATCAACAACCTTCTGTAGCTCCTCAAGCACCACAAACATTAGGATACTGTTTCAGTCTGTATTTCAAGCATGACTAGCGATTTATCAGGGATTGAGGATCAAATGAGTTCAGATTGAGAGGGCACACCATGGGTCTCTATCAAACATAGCATTGCTGTTCTAATCTGCGGGAGCAAAACTTTTTCAGTTCCTCCCTTCCCATCACCCCTAACCCTACCTTGAAACAGTGATTATAGCATGAAGAACGAACTGTTACAAAAGAATATCAGATACCTTGTTAATTCTCTTTCAAAACCAAGTGTAATTGAGTGCAGAAAACTGAGTACATTAGGTTATGGCCTTATGGGCAGCACTAATTATTAGGGACCACATATGAAACACTAAAAAATTTATTATATTGTCGTAATTTCTTCGATCTATATTTTTAGAATCTGAATTGATGTGACCTAAACTTGAGCCATACATTCACTGTATATCACCAACATAGTACATGCCACTAGAATGTACCACAACCTCATCCAGCCAATTTGCATTGCTCACAATCTGGGAAGTTTAGTTATATTATGCTGGTGACTAGTTGTATTATCTAGAACGTTGCAGACTAAGGACTAAATAAAGCATTGATCTCTCTCTCTCTCTCTCTCTCTCTCTCTCTCTCACACACACACACACACACACACACATATTAAGGAGATAATAAAACGACCAGCCAAAACTGTCAGCAATAGATCCATAATACATTAATACATGGAATCTCAGTACATAGAGGATAAAATCCTTACCGAACAGGGCCTTGCCTTGATTCTTGCAGTTGGCCCTACAGATCTTGCTTCGCCAACCATCCCAACCATGGGAAGCACCAGAGAAGATATCAGACTAGCATTCATTTCATAGTTTAAGAGCCTATTTGTACATTAATCGTCAAGGCACGACTCTATAATCCACAGTTGTGCTCGTCAGTCAGCAGTAAAAAGTTATTCAGTTGAGGTGTTAAATAGGGCTGATATGTTGGCTGACATTGCTAACCAAGTTCATATGAGGAAAGAAACCCCACAATAAACAAATATCATCACACTCAATACTGGAAACTAACAAAACAAAGAAACTATGCAATTACTTTGCGACATGCTTCTTCTCTTTCTATCGGTCTTACTTCCAACTGAAATTATATAAAAAAAAATGGCAAGTCGGTGTTTCATGCACTAGAACATGAAGCTAACTGAGTTTAGAGGGGCAGTTCATAAACTGATGGCAAGTTCCTATGCTGAATAACCAAGATTTTATGTCATCTTAAAGCATACTCATAGAACCTTCAATGGATGTTTCCCAGCCACATAGGTGTGCTTGGAAGCTTCTTTCTTGCTTTCATCAATCATTCTCTCTGATATGTTTTTAGCTTTGCCCAAACTCACAACCTGACTTGCATCAAGTACATATACATATGACTTCCAGGTGATTACATAGTCATAATTCTATCCAAATTGGGTTTCATATGTATAACCATGAAAATTTACATGTGCATGCATTCCCATTGATCATACAATTTCCAACAGATGATACTAACTGCAACGCAATATAATTCATTTCTATTTGATCTTCAAAGACATAGGAAATATAGTGTTCACATGAAAGTCACTGGGGCATGCAGGTACAATGATGTCACATTCAAAATAATTCAAAAGAAAACTTAAGATAGCTATTAGGGGCAGCAACTGCTTTAGCAAGGGCTTAATAAAGAATTCAAGTAACATACTATGTTCAAAGATCCATACCAGAGGCATATCAAACGCCACAAAGTTTCCAACAGGCTTCTTTGCAACAAATACCATGCGTATATTTGACAGGTAAAGATTTCCCTTTGCCTTGACATGGCCACCAGGAGCTCTGATGAAAACAGTCACAAGAAGCAAAGTTACGAGAACTCCCTTAGATTGAAGCATGTAGTAGACAACCATAACAAATCAAAATTATATAAACATTTTAAGTCAAATGCTTCTGATACCCCCACTATCATGGTTACTAAAGCGCGCACAGAGAAGTGGAAGGATGGAAATTGACAAAAATCAAAAATCAAAAAAAAAGTTTCCAACAAACAGGGCTTCCATATTATAAGTCTCTCAATAACCTAACTTCCAGTCCCTTCCATATCCACTACACCAAAACTCCCAAGCAAGTTGTGGTAAGAATTGAGGGCCATATTTTGATACTAACAAAACTTATATTGAAAGAGAACTAATGGAGCCCCCACCTTGTCTAGGAGTTACTGGTCTTTGTATGTTCCTGCATGCAAACTTGTACGGTCTCACAAGCGTGTATGCTGTTATTTCACAGGGCACAAGTACTACTGGATTTCTCTAATTTGCAGAAAAGACGTCCAGGAGAAGTGCAAGAAGTGGTTCTATACGATCTCCCAAATTTGACAGTTTTAAGAAAATCACAAGCACTTCTCATCAAAATGGAATTAGTTATGGAGCGCAACCTAAAGCCAAGATAGTACTATTTGTAGCAATGGTTCCAGTTTAGTGATCTTCCATTGGCATCATAATCAACCCTCAAAGGTAAAGATGAAATATCAGGTTGAATCTTGGAGGGCTTGTCGTTTCACTTGGAATAGATTTTAACACTGCTTGGTTGTCAGTGTCCACATGTGGTCTCTATGTTTCCGATTGTGTCAGTGTCATGAGTGCGCAGGGTGCTTCACTGCTTTGTTAAAAAAAATATCCTTTTTTCTGCTCTTGTTCTGTGCATTTCTGCTTTTAATTTTTTTTTACTTTTCCCTCCCTCCTTTTACTATTCTTTCTAACTCTTCTTGGCAGGTTTCTTCTGCGCGCACGTGTGTCGCATTTTATTTGATGTTATACAGTAATACTTCTCAATAACTAATAGGGGAAAAATGCACTCAAATACCCTCAACTGTTGGGGTTGTTTCAACTTACTACCCTGAACTTTATCTTGATCCAACTAAATTCCCCAAGTATTTTTATTAATATCTCATCTAACACCGTTAACAGAAGGGGTGTTAATTAACTAATTGCCCTTAGATTAGTCTTATGTACTTTTTACTAATTTTCTCTTTTATGAACCCCACCACCCTCCCTCTTCAAATCACCTCCTCCGATTGAATACCAGCGACGGTGAACTCTTCTCCGACATTTGTCACCGTCGATAACTCCGCGACACTCTCCCTCACCTCCCCGAGATTCCACTCGACACTCAAATTCTATCATCAAAACTATCATCAATAATCCCATTTTTATTTTCCAAACCTCTCTTCTTCTAAAGCTCAAACCCCCAATGAATCTAAAAATCCATTGGACCTCACTCTCACGCAGTTCTTCTCTTACTATCAATCCAATTCAAACACCTAGTCTCATTAACAAAACTTGTCCCCAACTTAATACTTTTATTTGAATCTTGCCCTAATTTATGGAATCCCAATCAAACCTATTCTTGCCTGAATTCACATAAATTCTATCCTAATGCCACTGATTGCTACAAACTCTTCACAATCACCTTTTCTAGCATAACCATTTCCTTTGCCATCTTCTTCTAACCCATCACATATACTTTCTCCACCATTATTTATAAGCAATATGAAATAAAACTAAAATCAGAAATAAAAGTGAATTATCTAACAAAGAAGAATGAAAAAGCTTATTGCTTGAAAAGTTTACCTTCTTGCAAGTAAACAAATTTTCATTTCTCAAAATAGAATCAACGAACCCATTTTCTTTTACTTGAAGAATAGAAAGATTTAATGATTCAATAGTTTATTTGATAGTTTTTTCTTTGCTGCATTAAAAGTTGAATGGTTGTAATGGCGATGACAGTGGTGGTATGATGGCGATGACAGTGACGGTAGAGGTTAAGAATACAGATAGTGGGAAAAGAAGTTTAGAATACAGGGAGATGGGCAAAAGAAGATGGCATTTTGTAGATATTAGAATAACTTAGGGTATTTTAGTCCTTTTTCGGACCCACGTGATGTACGGAGCTAATCATGACAGAGTGCATTGACTTGAACCACTTGAAAGTTTAGAATATTAATTTGTAAGGAAGAAAAGTTGTGTAGCAAGTTGAAACTACCCCAATAGTTGAGCGTATTTCAGTGCCTTTATCCCATAACTAATATGTGATTGACATAACATTAAATAATAAAGATTAGAAGCCTCCCAAGGAGAAAGAATCAAAGAAATTCCATGATTATTAAGCTTTTAGATGTGTAAATTCTAGACAGCTGATGATTTGATATGGTAGCAGTCCGAAGAGCGAAGCCATGTGGATATGAAAAGAATGCCATGTGGCACCCCTACTCCTACGGCCCCCAAACTGATATTTCCCTTTACATTTTTGGAGCCGTATTAAGCTATTTAGCAGTACTAATTGTGAAATATGTTATTTTCCTCCTGTAAAATATATTAATTTCTATCTGGGTATATCAAATTGAAATTCGACTAATGCTCAGCATAAACAACAAACAATTAACCATCAGTCATGTGTTACGGGGAAAACATGTCTTTTTTTTGATCTATTTACACGGGTAAATAATGTAGTAGGAAAAACTCTCATGCATAAAAGAAACGTTAAAAATAAAACTACTGCGATTCACTGGACAATGAAAACTTATAATGATCCATTGCATATTGTGTTTGATGAGTTTTGTGATGCACCTCAACAAATCAAAATGAAAAATACAAAATAACCAAAAGAATCCTCATACATTCATACATATCTGCCAATGCGTACATCTAATATAAATGCCCATGTCAATGATGATGCTTAGAGCATGCACCCAATTAATAACGATGAACATTTTGTAATACAAAATTTCCTATCCTCTTCCTGCAATACAAATAAGCCTTTGCGTTAAATCAAATTGTTTCAAGCAAGTATTTAGGGCTAATAACTGTTCAAAGAATAATGTTGTAACATAGGAAGCAATGGCCTTTATTGGTTTGTACTCAATGTTTCAGGTTTCAGCTGAATACAAACCAAATTTCAGCTGGCAGAATTAAGCAATCTTTCAAAATTAACGCATTAAAGTGTGCCCCAGAATATAATCTTCGCTTACATTTGATATTAGTCCATCTCATACTCATAAATGGCCACAAGTATCACATTGGCTACCTAATAACTCATACTATATAGTTGCCTTCTAGCCAAAACTACATGAATAAATAGCATTTTTGCCAGGGAAAACTTCACCATTCCTATGTGATTTACTTTTCACTTTCATTATTTCATAAAGATTAAAAAACTTTGGTTCTCCTTTGTGTAATACAAAGTTCTCAAGTTTTCCTTAATCTTCTATTACTAATCATTTTATATTAACTAACTTTTGCATTCAGAGTTCAATTTTTCCCCCGCATTTTAGTTAGCTTCCAATTATTTTGACCAAAATACCTATGTGGATGCAAACAGGTGAAACGCTGGATTATTCACAGCAGGCTGAAGTTGACCCAAATCTCTAAGCCAGAAATGAGCAGAAATCCACTTACTGCCAGTCCCTTCCCTCGCATTAATTGTTGTCTTATTGACACGCTTAGAAGGTAGGTCACTTCATTCGATTAACTATAATATCATATTCCAATTTTTATTTTTCCAAATAATAACCTCTTTAATAATATAAGGGTTAGAACTATTACTTGGTGAATATTGAAATCTAAAGGACACAGTTAGAAATGAAACATCAAGTCCTATTTGTGGATTAGCTCAAATGTACATGCTCAAATAATTGCACTAAAATGAATAAGCTACAAGTATATTCTTGAATACACAGCGACTTAAGTCATTAGATCCACAACACACAACATGTAGAAGATCACAGGATAAGGTGAAGAATAAGGAATGCGAAATGACTTCAACACATTTTCTAGTTACAAGTATCAGGTACAGAGTTAAACAGAACAATTCACCATCAGAAAGAAAGGTTTTTTATTTTGTTTTTCACAATTGCAATTCAATTGACTCATCTCAGAATTGAAAGCAATTTCCTATTAGCAAAACATTAACAGAGGTTTTCTCGACTTTTCACAATTGTAAAGCCCTGATTAAATAGTCTTTATGCTCACAGCGCTATAATTCTGGATAACAGGGACCAAATTGACGGGAACAAAATTGGGGCAAAATAAAAGATAAACGCAGCAAAAGGGGAAATTGAGAGGGGAGAGAGAGAGAGAGAGAGAGAGAGAGAGAGAGAGAGAGAAGACTGACTCGGGGATCTTGTCGACCTCGAACTCGACGCCGTCACGAGAGAGGACGAACATCTCGCCGACGAAGGGGACGGGCGTCCCATTGGCAAACAACTGAGGGTTCAGAGCCATCTCCTCCTCCGCCTCCTCCTTCCTCGATCAATTCACAATCAAATTAAATCAAAATCACAACCAAATCGATCGGGTTCTCGAGATTTGGATATGAAAAATAAGGTCGTCCTCTGATCTTGGAAGAAAAGAGGAGACGAGACGAGACGAGACGAGAGGGTTCCAGATGTTATACGAGGCCGGGCATCTGCTGACAGTGACACGTGGCGTCACAGCGTGTCGCCAGTAACTGCCAATAAGCCCACCACAAAGTCCAATTCTACTCGGGTTTCGGTTTTAAACCCAAAATGTCATATCACGTAGGGTGGGCAGCGTTTGGTTATAACCGAAATAATCGAAACCCGATCGAATTAGAGATGTACGGTTCGGCACGAATTCGGGTTTCGATTTTTAACCGACTCTCTCACCCTACATATCACCCTACTCAAATTCAATTTAGTGAATCATATAGCGCATAACAAAAACTGGTGGAAACTTATCTCATTATTTTTAATAATATCATCTTTTTTATGTTAAATATGTGAAAGCTATGAAGTACACCATCACAATTGAGAATAATATTTATATTAATATAAAATTTTTCATTCTTACCATTAAAAGTTAGTAATAATTATATGAGGTTTGATATAAGAGCTCAAATACAATGTAAAAGTTTTAGAATATAAATTTTCATTTCACATTAAGTTTAAGGTCTTTTTCTTATTTCTAATTTGAGAAATGGATATTTGAGAGTAGAATACTAAAGGATAATAATATAATGGTGATTAAAAAACGCAAGAAATGATGGCAATATATTGGCCTAATCTAAAAAATCGAAAAACCGAACCGAACTGAGACGATTCGGTTCGATTACTAAGTCTAATCGGTTCGGATCGGTTTTATAAAATTTAACAAAAATCGAACCGAACCGACCGATGCTTACCCCTAATATCACGTAGTACTTAATGTGTACATGAAACATATGCGCGCTCTTAAAAACAAATACGAAAGGGTTTCTTAAAGTTTTTAATACATCAACGTATGTAAAATTTCTGCTGAATTAATGCGCTCAAGCTATATATGTAAGTCTACCTAAATCTAATTCCATCAAAATACTAAGGAAATCAAACCATATGTCTGTAGTATCTTCTTTTTTTTTTCCTCTGTCAGGAATGTACCTAGGGTAATTTGAAGAACCCCTTACTATCATTGTTTCATAAAAAAGATTTCTCTGTGCTATTAAAATGTGTAGAAAATCTCTTGTAATATCAAATTCAGCAGTAAGCACCTCTATATTACTATAAGATTTGACATAAATTCACTTGATCTATTAAATTTAGCGATGAACATGCTTGTACTAATTATGATATGGTAAAAAATCCCCGGGTCAATTATCTTAAGATTGATAGAAATCACAATATATTACAATAGTACATGGGTATTTTTTGTTGAATTTGATAATATAGGTTTTTTTTTTTTAACAAAACCACGATAAATTGATAATGCAAGGAGATTTTCTGCAATTTCCCCATATGTCTATTAGTATCTAATCATGAACCTATTGTACACGATTCTATCTACTCTTTTTCTTTCTTTTTCTTATAGACATAATCATACGTAGAGAAAGAAATTAATATCTCAAATTGATGAGAAATTTTAATTGTTAAAAAGGATTGATACTACTTTAGAGTTATGCATCAGAATAAATTTTAATCTGATAAATATTTTGTGGTTGAGACTTTCATCAGAGCGTATGGATGGATTATATTGATTTTTCACGTGAATAACACTTTGTCAAAACTAGATAAATTCCTTTATCCAAGTTAAAGACTTTAAGCTTTGTTTGGCTGCATGAATTGATTCAAGCAAAATCATGCTTTCATGCAATTAAGAGAGCTTAGCTCCAAAGCTAAGAGCTGGCTTTAAACATGGGAATCACCCAAACAGAAGTGTTTTCAGTCAGGGAAAACTGGAGACCCTGTTGGTCATGCCAAATTGTGATTTGCAAAGTTTTCAATCTGTACTGATTTTCTCCAAAACAACAAAATTGAAGATAACCACAATTAATAGACACGCTGCAAACTACAATCATGAGATAATTTACATGGAAAACCAGTTTCCCAAATAAGGCATGAATTAAGAGCTAATTCCATTCGCTATTAAATAAACCAAGACCATTATGCTGAAGGAAGCTTGTGTTCAACCCTACAACAAATGCAAATGAGGTGGGAAGTATTTTCTTCAGACTGACTTCCATCTCTCATGTCGTGTATTATTGACTCTTCACAAGCCAACAGGGTGGGAGCAAGTGCAAGTTTGTGTAAGCTATTGACATGTCAGAACAAAAGTAATAATGCACTAACAGGGCAAAAGAGACCATCAGCTTGCAATCTGGGCCTGTTCTCTTTCTATTCTTTTGCAATTGAATATAGCTTTAACAATCACTTGCATGCATGTGTAATTTACAGCATGTAGCACAAATATTCAGTAAAGTGTGCAACAAAAGAGATGGTCAACAGTGACCTGTACTTCTCTCTTTTGTTTTCTGATAACAAACAGTAATATATACACAGTAGTACACACCATTTATTACATGTCACACGTACTGGAAACTAAAGGAAAGAATCTACAACAAAATTATACATATGTACATATTATACATACTGGAAACTGCAGGAAAAGACTTTACAGCAAAACTATACATATGCTGTGTCACAAAATATATGATGTAAACTAGAGAGTCTAGAGAGTAGGCAATGGATCGTCAGCCTTCATTTTCTTTGTCGCCGGTCAGCTCCAATTCTTTTGGACTTTCATAACCCTCAGCTTCATTGATGATGAGCCATCAAATTTATATTCTTCTGAATTCACCACAAACAACTATTGTTTGTCCAAAATTTGTAAGACTGAATTGTAGGTTGATTCTTAATCTTCCTGTAGAGTGAAAGATGAGAATAGAAGTTAGTAGTTAGATCTATATGTTGTTAGTAGTAAGATGTATATAATGCATTTTTTCCCAGAGACATGAGATGCTCCACAGGGAACTTTCATGATTTTTTTCAGTTTCTTTTCCAAATATGGCAGTCGTGTGCTGCCACTGTGATGTCAGTTAATTTCGCATTTAGCAGCATGCTGCAAATATATCATTTGCAAGAAATTTTTGAGAACGTCACTTTGTTGTTTGTTATTGGATCATATAAAGACTATATAGAATCATACCACCTTGCAATTTGAGAAGGAGGCTGTGTTGTCTTCTTCTAGTTGAAGTTTTGTGTTGCAAGTTCGACACGCATTGTACCATACAGTTGTTTTGTCGATGCAGGTTATGGATGCTTCAATTGCTTCATTTACGATAAATAAAAAGAAAGGTTAATTTGTATACAAAATAGAATGTAAGGTCGGGTGGAATTGTGTTTGCACATTACCACTTTGGGGGGCTGCTGCAAAAGGTCTTCGATTGTTGTAGTGGTTGAGATCTTGAGGAGTATTCCTTGTTGATACCTCTGCTCTCTTCAGTTGGGCAAGGATGTCTTCATTTGTGCTTGAGCTATACATATCTATTGATTAGAACAGATAATAAGAAAGAAATACCCTAAAGAGTTGTTGTAACTGATGGTGAGTGTGCAGCGAGTTCTGAGCTGTACATTCAAGTACGTATGGATCCATTAGCATTGTTGTCCTGGTGGTTGTCTTTAAAGAGATCATTTGGTGAAAGGATTGGACTTTGATAGACCTAGCAAGAACTATAGGATGGTTGTCCAAAAGTTGTAGTAAAGTTTCACATCATTTTTTACGAAAGGAGGCCAGGCAGAGAGTATCACAGGGATGCCCCTAAAAACGATAATAGAAAGTGTAAATTATGCTGTCAATTTTTGAATAAATTGCTATGATCAGAATACTTACATCTCATCAACGACGACAATTTCTCTTAGTGGAGTGTTGGTCGATGTGTTTCTATTTTTAACTACTTTTGTCAGTCTTATGTCAACAACGATTGCAATAACATCTACAAAATAGTAATGAAAAATTAAAGTTTTGTATGATTGATGATGTCAGTCAATTTATTAAGGGGCAACATGGATGAAGCACCTATGGGCTCATTTGTATCTGCATATGCTTCTAACTTCTTGAGCTTGACAAGATTACTTTCTTCAAATAAGCTTACCTGTTGAAAAGAACTTCATACTGATGTCCTGAAGTGATGAAGTTTTTGTTTGCGTTCTTTATGAATCCATTGCCAACAAAATCCACTTTTCCTTTCAGAAGAGCCGAACCAAAAGTGGAGTTAAGTCTTTATCAAAGATCGCTGCATCAATTTTTCATCCCTAAGAGAGAGTGAAATGGAGAGTTATTTTAGATTGAACTATCGAAAAGCTCGAAGATAATAGATCCAAAAGGTTTCGGATTGCTATACCTCATTATCAGAAAGCAACAATTTCAAGACTTTTCTAGATTTTCTTGAATTTGAATAGTCTCTGACTTCTCCATGTTCAATCACTGTAACTTTTACCATCCAATTCTGCAGTTCAAGTTCATCTATGAGGGCTGACACAAGGACACAGCTTTGGCATGTTGCCATGCCACAAAAATTTGCAAGAAACAGATGATTAAAAGTCAGTGTGTGTATACACAAGTATCACGAATAAGAAGATGAATGAACAATAGAAGGCAGGTCAAAGTCTGCCAACTGTTTACCCATGCCTTCAAGTAGTATTCTAATATGTTCCAGTACTTTATTGACAAACTCTTGCTCTTTAATGTACTTGATGTTTCTATAATCTTCAGACATTGAAGATAGATGTTCTGTCCAAAGAGATTTTACATTAGCTGGATCACAGAAGACCGATTTGTTGCAAAAAGTCGTCTCAGAGACGGTGCAAAATGGAATTTTGCTGCTTCAAAGAGACATTCAGATAAGCTGTTATCAGATTCTAAAAGTCCATAATTTTGAGCTGCCTCACGAAATGGGGAATGCCTGATGCCATGAAAAGTAAGCAAGTCATCAAATGAAGTGCGCCCTCTTCTATGATTTAGCAGCAGTCTTAACTGGTATCTTTCACCTTCCACTGGAATAGCCATGACAACTCTACGAATCGTACGTTGGGTCTTTCTCTTGCTCCAGTATTTCTCCTTGGAACTTCACGGTACAAGTATCTCCTCGCCTCTTCATCTTCCGTGTTTGTATTCAAAATTCAGTAAGCGTAGTTTTTGATACACTAGGATTCTTTAGTATTGAGTCAAGACTGATATTGTTGATACGTCACTAAATGTTTACTGAGAGAAGGTGAAGCTGTAAAGATTGCACATGTGGATACATTTCACTCAAGTGTCATTGATAAATTCTCCACATTGCTTCTGGAGGAGATATCCATCTTCCATTTTGGAACTGATCTATTTCACTTGTTTCCGTATAATCCTTCTCCAGATCATACAACAAATGCAACATGGTTTTTTTTCCTTTGTTGATATATTTGCACAAGTACTTGCAAAATTTGAAGTTGGAGCATATTTCAACATTAACGTGACAATTGAATCTCAGAAGCAAGTAATGATTGTAAGGAACTACCCAACGACTGTCCAACATTTGGTTCCTTACTTTTGCTTTCCTTTCATCATCACAATTCCTATAAATAGAGTAAGAATCATCACCTTCAATTGTTTCTTCACTAAAAGAACGAGGGTATCAATTTTTACAAGATAACTTTTGCATACGTGAGTTAGCAGGATTTAGTATTCCACAAGGCCCATGCATCATATGTTTCACAACCAGTTTATAAAGAGTAGGATTTTTATCTTTATCTGGGAGTTCTGCAAAAATGTGCTCAGCATATGACTCCAGGTCCTATAAATTTTTATTCAGAATGTAAAATGATCAAGTGTGCATGAGGCAAACCTCTCTTTTGGAATTCAATCATATACACTGTGCTACTGGATGACCAAAAAGATGACTTGTTTAGAGAGTATATCTTTCATTCTTTGATGTAATACACGTGGTCGAGAGATAAAACTGGACCATTTTGCAGCATACACATTCAGATTCTCAGACTCTTCTTGGACACAGTAGAGGAAAATGTGCATTGTCATGTTTCTTCAGATAGTATATTGTGATATGATTAATGTCATATTAATTAGATTATTAATATATAATATGTAATACTCTGATACGAATGCCATGATACGAGTGATATGATAAATAGTGTGATATTTATGGATATGTGATGTTGTGATACTAGTGATATTGTGATTTTTATGAAGGTGTGATGTGTGTTTGTTTATCTAATCGCTGATTTATGTGTTATTCTTGTGATACAATTTGTAGGTGATATGTGTTATATTTTATAAGAGTAAAAATGTGGATTCATATAATTTACTGGCTAAATTTTTCATGGGTAATGCTGTCAAAAATGAAAAGGATGTGTCTCTGGTTTGAGTTCTACAAATTCAGACCTAAAATAGAGAAAAAGAAGGGCTCAATATGTAGTTTGGGTCCTGTTTCAGAGAAAGAGGAGATGTCCAGTCTTGAGTCTCAGGTTCCACAAACCTGGACCTAAAATATAGAAAAAGAAAAATTGTCCATATTTAAATTTCACAAACCCAAACTTAAAATTGTCTTCAATTTATACTCTAACTTTATGTCTGAATTCACCAAACCCCGACCAAAAATTATAACTCCGACGTCACTCCACGCCACACACATACGAAGCAAAACAACTCAACACCTACATGTGGCTTATGTGGCCTGTTAGGGGTCGATTCTTATAATTAAATTTCAAAGAGGTATTTTCTTGAAAATTAAATTCAAAAAGGGGATTTTTTTAAAAAAAATTGCCCTTCTTTTCTTCTTTTTTAATTTTCCTTATTGGCTTATTTTCTGAATACCACATTAAAATTTTAGGGTTTTCTCAAAAAAAAAAAATCCTAAACTTTAATAATCCCAAAATACCCCCCTAAACTATCCCAAAAATCTCAAAAAAACCCCATGCCATCAGCCGGCCGTTTAGAAGGTGGCATGTGTTTCACGTGCATTATTAAGATGGCTTTAACCTTACCTAGCATGGTCTTGCACAGGTTCTAATGTTTTAAGTTGAATCATAATTTAATCTTATTTAAATTCTAATTAAATATTAGTTAAATCCTACTTATATCCTAATTAAATTCTAATTATATTATTATATTTAAATCCTAATTAAATACCTTGTCACCACCCGCTGGTTGGACCCACCGTCCTTACTAATCTCTGTGCCACCGTCCTCACATCTTGTAGGGGGAGAGAGAGAGAAAGGGGGATATACATTTTTCTCATATATATATATATATATATATATATATATATATATATATATATATATATATATATATATGAGAAAAATGTATATCAGCCCGCGGGCTGAGAGTACTCTCTCAGCCTGCGGTGACGTGGCTCGATTTGTCACCTCACTGACTTGCGGCCCGCTTTTAGGGAGAAGTTAAATTACCAAATACCCCTTATGATAACTTTTCCTTATTGTTTATTATTATTTTTCCCCCCTTTTATTTTGCCGCTCTTTATAGGATATAAATTACTTTTCGCCTTATTTCTTTACCTCTTTTTTGTAAGATCTAGTTTCTCCTTTTCAGCGTGGGATAAAATTTTTTTGAAAATATAAAATCTTTTCAGATCAATCTTTTCAGCCTGCGATAAAATTCTACTTTATAGTTTATTTTTTTATATATAATGTAGTCAGAGTTTTTGGTCGCATTGTAGATTTAAACTGCGACCTTAGTCAAAGACTTTGATCGCAGTGTACATGGTTAAATGCGACCAAGGTCGCAGTGTTGTTATTGATAAAGATGGCCAGCAACTGCAATCTAAGGTTGCATTACATGGACTGCGACTTTGGTCGCAGTACGTTAAGTAAGTGTTTTCCTTTAGATTAACATGCATAGCGACTAAGGTCGACAGTGCTGTTTTGGTTTAAGACTGCCGCCAGCAACTGCGACTAAGGTCGCCGTGTTGTTGTTTTATTAAGTGTTATTTTGATGCGACTTGGAGTCACTCCGTGAGACGCGACCTGTCATAAAGATTTTATGAGATCTTTTTAACGTCAAGTCTACGTTGACGAACCCGCACCATTCGTTGTTTCCCGAAGCTGTTGTCCATTAAGGCCGACGGTTCTGATTAATGAACCATTAATTATGGTTATTATGGGCTGGCTATAAATAGGGCTCACACTCTCCCTTTAACAGCCCATAATTAGACTGTTTTCATTTGAGAGCAATTGCTCTGAGAATTTCTGCCTTCTTCAGAGTCTCTAACAGGGGCCTGCCTCCATGGATGAAGATGACCCTATGCACGAAGATGACCCAGAGCTTGATTGTCCTTTTTCAGGTTCGCTGGGCCTCTGGGAGTATATTTTGGCCGGTGAACTTGATCGATGTTCGTCCACAAGGGAAGAAGTCATGGTCCTCGACGTCCACAGTTTTTTAATACACGGGGATCTCAATAATACCACTGCTCTTATTCAATAAGGGCTCTTTTGATGTTTAATCTTCTTTGTACTGCTATATTGTAACAGTCAATCTTATTGTATAAGAGATCATTTTTTGTATCATTTTCACATGCCTGGAGATAAATGCCTGGACATAAATAAAAAGACCTCAATAACACCACTGCTCTTAGTTAACAATGGCTCTTTTTGATGTTTAGTTTTCTTTGTACTGCTATATTGTAACACTCAATCTTATTGTATAAGAGATCGTTTTGTATCATTTTCACATGCCTGGAGATAAATGCGTGGACATAAATAAAAAGCATATTTGTTTTTTAATAAACTACGACCTTTTGGTCGCAGTCATGCATTGCAAACAAAACAACTTGGACCAGAGACGCAACTGCGACCAAGGTCGCATAAGACTACAGTGCAAACAGAAACAACTGCGACCAAGGTCGACATTGCGAGCAAAAACTACGACTAAGCAACTGCTGCGGTGACATGTCACCTCGTCGCAGTGTTATTGTTGATTAAGACTAAAGACCAGCAACTGCGACCAAGATTGCAGATTAATTTTTTAAGACTGCGGCCATCAACTGCGACCAAGGTCGCAGTGTTGTTGTTGATTATTTATAAAGACCACCAACTGCGACCAAGGTCGCAGTGATGTTGTTGATTAAGAGTAAAGACCAGAAACTGCGACCAAGGTCGCTGTGTATTTTATTAAGACTAAACACCAACAACTGCGATCAAGGTCGCAGTTTATTTTATTAAGACTACGGTCAGAAACTACGACCAAGGCAGCAGTGTTGTTGTTGATTAAGACTAAAGTGCAGCAACTGCGACCAAGGTCGCAGTGTATTTATTAAGTTTGCGTCCATGGTCGCAGTATTTCAACCAATACATAGTAGTAAAAAATGTAATTCACACAATTAGCTTTAGAAAACAGATTTATATATATTTAAAAAGAAAAATAAAATACAATTTTTTTAACTTCTAATCGTCATCATCACCATCATAATCAGATTCGTCGTCAAGAGTCATGCTTTCGTCTTCTGTCTCTTCCTCCTCTTCAGGTACAGTCTCATCGTCGCTTTCTTCCTCTTCATGTTTGTGTTTTGGTTCATCAATGAACTCCCAGAAAGGGTCGTCTGTATCAAGCTCAGATTCTGATCCGTAGCGAGACATTGTTTCAGAACTAAACATAAAATCATCATTTGATGATTGGCTTCTTTCCGGTGAAGACGGTGGTGATGGTGAAGACATTTTTTGAATGTATTTTCGGAACAGTGAGAGTAACGAGTTTGAGCAAAAAATAACTTAGTATGTTTTTAATCCTTTACTCATGACCCTTTATATGTATTTAATCCCGGAATTCCAAAAGGTTTAAGCTCTCGGACCACGTGAATATCTCTCAAATATATTTTCTATCTTTTCCCAAAAATTGTATACTTCCTAGGTGACTGTTCAGTTATCCAAAACAGTTTAAAAGTTAATACACTATAACTTTAAATTACTTTGAACTCCAAAACAGTACATTATTGCGACCAAAGTCGCATTGGGAACTGATAAATGATTAACTGCGACCATAAATTGCATCCGTAGTAGGATTGCGACTATGGTCGCAGTGTTTAAGAGCAGCAGTCGCAGTTTGGATATGTAATTAAAAGAGCTTATAAGTTAATATAGTGAGAAAGAGACCTTACAAAAAAAATAGAATTAAAAGCTTTTAAAAGAAGACAAAATATAATTGAATATCAGAAGACCTCGTCATTATCACCATCATAAGCAGATTCATCGTCTTCATTCTTCTGCTCTTCCTCTTCATCACTTATTTCCTCATCATCTTGCTGTTTTTGAGGTTTTTTTGTTTCACCGATGAACTCCCAGAATGGATCGTCTCTATCAAGCTCTTCGTCTGACCCGTTGCTAGGAAGCGAGCCTACAGCATCAGAGGACATGCTTTCATCAAGCATGTCTCCGTCAAGTGGCAGAGGAATAATGTCTTCTTTACTAACCCACATGAAAAATTCATTATCATCATGAATGGGAGGATCAGTTAATACATTATTTGATGTAGTGAGATAGTCAAAAGGAGTGAAGTCCAGACTGGTATCAGATTCATTAGAATATCCTAAAGACAAAGGACCGGTGGGGGATTGATTGAAGTTGAATTCTGAGTGTTCAGAGGAAGAAGATGGGGAAGACATGATTCAAGAATGAATTTTTTTTTGGAAGTTTTTGAAATCAAATTGAAAAGGAAGAGCAAAAATATAGTTTTTTTAGGTATGAGATAATATACTAGTAACAAGCATTATATAAAGGTGAATATTGTGGGAGAACATGAATAGTAATAATAATTGTTAGAGGTGATGATTGAGTATGTTAAGAAGTGGTAAAAAAAATTATATTTAATTGAAGATTTATTGCGGGAGAATCCGAAGTACAATTAACTTTTTATAGAATTGTTTGGCTATATCTTTAGATTACGTATGGTGCACATCTTTCCTTTCTCGAGATTAACATTAGTGCATCTCTTTTTTTCTAGACTGGTGTTGTATCACGGTAGATATAATATTAATTACTTCTTTTACATAAGGCATGAGAAAGAAGATTGCGAATTTGGTCGCAGTACCGAAGGAGGTCGCATTGCTATACGATAGCATTTTTTGTCTTGTATTCTTTATTCTGTATTAAGTCTGCGACCATGGAATGTTTTTTTACTTTTGAATGCTAGAAGTCGCAGTCGTCATTTAAAAGGGGTATTTTTGTCATTTTGATTCACGATTGTTTAGGCGGGATTTTTTGATTTTTTTTGGCGCCCACACTCTGCGACCGATGTGTGGCCTATATTCAGCCACGTCCCGCAGGCTGAGAAACTCTCTCAGCCCGCAGGCTGAGGTACAGTAAGCCCTATATATATATATATATATATATATATATATATATATATATATATATATATATATATATATATATATATATATATATATATATATATATATATGGGGTTACTGTACCTCAGCCTGCGGCTGAGAGAACTCTCTCAGCCGGCGGGACGTGGCAACATCAGATCCACAAATCTGTCATAAATTTTAGCGGACAAAAACCTGAACAATCCCGCCTAATTTAATGTCAGTCACCTCAACATTATATTTTCCGAAAATACCCTCACTCACAACTTTTTACCTAATGTAAAAACATTTCCTTTTATTTTTTATCATGGTCGCAGTATTTTTTGAAAAAGCGATGTATATGTATGCGACCTTTCTAATATTTTTTTATGCCAAATTTTTTTCATACACTATTTGTCGAACTCGTTCGCAGTGGTTAAAATTATAGTTGCAGATCTGTTCGACTTAGATCGTAGAGTTTTAATTTTTTTTGGTCTTTTATTTTATACGAATGCGACGTTGGTCGCAGTATATGAAAGGTCCTTTTTGTTGGCCCAAAGGCCTTCCACTTTAGTTTTGATGATGATTAACTCATGTAGTTATGTGTACTAATAATCTTGTGATTTTAGTTTCAGATCTTTAATCAAGTTATTAGTTGGTGAAAGCTTCCACACATCTTTCACAAGTTGATTCAAGAGCCGAGCGTCAAAGATCATTTATAGCACTTGCTCGGTGGATCAAGGAGTTTTGGGATCGAGTCGGCTTGGAGATTGCGCTCTACAAGAAGACTTCGATACCATAGTTTAGTTTTGTGTTTAGATCCAAATTTGTAAAGATTAGAATAGTATGATAATGCTCAAGTTCACAACACACACGTTTCATGTTTTGAATATTGATTTTTGATTTTTCAGTTTTAGGTTTAACCGATCTTGGTTTTCATGAATAGATAGATCAAAATAAGTTTACATGGTTTAATGTATATATGATTTGTTCTATATACATGCATACTTTAATTTTCTAGACAAACTTAGTTTTGACTTACTTATTCATGTGTTATATGTTTTGGTATTTTTGACAAAACATATTTTGGAATTAATGACAAAAACTATGATATATATTTGTTTCATGTATATTGGATTTCTATCCATATACATCATGCTTCAAAGTGTTTAGATATCATGTTTTTGTATTTGGAAGAGTTTTGGACAAAACGTATTTTCTATTCAAAATACAAGTTTTAGAAAATACAGTTTTTGGTTTTTGGTAAAAATGATAAGACACAAAATAGTTCATATTGATTGATATTTGAGCTAAACTTTTTACCACATGTTTATATATCAATGCAAATTGATAAAACTATTTTTGGTGATTTTTAGAAATGATAAAAGACTTTTTAAATATGTTTTAACCCAGTTTTCTGTTCCAGGCTTCAACCAAGTCGACTAGTAGCCTGACTAGTCGACTAGGGCTGAGGTCGGTCGACCGGGCCGGTCGACCGACGTGCACAATTCTGTGCACGTTTGGAGCCTCTGGGACGGTCGACCGGACCGGTCGACCGGACTGAGAGCAGAGCTCTCTGTTTGTTTCGGTCGACCGGGGCGGTCGACCGGTAGCTGCCAACGGGCAAAAATTGACCGTTGGGCGGTCGACCGGACCGGTCGACCGGCAGGGTTATTTTGGCAAAAACTGCTGCCAACGGCTAGTTTCCAGATTTGCCTATAAATACCCCATTTGTAAGAGTTTTTCTCTAAGATTTTTTGTGCGAATTTTTCCTTACTCTCTGGTGTTTTCACAGCAATTAAAAGAGGTTTTTGGATTCAAATTGAACAATCTTTTGGTGTTTTTATTAGGGTTTGAAAAACCAAAGAAAAGGGATTTTGGGAAAAGTTTTTGTTTGAATTTCACTATCTTCATTTTCTATCATTTCCCAAAGATTTTCTTTGAGTTGCTGGTTTCAAATCCCTTGGTTTTCTCCACACTTGAGCAAAAATCTACTATCTTCACTATAGGGTCTTTGTGTGTGGGAAAAGAGATAGTTTGTGGTTGTTGTTGAACCACCAAGTTGTAAATCCTCTATACTTTGCTTTGTGCTTTTCCCTCTTGGGTTGAGGAGGTTGTTAGTGCAAGTGGTTTGTATCCCTCAAGTTGTGAGGTGATCCTTACTTGGCTTTGTGTTAATCCTCGGGTTGTGAGGTGATTGTTTGTAGGCTTGGAGTTGAGCCTCAAGGAGGAGGTTGTGTTTGTAAGGAGAGGAGTTAGGTACTCCTTGTATTGTGATTGCCCCAAATTCTCGGTGGAGGTTCCCTTTGTGGGAGTCCTTTGTGGACAAGCTAGTGGACTTAAAATCCTTCTGGGTGAAGGCGGGGATGTAGAGCTGGGTGCTCGAACCTCGAAACATATCTTGGTGTTTGTGCTTGTTCATTGACTCTTACTTTCTCTCTTTTTACTTTGTGCCTTGCATCTATTCATATTGCTCATACATACTTATATGCTTGGCTTGGTTGTGTGCATCTCTTGTTGAAATTGCAAATTAGTTTTTAATTCTGCATTGAGTTGACTAGATTAGCATAATCACCTATTCACCCCCCCTCTAGGTGATCTTTCACTTTTTTTATTACATACTGCGACATGGGTCGCAGTTGTCTCAATATGCGTTGTAGTGTCCTGCGACCATGGTCGCAGTGTATTTAACGTCATTTTTTTAATTCCCGGGTCGCAGTTGATTATGTTTGCACTGTAGTCTTACAGTTGATTATGTTTGCACTGTAGTCTTATGCGACCTTGGTCGCAGTGTCGACCCGGGTCGCAGTTGTTTATGTTTGCACTGTATACTTATGCGACCATGGTCGCAGTGTCGACCCTGGTCGCAGTTGTTTATATTTGTACTGTATACTTATGCGACCTTGGTCGCATTATTTGACCCTGGTCGCAGTTGTTTATGTTTGCACTGTAGATGATTGCGACCTTGGTCGCAGTGTAGACCATGGTCGCAGATGTCTATATTTGCACTGTAAACTTATGCGACCTTGGTCGTAATGTCGTTCATTGTTTACATTTACACTGTAAATAATTTATAAACAATAACCTAAATTCTATAAACAGCAGCAAAAAAAGGGAGAAAATAATAATAAATAATAACCTAAATCTGACAACGAGCAGTCCAAAAATTACCTTGTGGGCAAATAATAATAAACAATAACGAAAGTTACCGAAAGAGTAACTTTTCATAAGGGGTATTTAGTAATTTAACTTCTTCCTATAAGCGGGCCGCAAGTTAGTGGGGTGACAAAATTGAGCCACGTCACCGCAGGCTGAGAGAGTTCTCTCAGCCGCAGGCTGATATACATTTCTCTCTCTCTCTCTCTCTCTCTCTCTCTCTCTATATATATATATATATATATATATATATATATATATATATATATATATATATATATATATATATATATATATATATATGGGGTTACTGTACCTCAGCCTGCAGGCTGAGATAGTTTCTCAGCCGGCAGGACGTGGCTGAATATATGCCACACATCGGCCGCAGTGTGTTGGCGCTAAAAAAATCAAAAAAATCCCGCCTAAACAATCGTGAAACAAATTGACCAAAATACCCTTTTTTAATTCTAAACTGGAATAAAGTCATGAACAAACAAAATTTCAGTTGAATATATCTACAGTTATAAAATTCGTAATTTTAATACATCCAAAAATATAATTAAAAAAAATTGGATCAATATAACAACTGCCATGGTCGCAGACTTAATACAATATAACAACCGCGACACAGTCGCAGTCACTAGTCGCACTCAAAGTATAACAAAACTTCTTTATATAACGTCTGCGACCCTAGTCGCATTCTATCGTACAACAATGCGACCTCCTTCAGTACTGCGACCAAAGTCGCAATCTTCTGTCCCATGCCTTATGTAAAAGATTTTTAATATGCGACTAGGGTGGATTAGGAATGCGACCCTGAGATCAATTCGCGTATATCAAATCTTATAAAAATTATTATAATTACACTGAATTAAATGAAGTAATTAATATTCTTTCTACCGTGATACAACAACAGTTTAGGAAAAAAGAGATGCACTAATGTTAATCTCGAGAAAGGAAAGAAGTGCACCATACGTAATCTAAAGGTATAAGCAAACAATTCTATAAAAAGTTAATTTGTACTTCATGTATTAAACCTCTGGAGAAAAAAGAACTCTTCGGATTCTCCCGCAATAAATCTTCAATTAAATATTTTTTTACCACTTCTTACCATACTCACCATCACTTGTAACAATTATTATTACTATTCATGTTCTTCCACAAATATTTATCTTTATATAATGCTTGTTACTAATATATTATCTCATACCTAAAAACTATATTTTTGCTCTTCCTTTTCAATTTGATTTCAAAAACTTCCAAAAAAAATTCATTCTTGAATCATGTCTTCCCCATCTTCTTCCTCTGAACACTTAGATTTCAACTTCAATCGTTCCCCCATCGGTCCTTTGTCTTCAAGATATTCTAGTGAATCTGATACCAGTCTGGACTTCACTCCTTTTGACTATCTCACTACATCAAATAATGTATTAACTGATCCTCCTATTCATGATGATAATGAAGTTTTCATGTCGGTTAGTGAAGAAGACATTATTCCTCTGCCACTTGACGGAGACATGCTTGATGAAAGCATGTCCTCTGATGCTGTAGGCTCGCTTCCTATCAACGGGTCAGACGAAGAGCTTGACAGAGACGATCCATTCTGGGAGTTCATCGGTGAAACAAAAAACCTCAAAAACAGCAAGATGATGAGGAAATAAGTGATGAAAAGGAAGAGCAAAAGAATGAAGACGATGAATCTGCTTATGATGGGGATAATGACGAGGATTAGGATTTCCTGATCTTCTGATATTCAATTATATTTTGTCTTCTTTTAAAAGCTTTTAATTCTATTTTTTTGTAAGGTCTCTTTCTCACTATATTAACTTATAAGCTCTTTTAATTACATATCCAAACTGCGACTGCTGCTCTTAAACACTGCGACCATAGTCGCAATCCTACTACTGATGCAATTTATGGTCGCAGTTAATCATTTATCAGTTCCCAATGCGACTATGGTCGCAATAATGTACTGTTTTGGAGTTCAAAGTAATTTAAACATATAGTGTATTAACTTTTAAAACTGTTTTAGATAACTGAACAGTCACCTAGGAAGTATACACAATTTTTGAGAAAAGGTAGAAAATAAGTTTGGGAGATATTCACGTGGTTTGAGAGCTTAAACCCTTTGGAATTCCGGGATTAAAAATATATAAAGGGTCATCAGCAAAAGGATTACAAACATACTAAATTATTTTTGCTCAAACACGTTACTCTCACTGTTCGGTCAATAGACTCAAAAAATGTCTTCTCTACCGTCTTCACCAGAAAGAAGCCAATCATCTAATGATGATTGGATGTATAGTTCTGAACCGATGCCTCGCTACGGGTCAGAATCTGAGCTTGATACAGACGACCCGTTCTGGGACTTCATTGGTGAACCAAAACACAAACATGAAGAGGAAGAAAGCGAAGATGAGACTGTCGCTGAAGAGGAGGAAGAGACGGAAAGCGATACAGAAGACGAAAGTATGACTCTTGACGACGAATCTGATTACGATGGTGATGACGAGGATTAGAAGTTTAAAAAATTGTATTTTGTTTTTTTTTAAATATATATAAATCAGTTTTCTAAGGTTAATTGTGTGAATTACATTTTTTACTACTATGTCTTGGTTGAAATGCTGTACAATTGTTACAAACCTTCATTTTTAATATTTTACGCTAAACGAATATACTACGACCATGGACGCAGTTAATAATTATATTACTTCACCCGTATAAATTTTTAAAATGATATGTTGCGACTTTGGTCGCAGTTGCAGGACGCAGATTTAATAAATAAACTGCGACCTTGGTCGCATTTGCTGGTCTTTAATCTTAATCAACAACAACACTGCTACCTTGGTCGCAGTTGCTAACCGTAGTCTTAATAAAATACAAAGCGACCTTGGTCGCAGTTGCTGGTTTTAGACTTAATAAAATACACTGCGACCTTGGTCGCAATCGCTGCTCTTTATTTTTAATCAACAACAACACTGCGACCTTGGTCGCAGTTGCTGGCCGCAGTCTTAAAAAAATAATCTGCGACCTTGGTCGCAGCTGCTGGTCTTTAGTCTTAATCAACAACAACACTGCGACGAGGTGACACGTCACCGCAGAAGTTGCTTAGTCGCAGTCTTTGGTCGAAGTGTCGACCCTGATCGCAGTTGTTTCTGTTTGCAATGTAGTCTTATGCGATCTTGGTCGCAGTGTCGTCTCTGGTCCAAGTTGTTTTGTTTGCAATGCATGACTGCGACTAACGTCGTAGTTTATTAAAAAACAAATATGATTTTTATTTATGTCCAGGCATTTATCTCCAGGCATGTGAAAATGATACAAAACGCTCTCTTATACAATAAGATTGAGTGTTACAATACAGCAATACAAAGAAGACTAAACATCAAAAGACGCTCTCTTATACAATAAGATTGAGTGTTACAATACAGCAGTACAAATAAGACTAAAAATCAAAAGACGCTCTCTTATACAATAAGATTGAGTGTTACAATACAGCAGTACAAATAAGACTAAACATCAAAAGACGCTCTCTTATACAATAAGATTGAGTGTTACAATACAGCAGTACAAAGAAGACTAAACATCAAAAAGAGCCCTTGTTGACTAAGAGCAGTGGTGTTATTGAGGTCTGGTGGCAGCAGAATCTCCGATTCCACCTGACCCTCCAAAGTGGCGGGATACAATCCTTCGTTTATGAACATCTCTTCCACCAGAAGGTTATCCAGTTAGCATGGAATTTCCTCGATGTCACTTCTGGGGTAAGAGAGGAGGTTTTTAGACCTCACAAGGTATGCTACCCACCACTATATCCACCACATCCCCCGCCGCCATACCCACTCTGACCATACCTTGCCAGCAAGCTTGACTGGTGCATCAAGTCCGAGGAGATCTTGGTGAGGGTTAAGTCCTCGCCAGGGATCATGACTTCTTCCCTTGTGAACGACGAGGACCATGACTTCTTCCCTTGTGGACGATGAGGTCTATGACTTCTTCCCTTGTGGACGAACATCGATCAAGTTCGTCCATAGGGTCATCTTCATCCATGGAGGCAGGCCCCTGTTAGAGACTCTGAAGAAGGCGAAAATTCTCAGAGCAATTGCTCTCGAAAATAAAACAGTCTAATTATGGGCTGTTAAAGGTAGAGGGTGAGCCCTATTTAAAGGCAGCCCATAATAACCATAATTAATGGTTCATTAATCAGAACCGTCGGCTTTAATGGTCTCCAACCGCCAGCGCCGGTTTGGCATTAAAAGACATTAACGCCTAAACCCAATGAAGAGCCGACGCCTAGACAACGTAGACTTGACGTTTAAAGATCTCATAAAATCTTTATGACAGGCCGCGTCTCTCGGAGTGACTCCAAGTCGCGTCCCCTCAGCAAACTTTTCATTTTCATTTAGATTCAAAAAATGACTTAATCCAAAAACAACACTTAATAAAACAACACTGCGACCTTGGTCGCTATGCATGTTAATATAAAGGAAACACTTACTTAACGTACTGCGACCTAAGTCGCAGTCCATGTAATGCGACCCTAGATTGCAGTTGCTGGCCATCTTTATCAATAACAACACTGCGACCTTAGTCGCAATTAACCATGTACACTGCGACCAAAGTCTCTGACTAAGGTCGCAGTTTAAATGTACACAGCGACCAAAGTCTCTGACTAAGGTCGCAGTTTAAATTTAACTATAAAGTAGAATTTTATCGCAGGCTGAAAAAATTGATCTGAAAAGATTTTATATTTTGAGGAAAAATTTTATAGCAGGCTGAAAAGTAGAAACTAGATCTTTCATAAAAGAGGTAAGGAAATAGGGCGAAAAGTAATTTATATACAATAACCTAAATCCTATAAAGAGCGGCAAAAAAGGGGGAAAAATAATAATAAACAATAAGAAAAGTTATCGAAAAGGAGGTATTTGGTAATTTAACTTCTTCCTAAAAGCGGGCCGCAAATTAGTGGGGTGACAAAATTGAGCCACGTCACCGCAGGCTGAGAGAGTTCTCTCAGCCGCTGGCTGATATACATTTTTCTTATATATATATTATATATATATATATATATATATATATATATATATATATATATATATATATATATATATATATATATATATATATATATATATGAGAGAGGGGGGGGGGGAAGAGAGAGAGAGAGATATGGAAGGAGGAGAGGGGGAGGGGGCAGGGCTGCGTCCCCGCCACCGCCAGATCTAGGGAAGGAAGAGAGGGAAAGAGGAGATGGGGGGAGGGTAGGGTCGCTCCTGGATCCATGGGAGGGGAGAGAGAGGAAGAGGAGATTTTAATAAATTTGAAATTTTTTTAAGCGTATAATAGTAATTTTATTTTTAAAGAATTTATTTTAACTGCTTGACGGCTAGGGGTAATAGGTTGTTTCTCATTCGTTAAAAGCGTTACAAGGGGAGAACTGGAAAATATATAGTTTATGGGGTTTTTTTTGGGATATTGAAGTTTAAGAGGTGTTATGAAAAACCCTAAAAGTTTAATGGGGTATTAAAAAATAACCCTTCTTTCTTTTTTACATTGGTCTCAAATCACTAAATTTATATTTTTCACACGTCCTCTCAAAATGGAACTTCATGTGATCTTCATATGACCCTAAATACATGAAATAAAGAAGATAAGATGCAAAGACTTATACTACGTATCCTCTTTTTGTGCTCATGTATTGTTGTGAATCAGCTTTGTACAGGTCAAGACTCAAGAGAGTCTTGAGAAGAAAGAAGCGAACCAGATATCTTCTGCCTCGACAGAAGAAACAGACATAGAAACTGTGATCTTATGAGCTTTACTACATAACATCACATCTGCCAATCTAAACGCTATCTCTGTTGTCTCTAACTCGCTTGACTCCAACTCATTCCCTTGTCCACTGGATTGACCTAAAAAAATACACGCTCATTATATATTATTGAGTTTGTGGATGGAAATGCTTTAACTACTTCTTTTATTTAATAATTTGTGCGAATTTCTTTGTTCTGTTTTCTCTACTTTATTTCGTTGCTTTTCTTGCTAAGAGTATTGTTGATACTTATGCACCTAATAAAATGTAATTGCTAATTTAGATAATTTAATATCTGCATTCAATTTTTTGGTTCTAAAGTTTCGTATTTTGATATGATTACTATTTATTGTGCAGATAACAGTCTAATGCACCAATTATTCGAAATAGGTGTAAATACTTGTCGGATTCTCATTGGATACTCCTGCATGAATCCTACAAGTAACAGGTTTAAAACAAAAAACTATGCACCCTGTGAATGTTTCCAAGATCCGTGAGTTCAAAATTTTCGTTAATATTCCATCCAACAAGTTGATATACATAAAATACAAAGTGAAACTATGATTTTAATTCTACACAAACTTTATACGTTTTCCCCTATAACTTGTCCCAATATCTGTTCCGGTATTTACTATCGTTCAGAATTGGACCATAACGAAAATTCTGTTTATACCAGCACTATAATATCAGATTGGGGAGGAAGATCGGAATTAGAAATTGATAGAAGAACAAGGATATGACCACGGGTAAGTAGGAAAGAAAAAATATCTATTCTAATTTTATCATCAGCTATGAGTTCGAATCTAAGAGAAATTCTAGATAATGTTTGTTACCCTGAAATTTTCTTGTCTTTCTCGAAGGAGAAAAAAAGATTGGATCAAAAGAAAATGCTATTTTGGAGTTTTATCAACAATTTGCTTGTGTAGGTGGGGATCCGGTATTTTTGAGTCCTTATGTAAGGAATTACATAAGAAATTTTTTCAACAAAGGTGTGAATTAGGAAGGATTGGTCGACGAAGAAATATGAACCGGAAACTGAATCTTGATATACCTCAGAACAATACTTTTTTGTTACCGCGAGATCTATTGGCTGCTGCGGATCATTTGATCGGAATGAATTTGGAATGGGTACACTTGACGATATGAATCACTTGAAAAATAAACGTTTTCGTTCTGTAGCAGATCTGTTACAAGATCAATTCGGATTTGCTCTTGTTCGTTTAGAAATGCGATTCGAGGAACCATATGTGGAGCAATCAGGCATAAATTGATACCGACTCCTCAAAATTGGTAACTTCAACTTCATTAACAACTACTTATGAATCCTTTTTTGGCCTACACCCTTTATCTCAAGTTTTGGATCGAACTAATCTATTGACACAAATCGTTCATGGGCGAAAATTGAGTTATTTGGGTCCCGAAGGATTGACGGGACGAACTGCTAGTTTTCAGATACGAGATATTCACCCGAACCACTATGGACATATTTGTCCAATTGACAGTCTGAAGGAATCAATGTTGGACCTTAGCTATTCATGTGAGGATTGGTCATTGGGGATCCATAGAGAGTCCGTTTTATGAAATATCTGAGAGATCAAAAAAAAGCACAGATGATTTATTTATCACCAAATAGAGATGAATATTATATGGTAGCAGCAGGAAATTCTTTGGCCTTGAATCGGGGTATTCAAGAAGAACAGGTTGTTCCGGCTCGATACCATCAAGAATTCTTGACTATTGCATGGGAACAGATTCATTTTCGAAGCATTTTTCCTTTCCAATATTTTTCTATTTGAGCTTCCCTCATTCCTTTTATCAAGCATAATGATGCGAATCGGGCTTTAATGAGTTCTAATATGCAGCGCCAAGCAATTCCTCTTTCTCAGTCCGAGAAGTGCATTGTTGGAACAACTGGGCTGGAACGCCAAATGGCTCTAGATTCAGGGGTTTCCGTTATAGCCGAGCGCGAAGGAAAGATCATTTATACTGATACTCACAAGATCATTTTCTCAAGTAATGGGGATACTATAAGCATTCCATTAGTTATGTATCAACGTTCCAACAAAATACTTTGCATCAAAAACCCCAGGTTCAACAGGGTAAATGCATTAAAAGGGACAAATTTTAGCGGATGGTGCGGCTACAGTTGGTGGGGAACTCGCTTTAGCAAAAAAACGTATTAGTAGCTTATATGCCATGGGAAGGTTACAATTCTGAAGACGCGGTACTAATTAGCGAATGTCTGACATATGAAGATATTTATACTTCCTTTCACATACGGAAATATGAAATTCAGACAAGCCAAGGTCCCGAAAGAATCACTAAGGAAATACCGCATTTAGAAGCTCATTTACTCCGAAATTTAGACAGAAATGGAATTGTGATGCTGGAATCTTGGATAGAAGCTGGCAATATTTTAGTAGGTAAATTGACGCCTCAAGCGGCGAACGAATCCTCGTATGCCCCGGCGATAGATTATTACGAGCCATACTTGACATTCAGGTATCCACTGCAAAAGAAACTTCTCTAAAACTACCTATAGGTGGAAGGGGTCGAGTTATTGATGTGAGATGGATCCAGAAAAAGGGAGGTTCTAGTTATAATCCAGAAAGGATTCGTATATATATTTCACAGAAACGTTAAATCAAAGTGGGTGATAAAGTAGCTGGAAGACATGGGAATAAAGGTATCATTTCTAAAATTTTGTCTAGACAAGACATGCCCTACTTGCAAGATGGAACACCAGTTGATATGGTCTTCAACCCATTAGGAGAAACTTCACGAATGAATGTGGGGCAGATATTTGAATGTTCACTTGGGTTAGCGGGAGATTTGCTAAAGAGACATTATAGAATAGTACCCTTGATGAAAGATATGAGCAAGAAGCTTCAAGAAAATTAGTATTTTCTGAGTTATATGAAGCCAGTAAGCAAACAAAAAATCTATGGGTATTTGAACCCGAGTATCCGAGAAAAAGCAAAATATTTGATGGAAGAACAGGGGATCCTTTTGGACAACCTGGTCTAATAGGCAAGTCCTATATCCTATAATTAATTCATCAAGTTGATGATAAAATCCATGTACGTTCGAGTGGACATTACGCACTTGTTACACAACAACCCCTTAGAGGAAGGGCCAAGCAAGGGGGGACAACGAGTAGGAAAATGGAAATTTGAGCTTATGATACTCATGTCAGTGCAACCCGCGGTGTGACCATGTCATCATTACCTGTTGGATGCAACTCTAAGCAACTTAGCTGGTGAAGAAGAGATGCATATATTCATTCACACTACACTCAGTATGTAGTTTATTTCTCTTCACATTCATTTCTTTATATCTTTTAGAATTTACACTCCACTTTTGGATTTGAATACAAGAAGCGTCAATAAACATGATATCATCAATTTGATGGAAACGGATCCAAACCAAATGGGCAGGTAAATGTTGGAATTGTATTTTACAGGGGAAAAAAAAAAATACTATTTTATTGTAATTTAACAGCACAGAATGAATATTGATTTATGAGAAAAACTTGATTTGATAAAGGCTCTCCAACCAAAACAACAAAAGTCAGGAGATTTTCTACAACTCTACACCACAAATCAGAAGATGTTAAGACCATATATCCGATTTAGTTTGGATAAATTCTCAATCAAGAAATGATCACAAAGCCATTTGGAACAACACATAACCAATGAACTAAATTTACCACTGTTCACGTCATTTCTGGGGCAGGAAATTTTTTTTTTTGGATAAATCAACAGAATTCCTGCTACATAATCATAATATGTGCTCCAACTTGCTTTGGTTTCTATTGTATGGGAGTTTCAAACAATATAGCTTCAAAAGAATATAAGAAGGAAAAGAAAGTTACAGAAATGTCTCAAAATTTCAAAATGACGCATGATAGATATCGTAGTTAATCCTTGTTCCTGGATGAAATGTCTGCAAAAAAATCACTGTAGACAAAGATGGGACCAATAGTAACGATTTCTGCAAATACAGTTTGCTATCTAATAATACCCAACAACTTTTCCATACTTGAATTTGTTCTTACTCCTGGCTCATGGAACAAAAGGGTATTGTGCACAGGCTGTATCCCAAAGCATCCAGATATACATTCTTCAAAGGAATAATTACGGGAAAGATAAGCAAGTCAAGTATAAACAGTGCTATGTTGGCATCGACGATCCTGCCATGGGATAGCACATAAAGCCAGTATGAGAATAGACCCAAGAGTTACCATCAAGTCAGTCAAGAACGCACCTTCTCAATTTCTGATGGAATATAGTGTACACTTCTCTTCGAAGGCCTTCCAGTTCTCTAGCATAATCTCTGTGTTCCTCCTCTGTCATGAACTTCTCAAGTTGCTGCTTCATTCTATCCACACACTGTCCAGGCCACAGAAATCTTTGAAATCTGAGGCATCTGTGTAGGTGAGTTGGAGCAGACTTCTAATTGCCATTAAGGCCTGCATGAAATAAATTGGAAAGGAAACAATGTTTCATATATCATTAGGTTTTGATTTTTTAAGATGAACAATATAACTTAATAAATGTGTGTCTGCAATCATATTTTCCACCAGCATTCCTTACAGAATCAACTATTCCTGAAAGTTGGGGCTTATCAACGAGGTCATCAGGAATAAAAGATCAGGAAAATATGGAAATGCAGGAGTTAGAAGGTGAAAAGCTCATGTTTCACAGTGGGGCCATCTAACAGATAGGATATAAAAGTCAAATCGAGTTATTGATGAACAAAAGCCTTTTTATAGACCACCTCCGGGGAATGTAAAAGTTGATCATTGAGTTAAAGAGAAGGTTATACATTTCATAATTTTGCCAGAGGATTGCAAAATAGAATTCAAAATAATTGAAGTATCAGAAAATTCTCAATTAGCAATGACAAGATAACTATGCCTTCAGAGTAGAATTACATTAATTATCTATATATATCAGCAAGCATGCTAAAAGTCAGAGAACAGTCTTTCTAGAAACCAATGCTGCAAGTACTAGGTTTCGTCATGCATTTACATTGTAACTATGAGCGTGTAAATGTATGCATAAAGACTGGAATATGTGTACCTGACTTTTTGGATTTTTTCCCCCAACATCTTGGTCTTCACTGAAACTGCTTAGATTATGGTGTACGTTCACAGCTTCACAGGTATTTCCCAGCTGTTAGCTAAAAAATACTTTAAATTTTCATGCAAACTAATATATCTACAGTACAGATTGATCTCTGCCTTGTAATCAAATTATTGAGTTTCTGATTAGCATGTAAAAAAATAATCAATATAAAATGAGAACTCTTATTTCATATTTGAAAACAATCAATGAGGTTAAACAAATTAAATTATGCCATCATGTTGTCACCATCAACTATTTTTTCCCATACATCAACTGACGAGCTTGCAAATATGGTTAAAACCAACAAAAATAGCAGATATTCAAATTTACCATATTTAACCTTTTATCATGAGTTTGTTGCATGCCAGTTCTCATATAACTCTCATAAAGACAAAGGATTACCTTTTCCTGAAGATCAAGATCAGTGGATACTGCTAAATCAACTACAGATTTCAACAAGACATGGTCGCTGAGAAAAGAAAGCTTCGTATTCTCCACATTGTGCAACTGATAGTCTGCTAAATCTGCTACCAGAAAAGCAGCTTCTTTTGTATCCTAATATCAATGCTAGAGTTGCTCATTATGTCCTGCACAAGGGACCAATAATTAGAAAAACCATAGAAGAGAATCCCAGTCCACACCCAGTTTGCTCAGCTTGTTAGTTACCTGCAACATTATTTTTCCATTCGCTACACAGAATAAATCTTGACCATGTTCATTATTTCTGATCAAAGCTGAAAGGCATACAATGCCTTAATGGCTTCTTCTGTAAAACTGGATCCTACCATCTTCATTAACACTTTTAGCACCCCAAGCTCAAGGATCTGAGGCAAGGTCAAAGATACTAGTAATTAACAGATGAATGAGGAAAGAATTGGGCATTTGGCAGCAATAAATTAGAACACAAGAAACTACTACAGTTTAGCGTCAAAGTATTAGTTCCTGCACTCAGTCTAGTATTCTAGATTAGCATGCCTGACTAGAGCTGCCTTTTACAAAAATGTGAGGGGAAAAAACTCTGAACCTTAAGGTAAACCTCAAAAATCCTTCGGAGATCTTGAACAACTGCAACCCTGTCTGACAATGAAAATCACAAGAGTTAAGATCAACTTTATTCAGTAGAATGCGGTTGCCTCGAAACAGACCTGTATCTCTTTCTACAAGCTTGCCACCAATTTTACAACTTACCGAAAAACTCACAAGACATAGCTATGAACTTCGCTCTTGTCCCAATTATTTTGTGAATCCCTTTTTATTTTCCCTCTGATCATACTGAGGACTGCATTGTCCAAAGCAATTTCCACAGGACCATAATTCAAGATAGGTTGTCTCACATAGCCCCCCTTTTCAACCTTTAATATTGATCCAGTTAACCTTTCCACCTTTCTCCAACTTCAATATTGATCTAATTTACCTTTTGCCTTAGGTTGCATCACTTTATGCCGACAGGACTGCACAACAATGAGTTCACATTGCTTCCTCATTGATTGATGCAACTATATGGTAATATGTTTCTTCTTATTAGCGTATCATTTCTCATTTTAACACATAAACTTGCTTTTCCCTGTCACATTCATGTTTTATGGTTGGAACGTCTTTTCTCTTGATTCATTGTTTCGACCTGACATTCTACAATCAATTTCAAGGAACTTAAAAGTAGAAAAAGGAACCAAAGAGATAGACAAGTAAATCTATTGGAATCAAAATCGGATTCCTTTTGACAGAAAGATTGCACTGAAAGCCAAAAGGGTACTGAAAAATTCACCCATAGGCAAAACGAGAGGCATTCAAGAGAAAAGTGAACTCCAATTTCCTTTAATTATCTGGGGGCCCTTTTCGTGGAAAAATTATCAGTAATGATAAATACAAAATAAGAGGAGAAAAAGGCATACAAGAATATGCATCCCCTTTGGTGAAAATTCAACAATTTAAACCAGCCTAATGAAATATCAGACTCCAAAACATACATCACCAGTAATGTAGTAACAGATTCCATCCATTACAGAGGGATCATTAGTCAACTGGGTTCTAAAGTTCTAGAATCAAGCTCCAATTGGGCAGGCTGGTTGATTAGAATTTGGAGCTAGTTTTTTGCTTCAAATGTGTTAGTCAGGAGAATGATCTGAAGAACCAAATTCCAACCATAACTAAGGTCCCGTTCCTCAGCTGTATTTTAGAAGTTCTAGGAGAACTTCTGGTAGAATTCAATTGTGCAGGTTAGTCGACTACAATTTGGAGCTAATTTTTGCTTTCAAAGTGTTAATCAGGAGACTGATTTGAAGAACTTTGAGAACCCAACTTTCAACTTCTAGATCCAATTTTCATATAAATGGTTTCCAGGTTCCAATGGCTCAAATTTTATCCTTCCTCACTATATTTTTCCAAATTATAGCCTCCAGAATTTGGCCACCTCTGTTTCCTCCTTCACTGGCCTCCCTAACAGAACCCTCTTTTTTTTTCTTTTTTTTGCAGCGCCTCTAATATCAATTGTCAGCAACAACCTAGTGTATCACGAAGAGAACACTCGGTGGTACTCTACGCAAGCACCTGGTGCTCGTTAGTGGGTGTGGTCGATTCTTTCCCAACCTTCATTGCTCCTCTTTTGATTCTGGCGGGTCCATCCATCTATTTCCTTTCCTCTCCATTCATGGATTTCATTCCTTCCCTCTCTAGCAGTGCTAATAAGAAGAATTTGGTATCTGGTGTATTATCACTTTTGATGTGGGGTTTTGATGTAATAGCTACATATAAAAGGATTAGATTTTTTCCCTTAGGTTTTACTGTATTAATGTGAGAAAGAATAAGGTTGATATCAGGTATGTTTTTCAAATGGGTAACACAAAAATATTGGATTCTTATACATGGGCTCTTCTTGTAGAAATCTACAGAAACATGGGTAGATGACAATGTATTCGATATACTAGTTTTAGAATTAATAGGTTTTGCAAGAAAAAGACATGAAAATATATCTAAATGAAGTATGAAATGTCTATTTATAGTGAAATTGAGAATAAAAAATAGATTTTTGAGTTTTGGATTGTGCTTTTCCTCTATATTAATACGAAAAAATAAGTCATACATGCATCTAAAAATGATTGAAGATGAGACCAATTTCAGCATTAAAAAAAAAATGAATAACTATGCACAGTGGTCTGATTAATATCAAAAACAGTAAATAGATAAGGTTTGTGCTTTTATTTAATAATCAACCTCAATGACATATATTAATTTCATCTCTAGAAGTCAATATACATGCTGCTTTATTTAATAATCAACCTCAATGACATATATTAATTTCATCTCTAGAAGTCAATATACATGGCATGACAAATAGGGCTTACAAGTGTCATTCCTTCTCGAATGCCCGTAAAGGTCAACATAGATGTAAAGGCGTATCTGACTAGCCCCCAACATGCGGAAACATGCACAAGGAAGATTGGTAAACCCACAGGTTTGTTTGAGACAATGTAAAGGGATCAGAGGGAGGTTTGGTGCAAATTTTGAAAAGGTAATTGGAGGCGGGTAGGTTCAAAATATTGTAAGTCATAACAGGTTCTTGGTAAATAAAAGCTAACATAAACTGCTAAACCATTGTATATAATATTAAAGTTCCAAACCATGAATAAAGTTGATTAATTATTATCTCCAGTTGCACCTCCTAAACATGAATATCACTTTATCATATAGCTTCTAGGAATGATATTCTCAGCCAATACTTGGAGCTTGGAGTGTACGAAGGAGAATCAATGACCCATGCCCCTTTGTATATGTATGTGAACACACTTTTTGGTATGTGTAATGCACATAAAGCCAGCTTAACCAATGCTGCCAACTCAACACCTAGAATTTAGCCTTGGATTGCATGCCAGTTTAATTGTTATTGCAGTTAACTTGTCTTATTAGGTAGAATGGAACAGAGCACAACAGGAAGGAAAACAAGGCCAGCCTAAAAAAAATTCCTTCAAACACTTCAAAGAGGAATTTTGTGTCCCAAGGCAAAGTGAGAATAATTAATATTGCAATTAGAGAAGAGTTGTTACTTAAACAACTGGAAAAAGTAACCTGCATGGAGATGATATAGTTCCATTATTATTGTATGAGAAGGGAAGACGCCAGCGTTGCATATGGTTTATGTGAGTACCATCATCATTCAAACTTTCTCTCTTTTAATATAGGGTTACGTGTAGAGAACCCCAATATCAAGTAGCTACAGAAAAAAACAATTGACCAAAATTTAAGACTAACTGTTAACTCAACGTCAATCGTAAGTGAGCTGGTGCAACTTCCTTGACATGGCAACTACAAGCAAAAGGGCCTTAGCCATAAGACCTAGAAAGAAGAAAGGATCTACATTTTTGGTCATGCTGTCCATGCAACCCAGGAGGTCTAGTGGCAAGATGATGAGATGACAATACGGAATCGAAAATTCCTCTAATCTAGCTCCTCTAGGAAGTCTAGTGGCAAGACGATGAGATGACAATACGGAATCGAATTAACCACTAAGGCACAATAGAAGTGAAAAAGAAAACTTAAATACTGCTCCAAAATTACCGAGATGTTAATTGAGCATTTGACATCAATATATTGCAGATTTGCATCATTTGATAATACATGAACTATGCAGTATCAGATAGAAGATACTATCAGGTGAACTACAAGATGTTAATTGCATTATTGCATATAAGAGTAGAACTCAAGTAATGGAATATAAAAAGACAACATAACTACATTTTCATCAGTTGGCAAAACTTAAGCAAAAGCTAAACAGCAAAAATATAAACCATAATACTAATTAAAAGGAAAACACTCCATATGATACTGCTTAGTGAAAAGCCAGTAGTTGCCTGATTTTGCACAAGGGCATTATTTTGACTGGCTTTGCCAAGAATCCATGCAGAGGTTTTCCTTATCTCCGGCTCAGAGTTATGAAGTTCTCGAACCACAGCAACAAGGCCTCCGAGTTTATCAAGATCTGATAATTTAAGAACCAGTTAGCAAAGGTGAATAAGAAGGATAATGTTAGATATTGTAAAAAGTATCACATGATTCCAGCATCACTTTCATGTACAGTACTATACTGCTTCTCAACATGATAAGGTGAAGTTTATAATATTTACATTATTAAGAGTTTCCTTAAAAGGAACAACACTCTTTGAGTTTAATGTGCTGAGCTAGATAAAATGCACCAAGAGGAATGAAAAGCTCTCATTTGTAGTTTATAATATATCTATTTGCAAATTAAAATTGCATCAAGAGGAATGGTTTTTACCAAGCTTTGCACCCTCAATGACCTCATGGCGGTGAAAAGCATTTCGGATGCAAATGTTAGAAAAAAGATGCTTGGAATTGAAGTAAACTCTGAGGCCCCTGAAAGGAGGGCCAAAGTGAGGGCCAAAGTCAGCAAGGTTGTAAGTTTCAGTAATAAATGTTAGAAGGAGAGAAGTTCATTGAATGTTAGTTCATTAGGGACTGTTATAAAGTTCTGAGTTAGTTTTATGATCTTTCTTCAAAGTACAGAAGTAATAAGATTAGTTAGAGTCCCTTTAAAAGAGATAACCAGGTAGTCCGCATCATATTAGGAGTCTTTATTTAAGCCATCTAGGCTCCCATCTAAACAATTTCTTTATTTTGGACTTGTAACATATGTATTTGTAGAGGGTCATAACTTGAGCTCAAGAGTCTTCTGGACAAATGTAGCTTTTGGTGTCTTGACAAGCGCCATAACCTGTAGAAGTAAATGTTTCCATCCACTTATTTTGAAGCCTTCCTATTTTAAAACAGACCAAGTTTCAAAACTGCTTCTATGCCTAATGTTCTACTTTGATATTCCTTCCTACTGTAAAAGTACCACCTTGTTTCTGTTCAGAGTGAATCACAGCAGTTGATTCTTGAAAAGAACATCTTAGCCATCCAATTATATTAATTAAGGTATTTTGTTTGATTTAATCGATCAAACCTTAGTCTTTTTCCCCCTTCCTTTACACACTGCAACCAGTCCTCTTTGCAAAAGCTCCACCGTCCGAACCCTAGGGGTGGCAATTGGGTCGGGTCGGGTCGACCCAACCCAATTACTGCTCGACCCGTATAATAATCGGGTCGGGTCGACCCGACCCGTTTATTATATGGGTCAAAAATTCAGACCCAGACCCGACCCAGACTTAATCGGGTCGACCCGACCCGACCCATTTGACCCGATTATTAAGCCTTAAATACAATTTCTTTACGCTATTTTACTAAATTGTTTGGTGATAAGGTTGGTCATCACACTAAACTCATACGCTAGAGGTCACAGGTTGGGCTCACGCATATTTTTTGACAATTTAATTTAGGTCAAGGGGAGGAGGCGGTGGCGGCGGTGGAGGAGATCGGAGGGGAGGAGGCCGAGGAAGAGAGAATAATTGGGTCTGGCGGGTCTGGCGGGTTCGGGTCGACCCGACCCATTTAATAATCGGGTCAGATGGGTCGACCCGATTACGACCCAAACACAATTAGCCCAAACCCAGACCCGCTAACTCCGGGTCGGGTCGGGTCGGGTCTGGCGGATCGCGACCCGTCTGCCACCCCTACCGAACCCAATTCCAGCCTCGTTCTGACTCCTCCATCTCCGCCTGTAACCAACCCACTCAACCACCCACCCACCCCTTTTGACTCCAATCTCTTTTTTCCTAATAGGAAGCTCAACCTCTCTCTTCTCAAACCGCACCCCAACAAAAAAAAATGTCTCTCTTCTGAAAACCCAAAAACCCAAATTCTCAACCAGTTCTCTCCTTTTCTTTTCAAAGCCACACCCTCACTCTCCTCAAAAATAGATATAACCTTGATTGCCTCAATGTCCTCATTGTCAACCGCAGGTGATCCTTCATTTATGGCCTCTTGCTCGCCTCTATTTGTTTTCTGCATGCCTTACTCTACTGGTTTCTATGTAGTCAAATTAAAACATTACACTAGACTATTTGGAACTCAATTAAATTTATTTGGACCTAAAGAAAAGCTGAATTCAAACTTACTGAGGTTTTGACGAGCTAAGCTTGAATATGAACCTAAGCCTACATGGGTATCTAAATAAGCAAGCTCAAACACAAGCAGAGTTGAGCCCGGCTCTGCTCAAGTTTATACATTTATTTTAGATAGCTTAATTTTTTCTTCAAGCTTGGTTCATTTAAGATATTGAACCAGCTTAAGTGGGCTTCAATTAAACCAAGCCTTGGGCTTCCCAATCCCAACAGCATGCCTTACATGAGTTCTGGTGGGGGTAGTTAACCTATCAAACACTGTTTTCAAGCTTAGTTAATCTTTAAGAGAGGATATATCCTTAACATCAATCAATTAGTGTCAGGCATCCCATTTTTTAGCTCAGTTAACCTACAAGCACCTAGTTTTTGAGCTTAGTTAATCTTTAAGAGAGAAAATATATTATTTAATCAAAGACAAAACCTAATATTAGTCCAACTTTAAGTAGATCCTTCTATTCTAAGTGGGATTCCTAATGTTTATATATGCATATGGGTAAAGTGTTTGATGAGGGCATCACGCCGCTCAGATGACGGTTCGATTGAGTCTATTCGAGCTCTAGAAAATAGCGTGCTGCATTCCTTTGGTTTTAGCTATTTATTTATTTTACTTTATTTGCTTCAGTAGTATTTCTTCTGTGTGGGCGTTTAGTACCACACCGGTAATTTCCCAGAAGTACTAATTTTGTAATGTCTATTAAAAGGCCCCTAGACTTCTCTTTGAATAATTATTGAATGATTATTTTCAAATTTTCAATTAAATTTTTAAGATTTTTCTCTTGAGTTTTGAGCATGAAACCCGTGCAAGGGTTGCGAAGCCCAAAATTCTATCCATTTTCAATTCAAATTTTAAACCCTAGTTTTTAAATTTGAAGGTGATTGCGATCCAAATTATTTTACATCAATTTGATATCAGAGTTTTTGATTCCAAACCCCTTTAACATTGTCTTCTCCATTTCTAAAACCCTAACTTCTCCCAAAACCCTTGATCTAGATCAATTCGAGATTTATTCAAAAAAATATTGAGATCTGAAACCCTAATCAGATAAAAAACCGAAAATTTCAAGAACTTCATGTTCATCATCTCCCTCCTCTCTCCATCACCCACTCCCTGTGAAACCCTAGAGGACCGCCACCACCCAACCCTCTTCGACTTCGACCGCCACGACCCCCGCTTTCCTCTACCTTCTCCGACACCGCCACCCTTCAGAGCCCTCGTTGCCACCATCATCTTCACCAACTCCATCATCCGCGTCATCTTCAGCCGCCGATGAGCCAGAGCACCAGCACCAGGTCAAGCATTACATCAATCCTTGTCAACGCTAGCAGATCTCACCACCACCGCTCCTCCACCACAAACACCATCAGATCTTGCCGCCATCGCTCCTCCATCACCACAAACTCCCATCAATCCTCCATCGCCAGCCTCCATAATCGCCACCGACCCTCGCTGTCGCCTCACCCTCGTGATCAATACCCCAGTTTACCCTCGTCGACCTCCTTGTCGTATCTTCACCGGAGCAGCATCGCCGACCTCGACTGCAGCCGGACGTCACTCCCGCAGCCGCAGAGAAAGGTCAAAACCAGATCAAGTATCTCAATCGGGTTTTAAATCATCAAACCCAATTAGATCCGACTCGTTCTGCTGCGGATCCGACCCGCTAAAAAAAGCACCGCCCGATACGACCCCGGCTCAGCTGCTGACGTTGACGTTGACGTCATCGGCTCGACGAGCTGACCCCGAGCTGCAGTCGTCGGCTTGAACCAAGCCGAGCTGAGCCGATCAGGAGCCGTGGCTCACACCGAAGCCGTCTAAAGAGCAACTCGACTCAACCGAGTTGACTCAGTACAAAACTCATCTAGAACTCGTTCGAGTTCAATTTAGATCTTCCTAAGGCCATTCCGAGCTTGTTTTAAGCCCTAATCGAGCCGTTCTCGAAGCAGTAGATTTGTGGAGAGCAGTACTACGTATCTACAATCTTCATATCTAGGTTCGACCTCCAGTCGCCTCTGAGATAATCATTGAAGTTTCTGTTCAGTTATTCGTTTCCCATAATTAAGATAGCTCTTTCAATCTGTCACAAGATAGAACTAGTTGACTGTTGTCCACTAAATAGTTTGTGTGATTCTGACCTTGAGTGAAAACCTAAATTGATATTATTGTGCATCTAAGTTAACTTGAATTTGTGATCACTTGAACTAAGTTGAAATTTACTGTGTTAGCACGTGTAGTTTAATCAGTGTCCCCACATTACTTTTGCTTAATCACGTATTAATCGACAAAGTTAGAGTTGGTATTATTTGTCATTAATCTAATCTCTGATTCCTCCTGCATAGCATATATCTCACTTTAGGGTAGTTTGCACTTAGGATTAGTTAAGAACTTGCATGCCAACTAGAAGTGATAGAACTTTTTCAGTAAGCGAGACCTCTGCACAAATGAACCCTATGCTTAAGAATACACTTAACACACTCATTGCTATGATGAACCATATGGACTGACAACTGCAAAAGTTTAAAGACCAAGCTAATGCCAATTGTAAGGATTTAGCCACACGACTTGAAAGGCTAGAAGCCAATCGAAGGAGAACCATGGAGGAGAACAAGTCTTGAAATAACAATAGGTCACCCAAGCGTGAGCGAGCTGAACCCAACAAAACAGAGGACCCAAATGCCCAATATATCAAAAGCATAAAAGTCGATGCTCCTTCCTTCGATGGACACTTAGACCCTCGACTTGCGTAGATTGGCAACTTGCTATTAACAGCTACTTTCGTCATGGTTCAAAGACTCGCCGAGTCGGAGACGAGTCGGCCGAGTCGTATCCGTCTCAGCCCACTCCGAGACGAGTCCGAGTCACGAGTCGGTCGACTCAACTCAGAGGAGACCGGCTCGGTCGAGAATCGGAGTTGACTCGGTCGACTCGGCATTATGATGATTTTGTGCCTCATCGCAATTTAATGTGGAAATAACTACATTAGCATATATTTATGAATGTAGTTTGTGCAATTTATTATATTGTACATGTATTTTAATGTGCTTATACTGACGCGTGTATTTATGCTTTCACTTTATGTTTAGTATGCTAGGTGATATATTTTGGACATGTGATACATGAATGTGGATGTCTACATTTTTTTAATATTTACCGTGATTTTTCAGAATTTTTGAGCTTTCTATGTAGCGTTTTGCGTGTATCGCCCGATACCGATCCGAGTCGCCGAGACCGATCCGTCTCAGTGCCCGCCGAGTCGGCGGCCGAGACCGCGACTGTGAACCATGACTTTCGTTGGCATGACATGTCCGAGTATAGAAAAATTTGATTTGCCATGATTAAACTAACGAGACAAGCCAGCCAATATTAGAAAAACCTTGAAAGGATGATGAGGAATAGAAGGGATAATCCAGTGGAGCCTTGAGAGGGCATGAAAGAAAAGCTTAGGTTGAATATGTTCCACCTTCCTTCAGTCAGCAGTTGTTAGACAAGTGAAATAGACTGATTCAAGTAAACAAATCAGCAACCGAATACATCGCTAAGTTTGATGAATATTTGAATCGAAGCGGTGCAATCAAGTTTGAATTGCCAAACAGACCTTATCTAGGTTTAGATCATATCTTAGGGACGATTACCGCAAAGAGCTCATCGCTTGAGGCATCACGACTCTAGAGCAGACATACCAGCTAGTCACTGATTTAGATGAGTTTAAAGGATCCTACTTCCACTGAACTGGTTCTAAGGATAGCTCTAAAACCACAACTGCTAGCTAGCTTTGGCCGATCATTTCCTATTCCGAGCAAACCTACCTCCTCTTCAAGCGTCAAACCAGCAGGTTCTTCTGGTGCAAACCGACAACCTCCACAAGAAGAACTAGTGAACCAACAAAGGTCAACCCGCGGAGCCAGTGCTATAGATTTGAAAGGTATGGACACCTTGCCAGCCAGTGTCCGAGTCAAACCAAGGCCCTCTTAGTGAAATTCCCATTAAAAATGTAAAAGAAGATGATTTAGAAGTGACAGTGCACCACAGGATGATGACTCGAATGCCTCTGCCGAAGAGAATAAATTCAATGGCTGCATTAATTGAGAGTGACGAACCTAACTCCTAGTTTAGACAAAGCCCATTAAGAGTAGTCAGGTACACCTTAGCGCAACACGAGCAAGTCAACGACTGGAGAAAGAACTGCCATTTCCAAACCTGCACAAAAAATTGGGAACAAGAGCTACAAGGTGATAGCTGATAGTGGCAATTGCATCAACACCGTTGCATTGAAATTGATCACCACCTTAGAGATGAAACCGGTGAAGCATCCAAATCCCTATAAGGTTACATGAATCAACGCTACATCCATAGAAGTTCAAGAGATGTCAAATTTTCATCCAGTTTGCCACATACACAGATGTAGGGGTAATTTCTTAGAAGAAATTTATCTAACACTTCAAATTGTAACCTGGATCCGAGAGGGAGTAGAAAAAAACAATCACAAAGACTCAGTTTTTACGTGAAAACCCAATTTGAGAAAAAACCATTGGGAGAGAGAGAATTCATTATTTTCAGAGGATTACATTGTATTCTACAACGGTAAACTCTCTTTTTCTAACTAGATATCTCCAGTCAAATATATTTGTCTCTCAAGAATGTCCCTCCCCAGTCCTTGTCCCCTCTATATATCTTATATACCCAGGGGTTTCTGTTGACGGCGTGAGTCATGCGGGATTCAATAACCGCACGATCAACATGTTGCGATCTTTCGCAACGGCCTGAATTATGCTCTTGATTGCAAGAGTGATATCTGCCGCTTAATGTAACTGCTCGCGTTGAAATAGAAATCGTGGACTATGTTTGAATATGGAATGACCTGGTGGCGTAACGGTCTCCGCAAATATAAGCAGGATTTGATGGAGTCAGGTTGTCTTACTCAAGTCGGGAGAACTGACTGAGAGAATGAACTCCCTCAGGACAATTAATTTCCTCGGGAGAAAGGAATGGTCCCGAGAATGTTCTAGACACTGCCCTTGCTCAAAAGTTTTCCTTGCGAGTGTCTTTTGATGGCGAGTGACACTTGCCTTGATTCTGGTGCGGGTCAGATTTTGACCGCTACAACAGATAACGTGTGGTGTGACATACTCTCTATGAATGTGGGTCATCATTTTGGGAAGATCATAGTTGTTCGACTTAGATGTGATCATATATGAACGTACCAACCACTGCTCGTTCATCCATAACGACAAAAAGGTGAAGATACAGTCGAATCAACCTAAACACCAACGTCAGAAAAGAAGGTTGATAAGGGCAAAGAAAAAGTGGAGACACTAGCTCATAAAAAGAAGGATGATAAGGGCAAAGGGAAGATATCAATGAACTTGATTATCCACAATCAAATTGAAAAGAGGTTGAATGAGGGATCGACTTGCTATCCACTTGTGGCTCAAGAAGCTAAGCCGAAGACCGAGGTGCAGATTCCAGGACACATTAAATCAGTACTGGAAGAGTTTTTCAAAGTCCTCCCAAAAGATATGCCAGATGAGTTACCTCCAATAAGAGACATTCAACATGCTACTGACTTAGTCCCAGGAGCAACTTTGCCAAATCTGCTCCATTACAGATGAACCCTATCGAGCACGCAGAGTTACAACGACAGGTAGAAGAGTTACTTGACAAAGATTCATCAAAGAAAATTTGATCTCATGTGTAGTTCCTGCACTTTTGGCGCCAAAGAAGAATGGCAAATGAAGTATGTGTGTTGATAGCCGCGTAATCAACAAAATTACTATCAAGTACCATTTTCCCATTTCCCATCTTGATAATATGCTGAATTTGATGTTAGATGCCATAATATTATCCAATATTGATCTTAGGAGTGAGTTACCATCAAATTAGAATTCGACCAGGGGATGAATGAAAAACTGCGTTTAAGACCAATGACGGGCTATATGAATGGTTGGTTATGCCCTTTGGACTGACCAATGATTCTAGCACCTTCATGAGAGTGATGACTCAATTATTTAGGCCATTTATCGGTAAATTTCGTGATATACTTTGATGATATACTGATTTGCAACCGAACTCAGGAGCAAAATATAGACCATCTGAGGCAACTCTTTTGCACACTCCAAACTGAGAAGTTTTATGAAAACCCAAAGAAGTGTGCTTTCTGTACAAACATGATCATCTTCCTAGGATTTTTGGTTTCATCCGAGAAAGTTTCTGCAGACCCTAAGAAGGTGAAGGCAATTACAGAGTGGTCACAACCCGGACGATTAGAGAAGTCATTAGTTTTCACGGGTTAGTCACCTTTTACAGTCAATTCATCAAAAACTTTAGCGCTATCATGACACCAATAACCGATTGCTTGAAGAATGTGAGATTTCAGTAGACTCCTGCCGCACCAAGGCTCCTAAGGAAGTGTGATTGAAACTCCAGTTATGCATCACCAGACTTTTCAAAAGTGTTTGAAGAAACATGTGATGTATCAGGGCTTGCGATTGGTGGTGTGTCGAGTCAAAAGAATCACCCTGTTGCTTATTTCAGCAAGAAATTAAATGACGTCTGACAATGATACTTATGTGAGAAGAAATTTACGTAGTTGTGTAGGCTTTGTGCTACAGGAGACATTATCTGCTACAGCAAGAGTGCGTTGTATTCGGATCACGAGGTGCTAAATACCTCAACTCTCAAAAGAGGTTAAATGCAAAGCACAACAAGTGAGTGAAATTCCTCCAGGATTATACATTTGTCCTCAAGCATAAGGCAGAAGTTGAAAACAAGGTCGCTGATGCGCTTAGCCGACAAGTGATGATTCTGGTACCTATGAGCGCAGAAGTGACAGGGTTCGAGAGATTGGGAGCGAAATATGAGTCATATCCCGACTTTGGAGAACTATATGTCATATTACGGGACAGTTCTGATCGAGAGATGGACATGTTTCTATTACAAGACGGATATCTGTTTAGATTTCATAAGCTATGTATTCCTCGTACGTCCCTCATGGATTCTTTCTTGGGAAATCATATTGGAGGTCTGTTGGACATTTCAGCCAGAACAAGACAATTATGGCTGTTGAACACAGATTCTACTAGCCGAGCTTGAAGAGAGATGTTACTAAGATCGTTAGTCAATGTCGACTTGTCAACTGGCCAAACAACAAAAATAAATGGCCGGTCCCTACACTCCTCTCCCTGTACCAAGTTGTCCTTGGCAAAACGTGAACTTAGATTTCATACTAGGATTACCAAAAACGCAAAACCATGACTCAATCTTAGTGGTTGACAGATTCTCCAAAATAGCTCACTTCATTTCGTGTCCCAAAACCTTAGATGCATCATGGTAGCTATCCGTTTCTTTGATCACGTCGTCAAATTGCATGAGTTGCCTAAAACTATGGTGTCTGATAGGGATGCCAAGTTTGTTAGTTATTTCTGACAAACGTTGTGGCATAAAATGAGAACCAAGCTGAAATTTTCGACAGCCTTTCTTCTACAAAGTGAGGGACAAACTAAGGTAGTTAATAGAACCTTAGGAAATCTCTTGGATTACTGAGGAGAATTTCTGACAGCTTGATTCTGAACTATTGGAGCATTGCCATAACCAGCAACAGCTTCCCACCATACTCTCGACAAGGTTGAGTTTTTTCCACCCTGAAAGAAATAATGAGGGCTTCACGTCGTTGAGACAACGGTTCGATCAAGTCTATTCGAGATCCAGAAAATGGCTGCTGCATTCTTTTGGTTTTAGCTATTTTCTTTATTTTAGTTTATTTGCTTTAGTAGTATTTTTGTGTAGGCGATTAGTACCACATCAGTTATTTCCTAGAAGTACTCATTTTGTAAAGTCTATAAAAAAAAGTCCCAAAACTTCTCTTTGAATAATTATTGAATGATTAAAATTTTCAAATTTTTCAGTTAAATTCTTAAGATTTTGCTCTTGAGTTTTGGGTGTGAAGCCCGTGCAAGGGTGCGAAGCCTAAAATTTTATCCAGATTTTCAGTTCAAATTTTAAACCCTAGTTTTCAAATTTAAAAGTAATTGTGATCCAGATTGTTTTACATCAATGTTCCTAGTGTCTCTCCTTAAATAGTAATCTAGTCTCCTTAAATAGTAATCTAAGGAGGTAGCCAAAAATCTCACTATAATTCATTCCTATGAGTGATCCATGTCGTTCATCATGATTTCTATGTGCTAAAATATTTGTGTATAGAAAATATTGTAGTTTGGACACTTTTTAGCCATCGATCAAATGGTGTCATTAAAAAATCGTTCATTTTGTAATCATTTGATGCATTGTTAAAAACATCAAAAGCACATGATCTTTTATACATAATCATTTTAGGATATGTAAGTCAAAACGATGTGGATCACTCATAAGAATGAATCACAATGAGAGTTTAGGCCAATCTAAGGAGAAACTCTAGGAGACAACACACTACATATATAGTTGGACTACACTCCTTATTCACTCCGAAAGGTAAATGGTGTAATACGGGATCACAATCATCTTCAATTCAAAGAAAAGGAAAAGCTAGGGTTTTAAGAAAAGAGGAATTAGGGTTTGAGAAAAGAACTAGATAAATTTAGACTTCGCACCCCTTACATCACGGGCTTCACACCCCTTATGCCATGGGCTTCAAATCTAAAACTCAAGAGCACACTCAAGAATTTTTAACTGAAAAAGTTTATTTAATCATTGTCTATTGATAAAATAAGTGATGCATATTTATAAGCTTTTAAAAAGAGCACTTCTAGGGGATAACCGATGTGGTGTTAAACACCCACATAAAAGAAAACTACTCAAAAATAAGCTAAGATAGTAAGGCATAAGAAAACACTAGCAACTGGCGTGATGTACTAATCATTTCCTCCGAAGTGGGAGAAACTCGACCCTGACGAGTAAGGGCTCCCCTCATGAAGCATCTCAATTGGGCCAAGGTGGTGACTGTGACAACACTGGGACATCACGTCGAGACCAAGACGGTGGAGGTGGAGCTGGCCTCCGTGATGGATCTGCTGTAAAAGATGGTAGCTCGATCAAGGCACCGATGGTAGACTGAGGCGCATCATCCCTGCTGAAGACGAAGCTGATATCAGAATCCTATGGGCTATTCAACTCATAAGTAATGAAATCACTTCTCTTTAGAATCTTATCGAAATTCATATGCCAAGCATGCAACTTTCTCACGACCTCAGGGTGACTCGGAACCTTCACCTTACTATCAACTGTAAATTCCTGCAAAATATTATGTCGACATACAATAAATTTGTAAGTGTCATTGCAAATTGTTATTCGGCCTAGTGATATTATCATTATGTGCAACAAGCAAATGCAATGCAATAGGCACCCTATGCATAACTCCTAATGACGAGAGAATGAGATACATGGGATGCTTATAATGACATACATCGAGGTTCGCTAATGATAAATTGGACTCAGGGATAAACTCTAAATGACCAGTAAAAGAAGAAACTAGAGATCATCTGTTGGATCATGGCAAGAAACTCGAGTGACATTAGAATATGACTCGATAGGAACGACCATAAAACTATATTCAGCGCGGGAGAACTCGATTGACTTGCTACTTGCTAGACACTGCGGGTATATTGGACTAAACTATTTCATTCATGTCACCACTAGTACTTTCAGAAGACACGTGGGGCTTATAAAAAATCAGTGCACCGGAACCAACTATTATGTCTTCAATTATACTAGCATTCTTAGGAGGAACATGGACATCCTCAACAACCTTCGAGTCGTCAACATCATTACTAGGCATAGTTCTAATATGTTGACTTTCTGAGGGGCACTGATAATCATAATGTCCATATCCCTCACACTTAGAACACCGGGCATTGGTATCCTAACATTTTGAAAGTCAAATCTATCTTTAATGCAACACCAAAGGCCTCTTCAATTGTGTCTAAATCATAGGAGCATGTAACCATAGCACACGTTATTTTAGGTCGTAAACCCAAAAAATCTAATTATAATCTCAGAATGGTGCTCTCTCACGTCACTATAATGGGCTAAATACTTAAATATGGTTATGTAAGCCTGAATAAACATATGGCCCTGACAAAGGTTGTGTAGTTGGTCTAAGAGGTGATCTTTATAATACTGACCAGTCCTGATGGCTCACATGCAACATTCACCAATCAAGCAGATGCAGTGGAGACTCCTAAAAGTAAACTAAATGCATGCGCTAAGTGAGAAAAAATATCCTAAAGTTTAAGTTCTAAATGCAATGAAAATGCACTCCTAAAATGATGAAAAGTGATATATACTGATGAAACCACTAGATAGAAGCAAATAGCATTTCAACCAACAAACTATCACAATCCAAATAGTAGTTGCAAGTAATTTAACAGTTAATAATTCAGCTCAAGTTAGGTTATCACCTGAGGGTGAGTCGTTCCCGCCCAAACATAAATCCTCTAAGATTCCTCAGAGAAATATTCACACCGAAGAGCTAAAATCACCCGCAAGATTTCTGAACAGTGATAATATAAAGTGGAAGATGGTTGCCTCGAAAATAGCTCAAATCGGGCGCGGATCGGGTCAAAAACAAGCTTTGGACTGCTGTGTGCTGATCTGCTAAGCTGAATCTGATACAACAACAACTAAGCCATTTGTCCCAAGTATTTAGGGTAGGCTACATGAACCAAAAGAGAATTACGCCGGATCGGGCACATGGATCAACTTTCTCCACTCATTCTTATTGAGCAATATGCCTTCACTAAGACCTTTAGCCTATATATCTTGTTGTATTACCTCCATCCATGTTTTCTTCGATCTCCCCTGCGCTCTTTTTTAACTTGCCTTAATTTGATACACTCTACTCGCTGGACTGACGCATCTGTAGGTCTACGTCGCACATGATCAAACCATCGTAGGCGATTTTCTCTCATCTTCTCTTCTATAGAGGTTGCACCTATCTTAGTACGAATATCTTCATTTCTCACCTTATCTCTCTCCTCGTGTTACCACACATCCAACGAAGCATGCGCATCTCTGATACACTCATCTTCTAGGCTTATCTCTTTATAACCCAACATTTTGTGCCATATAACAAAGCTGACCTAATAGCAGTCCGATAAAACTATCCCTTCAGCCATAACAGAATGTTATGATCACATAAAACTCCTGTTGCGCTCCTCCATTTCAACCAACCGGCTTGGATCCTATGATTGACATCACAATTGATTTCCCCATCCTTCTGGATAATAGAACCAAGTACTTAAGATGACTGCTCATCGTATTTCTTGTCCATCTAGTCTCACAATACTATAATCTCAGATTCCCTGTTTACTGAATTTACACTCCATATACTCTATTTTGGCCCTACTTAATCTAAAACCTCGAGATTCTAGAGTTTGCCTCCATAGCTCCAATTTGGCATTTACCCTACCTCTCGCCTCATCGACTAGGACAATATCATTAGCAAATAACATACACCACAGTATCTCATCCTGAATAGCTCTAGTAAGCTCATCTATCACTATGACAAATAAGAATGAACTCAATGCAGATCCTTGATGCAATCTAATTGTGATAGAAAAATCACGTGTTATGCCTCCACAAGTTCTGATTTTTGCCACTACTCCACCGTACATGTCCTTGATTATGTCAATATATTTGATGAAGACTCTCTTCTTCATCAATGCCCACCATATTACCTCTCTTGACACCTTATCATAAGCTTTTTCTAAATCAATAAAGACCATATGCAAATTTCTCTATCTCGAAATCGCTCTATAAGTTGACGAAGCAAATGAATAGCCTCTGTCGTCGATCGCCCCAGCATGAACCCAAACTGGTTCTCTGATATTTTAACATTCTGCCTTAACCTGTGTTCAATTACCCTATCCCAAAGCTTCATGGTGTGACACATGAGTTTTATTTCACGATAGTTTGAACAATTCTGAATATCATCCTTGTTCTTATAGAGAGGTACTAAGACACTCTTTCTCCATTCATTTGGCATCTGTTTAGTTAGCCAGATCTTTTTAAAGAGGTTTGTCAGCCATCTCACGCCCACCTCTCCTAAGCATCTCCATACCTCAATAGGAATTCCATCTGGGCCAACAACTTTCCTTGACATCATCCTCTTCAAGGTCTCTTTAACTTCAGATTCGCTAATTCTACGCATATAATTACGGTTCATATCCTGACACTGAATGGTAAGGCCATTCAAATCTTGAGTAGAACTACCATTGAACAATTTGTCAAAATACTCTATCCATTTTTCTTTGATTTCTTCATCTCGAACTAAAACCTTCTGATCCTCATCTTTAACACACCTCACAATACATAAGTCTCTAGTCTTTCTCTCCTTTATTCGAGCAATTCTATATATATCCTTTTAAACATCTTTGGTGTCCAACTTCTCATACACTTCTATATACACTTTAGCTCTTGCAATCTGAACAGCTTTCTTAGCCACCTTTTTGCCTAGCTTATACCTCTCAAAACTCACTCCATCACAATTTTTCTTCAAATCTCTGTAAGAGTCTCGTTTGATCTTAATGGCAGCTTTTACCTCTTCATTCCACCATGATGTGTTCTTACATGGTGGAGCACCACCCCGTGACTCACCAAGTACATCTTTATCTACTCTTTTAATGCAGCTAGCAATTTTGTTCCATGTTGTATTGGGATCATCTTGGGCTTTCCAATTTGCTTCATGTACTACTCGATCTACAAAAACTCCTTGGTTACCTTCTTTTAGCCGCCACCACTTAATCTTAAGATCTAACTTACGTTTAATCTTTCTAAATCTTCTTCTAATCCGGACATCTAAAATTAAGAGTCTATGTTGGTTTACTACGCTCTCACCCGCTACTACCTTACAATCCATATAACAATCTCTATCTACTTTTCTAGTTAAAAAGAAATCTATTTGGCCACTTAATTCACTTCTAAAAGTGATCAAGTGAGACTCACTCTTCTTAAACCAAGTATTCGCTAAGATCAAATCATAGGACAAAGCAAAATCTAAAATCGAGTTACCTGATTCATTTCTTTCCCCAAATCAAATCCTTTATGTACACTATCAAACTCATAACGACTAGTTCCTACATGCTCATTGAGGTCGCCGCCTATGAAAAACTTTTCTCTAATAGGCATGCCTTGCACAATCTCATCTAAATCCTCCCAAAATTAACGCTTACAAACTCATCACGTCCTACTTATGATGCATAGACACTAATAATATTAAAAATCTCCCTACCTAAAATAAGTTTAACTAGTAAAATCCTATCACCCTTTCTCCTAACCTCCACTACATCCTCAAGCAATTGTTTATTTATGATCACACCCGCCCCATTACGATTTCTATCTCTACTAGTATACCAAAATTTATAACCCCAAGGCTCTATAATTCTAGCTTTTCACCTACCCACTTAGTTTCCTGCACACACAAAATACTTACATTCCGTCTAACCATAGCATCAACTCTGCTAATCTACCTGTAAGAGAACCTATGTTCCATGATGCTAACCTAATCCTATATTCATGAGCTAACTTCTTTACCCTCACTCGCTCATAAAAATGTGAGAACCCTTGTTAATTTGACACCACATCCAGGCGCCGATATGGCGCGTCGTTTCTAGACAACGACCTAACAACCACTGCCCACCTTTCACTACACCTGAGCTCTGATGTAGCGCGTCGCTCGGTAGGGAACGCCCCAACGAAATTTAGTTCATGGTTCATGTTCATAGTATGTGAAACGTGAAAATATTTTACGTTGGCTGTCACAGGCCTACCACAACCCTCCTCCTTTATCCTGACTTGGGACAGGCAATGAACAGTGCACTAGCTGAGCTGAATCTGATAGATGACTGAAACTCAAACTGGATGTGAATACTATAAACACATAGTACTGTCATCACAGATCTGCTGCTTCGAGAATGGCTCAATTAGGGCTTGTAACGAGCTCCGAATAACTTTCGGAAGATCGGAACTGAATCTAAACTGAGCTGACTGAGTCGGCTCGCTAAGTCAGCTCACTAAAGTTGGATCGCTGAGTCGGCTCACTGAATTAGATCGCTGAGTCGGTTTGCTGAGTTAGGCCGAGTTGGGTCGGATCCAAGTGGACCAGGTCTAGTGAGCTTGGGCCTAGTCGAATTCGGATCGAGTTTAAAACCAAAACCCAATAGGATCCAAATAAAACCCACTCACTACTCTCCCCCTGCTCGAGCTAGGGCTGGCACTTTCTGGTGGCGGTGAAGCACGACGGCAATAATGAAGCTCCGGCAAGACCGCGACGACGACGACAAGGCTCCGACAAAGTCACGGCGAGGCAGTGGAGGCCCAACAAGACTTGGGCGACATAGAGGAGGTCAGAGGAGATGATGGTGGTGGTGAAGGTGATCCAGGTGATATCGTGGTGTTGGATCCGAGGTTGGGGAATTGTCGTGGCGGCGGATCCGAAGTCGTAGCGTCAGATCTGAGGAACTGGTGACGATCTCAGTGACGGCGAGAAGTCGGTGACGAGTTGGGAGAGATGTGGCTACGGTGGTCGGCGGTGCAGTAGGGTCGTGGTAGCGGCTTGATCATAGGAGCCGTGATGGAGATTGAGAAGGTGGTGGCGATGAATTTTGAGATTGGGTCGTCGACGCGAAGCGTTGGTTTCGGCGAGGCTTTGGTGGAGATGATGTGTTGGTGGAGATGATCGAGAGTTTGGGTTGATGATGATGAGGGTGATGATGTTGAAGATGAGTTTGAGGAAGGTTGATGTTGATGGAGATGGATTCAAATTAGGTTCATAAAGGAGATCAGATGATGATGATGATGAAGAGAGGCGACGACGGCGGCTGATCTGTGAGACGAGGCAGGAGATGGTGGTGGCGGTGGTTGAAGAGGGAGGGAAACAGTGAAGATTAGGATCCTTTTCCTGTGATTTTTTGAGAGAAAGAAGATGTACAATATGAATTTTGAATTTTTTTTGATTTTCGAAGGAATTTTGATGGAATGTTGCTATAATTTTTTTTGGAATAGATCTAGGGTTTCAGATAAGTTAGGGTTTTAGAAGAGGAGAAAGAAAATTTTGAAGGGAATTAGAGCCAAAACTCTCATACCAGACTGATGTAATACGGGATCGCAATCACCTTCAATTCAAGAAAAGGGAAACTAGGGTTTTGAGAAAAGAGAAATCAGGGTTTGAGGGGAAAAAAGATAAATTTGGGCTTCGCACCCCTTACACTACGGGCTTCAAACCCCTTACAACACGGGCTTCACATCCAAAACTCAAGAGCACATTCAAAAATTTTAAGTGAAAAAGTTTTTATTTAATTACTGTCTACTAATAAAATAAGTCTCATGCCTGTTTATAAGCTTTTACAAAGAACACTCATAACCGATGTGATACTAAACACCCACATAAAAAAAGACTACTCAAAAATAAACTAAGGCAAAAGAAAACACTAGCAACTGGCGTGATGTCCTCATCAGTAAGAGTTAACAAGTTTTCCACTACAGATTTTCTATTAGCCCACCATTACTTTATTCCTTGACTATTGTTCACCTTTTGAAATTTTGGTCGGCTCAAATCCCAAAAAGCAAATAGTGGTGCTCATGTGTTAACTCTCACTTCTTAGAGTGAATGTGTAGTGTGTAGTCCAACCCATATGTGTGTGTTGTGAAAGGTAAGAACTTACCCATTACTAATTATCCAAGCCAGCCCCCCTTCGACAATTGTGCGAATCAAACCTAAAATCACCCCTTAGTAGTGAGGAGTGTTCCTGGAGGGCTAAACCGCTCACACACATGCATATTAGAAAACAAGATATGCAGTTAAGAACATATAAATTTATGGGTTGGAGCTTTTTTCCCACGTGTTGATCATTCTAATATATGATCCACAATGTTCATGATTATGCATATACATATACATATACATATACATATATAAATATATATACACACACACACACACATATATACACACACACAACACACACACACACATATATATTCAAGGAGTAGTGGATAAAACATCATGGGTTTTGAGATAGTTCATCCATCTATCAATTGGTCCAAACTTGTTATATTCACAGAAAACTGTTTTATTTGCAACCACACACACACGAAGGGAAATGTCATATTCGACCTAACGTGTTACATACACCTACCTATTAAAATATATTGTGGGCCACCCATATCTACAATTTGAACGGTTAATTATGATCTATACATCTTAAACTCATGTGGATTGAAAATCATGGGTATTGAAACTTTCTAACATGCATCTCATGATCTAAAATGAATGGTCAATGAAAAGCTGGTTTTTTTTGCTTGATTTGTAGGATAAAAAGTCCCATTCTAAGTGATTTTCAATCCACACGTGTTTTAGAATATGTAGATCGCAGTCAACGGTTTGGATCATGAATATGAGTAGCCCACCATGTAATTTTAATAGCTGGGTGTAAACTATTATGTTACAGCCTAGGAGGGTGTTTATAAATAATATATTTTGAAGTTTTAAACAAGATCATTATAATAATAGCAATAATACATCTTAGTCATAGTAGTACATCAATAATACATTTTCATTACAAATAACATATTTAGTCAGCTATATTATAGGGGTTACAAAAGTAATTCATGTTGGAAGTTTTGGGCACAGAAGCAATTTTGAACTAGGTGGATATAAAAATAAATCAGTTCAAAATTAAGATAATTTTCCCAGATTTTTGTCTTATACGCATAGAACATTAGGTTCGGTTTCATAGCCCCAAACAGTTGTGACGGATTGAGGAGTATAATTGTCCTTTCATTATCTTTAGTAATGAGTTTAAGGACAGGTAATATCGCCTATCTATGTAGGGCCTCCAAGGGGCCAGGACATCCCAAGTAGTTAATGAAAGAGGAACACTTGATTTGTGTGAAAATTGGGTCTTCATTTATCATCTGTTTCCTCTCTTCTTAAATTCTCATTCCTCATCCTTGTTATTATTATTCTAATTTCACCCATGATAGACCTAGATAGCCATTACTAGATTCTAAACCCTAGTTTTAACCCCAATTTGTCTTGAACTTCATATTTCACTGAACTGATTGTAGATGCACTAAGAAACTTAAACAGGTCTAGATAAGTTTCTTCAGCAATTACATTAAAGGCCTCACCAATTAAGTAATTTGATCATTAAAGTTCACCAAAGATAAAGCATGTGCAACAAGTCAGATTCAGTTGACTTGGAACAGTCCACGAAGAAGCCACAAGAAAATATTACACCATAGCCAAAGTGTAGCTTTCTTTCAAGCAGCACAAGTAGCAAGTATAGACTGTAATTGCTTGTGAATTAATGTGTTTAGGAAATATAAGAGAGTTGATGTTAAAAGCAAGGACATATATTAACAACCACCTTTTAACTTCCCTTTAGTATTTCCATATATTTGGGTAAATGTAGACTAGCATAATGACTGCGGAATCCAAGAGTGATGAAAACAAAGCAAAGAAACATACTTCCATTCCCATCTTCCACAGCAACAAGTATAAACCAAAATCAGAAATTCAGAACACTAAACTTGTGTTCACACAAGATATTTTTGAAGTTACCATTTGCATTATCAATAGGCTCGACAAGAATCAAAAGCTCATCTAATGCGCGCTGCCGATCCTCCAAAGAAGTGGAAGAATTATTCAAATCGGCTATAGCAGTTTGCATCAACTCTGCATCCGATGGCATTTTTAATCTCTCCATCAACTCCTACAATTTTTTTTGAAATTCTTCATAAGCAATTTCCTTAATCTCAAATGACTGAAAAAGATTATTGGCAGAATAAATTTGAACATCTCATTAATAATAATATGATAATAACAGCAGGCAACTATGTGCATGCAAGTTGATTACCCAATATTGATAATGGAAATTAAGAAATTTCCCGGACTAAATCTTTTGTCAGCAGCCACTGTACATACAATTACTTGCATGTTGCAAGGAGAGATATTTCAGACCATATAAAGGAGAGACAGAGAGATTGGAAAATTTCAGTGAAGTTTTGAAAAGTGTAACCTCATTTATCATGTACATGTTGCATGAGTAACATATTTTTCTTTAGATAAATTACAGAAAAATAACAAATAATAACTGACTGACACCATATCAGGCATGAACAGATGCATTGCCGTCCACACATACACGCAAAAGCAGTTGTTTTCCTCCACAGTCCACACAAACCTAGGCAACTTATCTTTTTTCCAGGGCCATTTTTGAAAAACCCACCAGGAAAATCCTTTCTTTTTGCAGCCCTCGTGCCTAGAACCTATGACCAACCATCACAGTTAATCCACGCAAGCAAGTAGTGCCTGGACACCACAGGCTACAGTTGGGACACAACGCCCCGTGAACCCAATGTAAGAAACTATCATGCTACATGCTTTTGCCTTAAAATGAACAAGAACACAATTTGGAATCCTACATTTACACGCGTGTGCGAGAAAGTGCAAGGAAAGCATGCCCAATATATTATTCAGTCACATTCATTACATACTTTTAAAAATTACTAAATTGGCACCAAGAAGTTTGAGGAAACGAAGGTATAGCACAAACATGAAAATATGGTACCACATTTGCATTCAACAATACAGAGTGATCATTATTTTGTAAATCAATCACATAACCAAAATATAACCATCACATTCATTCTTTCATATTTGTAACTTCATCATCAAACGAAAGCAAAATGAATTAACTGAAAGAGATGGAACGCTGATCAAGATAGCACAACATATAATGTGGATAATTTTCAAGGAAAAAACAAACAAAGAGAATTTATTTGTCATGTCTTGCAGTCTTATTTTTGCTCTTGTAAATAAAAGATTGCACTGTCTAGCATTGTATCCACTCCTAATGTCCTTTAATAAATATTTTATATTAAGTGGAAACTTCATCCATCTACTTCCTAATTGTAGCAAGAATTACCAAATTTTCTAGGTCTGATGGAGATGTGGACTGGTTTGAGCTAATTATAGATAACATAAAGGATCAAGTTTGGCAAAGTGAGGTTAACATTTGACCTTTCTTCAAAGACTGGGAAAAAAGAGAGAGAAACAGAAAGAGCAACACTTTCATGCAGACAATTTCTTTCCATTTATTTAAACTGAAAATTAAAGGGCAATGTAGCAAGGAGAAGCGCTCGCATACTCTTGAATTGTGGCAACCTGGCATAAGTGAAGACCTGATGGTATTAGAGTTTAATCAGTAGGGACTAAGGAGTAAACCGATATGAATAGTCGGGGCCCACAAGGATCGGAGTCATAGGACTAACCCAAAACCAAATTTTATTCCGAAGTGTCTGTGTAGCAACGCAACAGCGTGAGAGTCCTGAACACAAATCCCATCAGTTTATACCATGATATCATCATAGTCAGATTTTTAGGAAACTCAAGAGAAGATTGCCTAAAGTGCTCATTTGATCAGTCAAACTATTTGAATATATTTCTAGAAATATGGGAATAATGTTTTGTTTACAAGTTCATAGTTCAGCGGCATACAACATAAAATTTAACAGGAAATATTTGTATTGAGTATAGAAACTATGCAAAAGAACATATTTAAAGAAAAATAATAGAAACATCAAAAAATCAGAGAGCTAGTGAATAGTGTTTTAACTACTTTAGTTCAAGAAAAGAGGATTTAAGAAACCGCAAAATATATGTGCGTGGGTGTATCAGTTTTTATATGCCGATCACTTAATTTCTCTACATATATACATATTCAACAAAAGTGTTATCTAAGATTAAGAAGTGATAAACATTTTTGTGTCTACTTTAGTTTATTCTAAATTGCTTGAGATAGGTTAACTAACAAAGATCAAAAAATCATAACTAAAAATAAAAATTGTCAAAAAGAAAGTAATATTAACAATTTACAAAAAGATGATAGAAAAACATTTCTTTTCAGGAAAAGCAAAAAAACATCATGACTTGTTTAGAACAGGTTTAAAAACATGTTATACAAAATATGTGGTTTTTCTTCATCTTTCTTCTCAAACTTTGTTTAAAACATAGTAGGGTCAAAACCTGTTCTAAATAAAAAAAAGTTTTAAAGCGAGTTTTGAAAACTATGAATTAACACTATTGTGGTGGTGATTTCTCGCCGCAAGTGATTGGACGGTTGATCCTCACCACAAGTGAGAAAAAAAGTGGGGTAATGCACGTATAAAAGCACAAAACAGAAAAGAGGGACACGCAAGATTTTACGTGAAAACCCTTAATCAGGAAAACCACGGGGAGGAGGAGGAGCTTCACTATAATTCTCGGGCAACAGAAATTTCATGAGTCTAGAGGATGCGCACAGACTAGAATTAGAATCAGAATCGAGGTCTCAATCAAAATCTGGATCACAATCCCCAAGTCAGAAAAAGTCCCCTTCTTCATTGGAGAAGGAGGTCTACTTATACTTGATTGAGTTGTAGGCATGAAGGTAGATGGGTATGTGCGAGATCTTCGTAATTGCACGATTTGCACATTGTAACAGCCGCGATCAGTGGTGCTGCTTTGTTGGGATGGCATGCATGAAAATACATGAAAAATTAAAGTTCAAGAGAGATCACGAATATGTGTACTACCCTGTTAGGGGAGGTAGGATAGGATCACTCGATTGCTTTGTATTGGGTGATCGCGTGTTATGGTTGGGTAAGAAGCGGAGCGCTCGACTATTCAGATTCGGAGGTTGCTTCAGGTTTGAGTATATATTTCTTGAGGAAGCCCTGGCGGATGAGTTCCTCAGGGTACCTTCGGAGGCTCGACAATGGCTGATCTTGTGCCCCTTACCATCATAGTAGGAGCAATACTCTTCTACTCCGAGAAGTGAGGGATCGTACTGGATGGGTCTCGAGCGCCTGACCAAGGGTTGATTCTTGATGGTGTTGAAGACTTCGTTGATAGGCTCTATCGGCTTGTAGGCTCGAAGCAAACTTGGTGAGAGATCGGGAGCGCTTGTCTCTTGTAGATAGGAGGAGCTTGGGGATTCAAAGACTTCAACAGCGGAAGATGTTGATTCGGTTGTCGGACTACAACTTAGCCTCCTTAATCCGTCTTTGGATCAACTCGTCGAGAATCTTGACGTCGAGAGATTCTCTGGCTCCATGCTCGCTTTCAGACTGCGTCGGTATTTGAGTATTCTAGAGGGTAGCAATTTGAGCTCGGAGTTGCGTCGGTATTTGAGTATTCTAGAGGGCAGTGATTTGAGCTCGGAGTTGTTCGTTGAGCTGCCTCAACTTCTCCTGTTCACGGATGTCATTATCGCGGTCGAGAGCCACCTGCTCTCGATCATGATCTGATTGGGCTTGTTGCTCCATGTCGGCGAGCATCTGAAGCAGCTGGTCTTCGTACTGCGGCAAGGAAGCTTGGATGTTGGAGACTGCCTCCGAAGGCAAGGAGAAACCAGTCTCTTCGATAGTATATAACTGATCAATGACTAGTGGAGGGACCGTGCCCCAAATGGTGCTGATGGCCTTATCCTTTGACATGACGTCGTTGATGGTAACAGTTTGCTTTCTTGGGGCCATTGCTGCTCTGGAAGAGGCTTTTTGAAGAAAGTTTTGTGTTGAATGGGAGGGAAATCTTAAATGTGGATTCAGCTCTTAATGCAAGCACCACTTTTGTGGTGGTGATTTTCCACCACAAGTAATTGGACGGTCGATCCTCACCACAAGCGAGAAAAGAAGTGGGGTTAATGCACGTATATAAAGTGCGACGCAGATAAGAGAGAGAGAGAATTTTTCGTCGAAACTCTTAACCAGAAAAAATCACGGGAAGGAAGATGAGCTTCACTATAATTCTCAGGCAACATGAATTACAAGAGTCGAGAGAATGTGTACATACTGAAATTAGAAACAGAATCGGGATCTCAAGCAGAATCGGGATTAGAATCCCCAAGTCAGAAAAAGTCCCCTTCTTCGTTGGAGAAGAGGGTATACTTGACTGAGCTATAGGCATGAATATAGATAGGTATGGGCGAGATCTTCGTAATTACACAATTTGCACATTGTAACGGTCGCGATCAGTGGTGCTGATTTGTTGAGATTGCATGCAGAAAAATTCAACACCATCTATAAATGTCCGTGCTGAGTGGTATTACATGTAATGAATGTGAAGGTTAATAAGGTTGTGTAACTGTGGGCGGAGATCAAGGGTGATTTCTAGAGCTGCTTGGTTCAGAGTTCAAGCCTTCAGAGCGAAGGAAGCCTCGGAGTGGAGATATTTTGAAGGGGTCGGGCATAGCATGGACTACGAGGAAGGCTCTGATGTATCTTAGAGAGTTGGAAAGTAAGGGACATGTGTCCCCATCTTGGACGGGGTTGGATTTTGACCGCTACAATTATGCATGAAAATTTCAACTGAATCATTAGTAGTGTTACTAAACGACGAGGTTAGGTGAAAAAGAACCTTTCTTTTATTTTTGCAAGACCTTGTCAACAGTCCCGCTACCACCCTTTTTACTTTTACTACCTATAGTTTTGTAAGGTATACACCAGCACCATCCCAAGATTCCCAACTTTTCCAGATACATATTCTCATAACTTTGTAAAACTCTTTTTAACCCCTCCTTTCCACACACCATTGTATCTATTCCAAATACAAAGTCCCATAACTTCCCGAGATTTTTTGTCCACCTTCATTCCCTCTCTATGAGAAAGTTAACACGATGCACAAAAAGTTCAACTGAATCATGAATCATGAATCATTAGTAGTTAATAACCTACAATGCTAGGAGAAAAGAACCTTTCTCTTAATTTTGCAAGACCTTGTCAACAGTTCCACTACCATCCCTTTCTTTCTCCCTCCTCTAGTTTTCTAAGGTATAGGCCTGCACCAAATCCCAACTTTTACACATTCTAATAACTTTGTAAAACTCTTTCTAACCCCTACTCCCCGCACACCATTGTATCTATATTTCAAATACGAAGTTCCATAACTTCCTGAGATTTTTATTCTCCTCCGTTCCCTCCCCTCTCGCAAACCAGTGGAAACCCGTCTTCTACAATCCAGAGCCATAATATCAATGCACACATACCAATAAAATTTAAACCCAGGGCTGTAATTCATACAGCAATTGTTGTGGCTGTTGATCCCTTCATAGGCAATGAAGGTTTATACACGATAAAGAAAATTATAATCTGGGAATGTAAATGTAGTTTTGTTATTTGGTTCAAATTTGATTGGTTTTATTCTTTCATTCTTTCTTCATATTTTATTTCATTTGATCTCCCTCCAAAGTACAAATCTATTATTTTGAGATTACTGGACGACAAGCTACTTTTCTCAAGTTTGTACTAAAGGTTTTTTTTGTAAATCTGACACAAATTAGTAATATTTAAAGGTGTGAGTTCCTTATATCTGATAGTTTAAATATATTGGCCAAACTTCTCTTCGAATTTGCTGGATTTCAACCCCCCCACCCCACCCACCCCCCAAAAACCCAGAAAAGAAGAAGAAGATGAAGAAGTGTAAAAGAAAAAGGAAAAAAGATTGTTTGATCCCACTTGTCAAAACATTTAATATATGCTTATGCTATCAGTACAACTAGGTAGAAAACTAATTTAACAAACCCAATCGTAATTTGCCAACAGCCACAATGAATTACATAAACATATAGAGACACACCCTTCAATTTTTAACATAATATTGCACTTGAAACAAAAATAAAGACCTTTTAAAGATCTTAAATCAAAATCCACTAGGCACTGAAGATCATTGGAGTCAATGTGAAAACTAGAAAACATATGGGAAAACTAGAAAACATATGGAAAGAGCTACTAGAACCTTTTTCTCATGCAAACAGATCAGTTAAGCGGGCTCCATTTACAACCCTACTAGGAAGCAATGTCACATTCTCCTACACAGTGTAACAGTCAAGACAAAGAATTAAGATCGCACGGGTTTGCTATGACTTATAAGGAAATTATATTCATCAAGAGATGGGGGATATGGGCATACTATAAACCAAGAGAAAAACGGAATCAAGACTTGCTTAAGGGAAATACATTCATCCGAGACATACTATAAAGCAAGAGCAGGTTTAATTGCATTCCTGGATCACCCTTTTGCAAATTCCAACTTATGTATATTGCTCACCGAATTTCTGAAATATCAGAATTTACATTAACACCTCATTCCATATTATCTCTGACCTTTTTTATACACATCTACACCCCATGGTTTCAAATATGTATATCGCAAAAATATATAAGTCATATCAGGTTTTGAGATACCCGATACAATATTAACCATATAATTTCGGCTAGCATTGGGCCCAATATTGGCGATATGGCCGATTTTTTCCAACAACATTGATGGCTGATATTGCCATTGCTAATACTAAAAACTATTGGCCGATACTCAGATTTTAGACCATTGCTACAACATATACAAATACAATATATTCACGAACATAAATGGATTTTGTTCTATATTTCTTCTTTACTTATACTCAGCCACTTTGGAGTACTAAACTTGTTCAGAGGCACACCATTAACACTTGAAGTAGGTTGATTGCAAGGTGTCTACAACTGTTCACAATCTTTTTAAAAATCCTTTCATACATGCCTTCTTTACTTTGATTGTGCTCCAGTTGACCCCATTTACTGAAATAGTAGCTTAAGGTGTGAACAAATATGTAAAATATATATGCATAAAGATAAGCATTATACTCCACTTTCTGCCAAATCTTTTATAAAAGTAACTTCCAAGTTTCAGCCCATTAGCAAGCATCAACATCTGAAAATGCATCATAGCTTTGCTTGTTGTTGCTTTCAATGCTTAGTTAAAAGAGAGCTAGCTAAGTGATAATGCACTAGTACATGAATCATTGCACCAATGAATCAAGCAGAGTAACAGGGCGTTTTAATGTGTAGGGGGGAGGGGGAGAGGGAGGAAGGGAGGGAGAGGGGGAGACCTGAACTTTTGGGACAAGAACTTGCCGCTGTTGTCATTTTTACAACTTAAAATTTTGTTAATCAACAGCAACAGTGTTAATTGTCAACATAAAATACCTACATCATATGTATACATAGTTAAAAAATTTCATATTCCCACCATTCAATTAGTTGTGGAATTTAGAGACCTTAATAACATTAGATTTTCAAAAAGCATATCATATGTCATGGATCATAATTAACTAGTACATTATCAATTAGATAACACATCTCATACTTCTACATTGATAGAACTTGAGCTCACTTCTTCCTAAATAACCCCTAACCCTAGCTTATCTTTTATATTTATCGCTACGACAAATTGGCCCATTGGTGAGATAGACAAGTGAAGACACAAACAAGTGAAGACAAACATGGGTTGAGACCTATTCTAACCCAAAGCTTAAGCTGATAGGTAGAGGCCTAACTTTATATCTATGTTCTTCACTTCTACTCAATTATCCGTGGGTCACACATGGCTCAACAAATCTCCCCCTTCATGCGTGATGCTCACCAGAACTACATAGGCTAACAAATCTCTCAACTTGTTAGGGAAGCAACAGGACCAATAAGTCCAAACACCTAGGTGGAGGTAGGAAGTACATGGACAATTCAAACAATGCATGGGCAACAACATCGACACAAACAACGTTATGCACAACAATGACATCCAAACCCCGTGGCTACATTGGACCCAAACTCCCCCTTCGCCACAACCAAGGCTTTGATATCAGTTGCTATGAAAAAAAAAACAACCCATCGAGGAGACATGACAAGTAAAGACACAAATATGGATTGAAGCCTACTATAATCCAAAAGCTTAAGCTGATAGATAGAAGCACCAGTTTCTATTTATATTCGCCAATTATAATCAATCATCCGATGTGAAACAATTCGGATCACACATGACTCTACATTTATCTATCTTTATTTAACAAATACATCAACTATGAATTAGCTCACACTTGAAAATTATTGATCATTTAATTGGCTAGAAAGCCATTGTGGACTGCAACTCAAAAGCTTAAGCTTTTGGAGGTATTGGTTACCTTACATGGTTCAAAGCTTTAGGGAGCTAATGAAATTGAACAGTATGAAGGGGCGGTCGGTGTGGGTTTTGTTTTGTTTGTGGGTTGGGGGGGGGGTCTCAGTTTACAAGCTCCTTAACATATGTTGCATGTCCATTTCTTGTGCTCTTCGACACATAAGCTACCTAGACTGATGGTTTCATGAACTTTGCCAGTCCATGAATTAATTGCATTAAGCTCTAGATGATAAAAAGTACCTAGCCTCGTGTATTATGTGTGGTTCACGTTTTCCACTTTAAATATCCTAATTTGTTAATTCTTGTCGTATCGTATCAATCTAAATGCAAAAAAAAAAAAAAAATCTAACCAGTAACCTATAAGAAACAAGATCCGATTGATATACCTCATTAAATCAGTTCTACATGACTAAAGTATAATGCTGAATCTTTAAATGTGACTCCTACTACGGTAGAAATGATTAAGGGTGGTAGCCCCTGAAATACAAATTGCTATTGCAAAGAATACAGGAAAAGTTTGAGGAAATTCTAATTTATCTCACATGTAATATAATAACACGCAAAAAAGAAAGTTTTTTCAGCCTGAGATGAAAAAGTACAGCCATGCTCACAACAGTTATATTTTGCTTGAATGCATGTACAGTGGATTTTTCTCCATCAAGTGGAAGAAAGATGGACCATGGAAGAGAAAGAGAGAGAAAAGAACAGACATCATAAGGAAGTTACAAGTGAAACTAGATTCTCACCTTTATTTCTAGTTGACGTTTTTTCAGTTCGCTTGCAGATAGTCGTTGAACATCGTTTGCTTTTTCCTTCAACTTTTCAGGATCAGAATGACCTAACCAATTAGATAAATTTGACTGATTAGCGGAGAACAATACGCAACTAGATTATAATATGTTGCATGTAATATTCTATAACCCACAAACATGTTCAGATTAAAACTAATAGCCTGGCGTGCTTATGTATATACTTAATACTAGTACCCAGGGCATATAAATATTTGTAGAGAGATATTATTATGCATGCATGTATACAAACAAACACCAGAAGCTAATTTAGGCACCTAATATCCCTAGTATGCATGTCTTTGCGTTTGAATATGTTTGTGTATTCTTTTGAAATAAAAGCGAGCATGAGTCTGGTAAAACAAAATCATCTTGCAAAAGATTCAATGGATAACAACAGTAATCCAAGTGACAGGCAGGAGATGATATAGACTAGCTAGTTGGGATACATATTGACATGACATGACTTGCATTCATAATTGAAGGCAAAATGCATTGACTATGTTGCTTATCTATGAGGAAAAAGCTTCTGCTATGTACAAGATGATGACATTTTTTTTCTTTTAAGCTGAAAAGCTCATGACTCATTATAAGAGAGGTCATAAGTTAACTTTAGGAGAGGCAAATTTATGGGAGAAACTGATGCACACAGAAAAATGTTATCTAGGGTTCCCCCACCCCACAACCCCAGGGGGAAAAAAACCCGATATTTTCTAGAAGTCCCCGGCAAAGACAGCTCCAATTAGATATAGAACAATTCGGTATAATACATGCAACTAGCTCCTAGATCAGAATAATTTTAGACTTATCAAATTACCGCTCGGCTTCCTTCCACTTCTGCACAATGAATTCCTTCAACACCAACTACACAATCATCCTTCCAGATAGGACACACCCATTGCGTGCTACAAATTTCTATCCGTCTAACCGACACTTTCTATATTGTGATTATGAAGGGAAAAAGTAAACCTTTTGGATTGCAAATAAGCATCATAACGCAATAGAGAACTCTAGTAACACAGCCAAGTGATGATTTTCTACCATGATTTGTCATTTTAAAGTACTAAATTTCCTTTTCTCACTGAGTTTCGTCAATGATGAGATACATAGAAATTTATGGTCTTTATTCCCAGAGTCGTGAAGGAGAGGAAAGCACATTCAAAAATTATCTTTGGATCAAAGCTTAGTCCCCTTTGGACCAAAATTGATAAATTAAAAGTACAAACAGTGGCGACAATTAAAGAAGAAGAATTCGCGAAATGATCTTGGAATAAGCAAAAGGGGGCAAATTGACGTACCTATTGCCCACTGGAGCATGCTGTCGAGAGAGGAGAACCCGCCGGCGAGCTCATCGGAGTCGCTGTCGACGGCGGACGGTTCTTCGGCCTCCAACGTCGTCAGGAGGTCGCTCTCGTCTTTTCCGGTGGCCCAAAATATCCCACCCAGCGACGTCTTGTTGGCCCTCTCCTCCGCCGCCGCCGCTTGCGCCAGCGCCGGCGAGAATAGGAGGAGAGTTAGGGCTATTGCGATGCAGCAATGAAGGGCTTTGCCCATCAAGGAATCTTGAGGTTGAGATGAGAGCTGACGACGAGCTTTGTGCCCTTTTTCACAAAGTTCAGAACGACAGAGAGAGGTGAAAAGGAGGAAAAACCAGAAGACTCCAAAGGGTTAAATAAATTAGTATACTATATATGGGTGAAAATTAACTGATGAGCCAAGAGAAATAGGAGAAGGAAAATAAAAAAAAAAGGAGGAAGAAATAAAGAGAGGTGAGAGGGGGAAAAAAAACAAAAGACGGATGGAGGAGCTGATCCAAAAAAAAAAAAAAAAAAAAAAAAAAAAAAAAAAAAAAAAAGAAGAAGAAGAAGAAGAAGAAGAAGAAGAAGAAGGAAGAGAGTACGAAAAGGGAGGAAGAAGTAGGAGGAGCTGAGAGAGAGAAAAAAAAAGAGAGAAGATGGATTGATAGGTGAAAAAAGTTTTTTTATAAGTCATGAGTCAATTTTGATAAACTAGCATATCGTTCATGTCCATGAGAAACCGACGGACTAATTAAAAAGAAGAGAGTAGAGAAGAAGAGGAGGAAGAAGTAGGGGGAGTTGAGAGAGGAAGTAGGAGAACACAAACGGACGGATAAAGTTTCTATATAAGTCACGAGAAAAAACCTCCCTTCAATTGGTTTTGATAAATAAACTAGCATAGCGCTTATGTCGGTAGGAAAACCGACGGGAGGAAGAAGGAAAGAGGAGAAAAAAGTAGAGGGAGTTGAGAGAGAGAAGAAAGAGAATACAGAGGGATGGATGAACAAAATTTTTATATGAGTCACGAGAAAAAAACTCCTTATGTCAATTTTGATAAATAAATCAACTAGTATACCGCCCATACCAGTGGGAAACCGACGGAATTAGAGGGGAGGAAGAAGGAGGAGGAAGAAGTTGAGGGAGTTGAAAGAGAAAGAAGAAAGAGAAGACGAACAGACAAACAGATGAACAAAGTTTCTATATGAGTCACGAGAGAAAATCTCTCTTTGGGGCTGTTTGTTTCGTCGTAAAACTCTGTAAATGACTTACAACCCAATTACAATTATCAGTATTTGTTTGGACCGTAATTTATAAACGACTTACGCAATCCAACTATTATTGACTTGCAACCCAATTACCACTCACTTACAGCTTACTTACAGTTAATTTTATGATCATGCAAATTTGTATTTTTTTTATGTTAATATTAATTTTTTAATATTTAATATTTTTAGTATTTATTTGCAATATTACAATTTTTAAATCAACAAATAGTTAATTTTGTGGTTAATTTTTTCACTTACAACTTGTACATTACGACAACCAAACACCATAAAACACAATACACTTTCTCGCTTATAACTTTATATTTACCAACCAAACACCGTAAAACTTACATACATGTAACTCATTTACAGATGTAAAAGACTTTATCAATTACGATTTACGAATTACGGCCAATTATGACAGCCAAACAAACCTTGTTTGGCAAGTGGAGTGTTGGAGGACTAAGAGCACTAGTGGCAGAGAGAAGCATCAAGAAAAATAAGAGAAGTTGGTGTAGGGTCAAGCGCTTGCCATCAAATTGCAGAGAGCAAAAAGTATATATATATATATATATATATATATATATATATATATATATATAGAGAGAAAAATGGATATCAGCCGGCGGGCTGAGAGTACTCTCTCAGCCTGCGGTGACGTGGCTCAATTTGTGACGTCACTGGCGTGCGGCCCGCTTTTAGGAAGAAGTTAAATTACCAAATACCCCTTTCGATAACTTTTCCTTATTGTTTATTATAATTTTTGCCCGGATGCCTCACCCTCACTGGCCTGCTATAAAATATTACTTTATAGTTTAATTTTTTTTTTGTATATAATATAGTCAGAGTCTTTGGTTGCAGTGTACATTTAAACTGCGACCTATGTCAGATTCTTTTTTTTGGTGTACATTTAAACTGCGACCTTAGTCAGATTCTTTGGTCGCAGTCGCCGTGGTGTTATTGATAAAGATGACCAGCAATTGCAATTTAGGGTCGCATTACATGGACTGCGACGTAGGTCGCAGTACGTTAGGTAGATGTTTGCTTTATATTAACATGCATAGTGTCCAAGGTGGCACGCATTACATGTACTGCGACGTAGGTCGCAGTACGTTAGGTAGATGTTTCCTTTTATATTTACATGCATAGCGACCAAGGTGGAAGTGTTATTTTTTGCTATATCAGCCGCCAGCAACTGCGACCAAGGTCGCAGTTGATAAGCGCAGTCTTAAAAAAAATAATGCGTCCACGGTGGCACGCATTACAGAAACTGCGACCAACGTCGCAGTGTTGTTTGGATTAAGTTATTTTTTTTAAATCTAAATGAAAAATGAAAAGTTTTTGCTGAGGGTCGCGACCTGGAGTCACTTCGTGAGACGCGGCCTGTCATAAAAGATTTTATGAGATCTTTTAACGTCAACTCTACATCGACGAACCCGCACCATTCGTTGTTTCCCGAAGCTGCTGTCCACTCGTCTGTTCTTCATTGGGTTTATGCGTTAATGTCTTTTAATGCCAAACCGGCGCTGGTGGTTGGACACCACCACCACCAGCGCCGGTTTGGCATTAAAAGACCACCAGCGCCGGTTTTGAATTAATGAACTATTAATTAGGGTTATTATGGCCTGCCTATAAATAGGGCTCACCCTCTCCTTTTTTTAAACGGCCCATACTTAGTTTTCTTTCGAGAGCAATTGCTCTGAGAATTCCAGCTTTCTTGAGAGACTCTAACAGGCTCCTGCCTCCATGGATGAAGATGACCCCATGGACGAAGATGACCCAGAGCTTGATTGTCCTTTTTTTTCAGGTTCGCTGGGCCACTGGGAGAATATTTTTGTCCGGCGAACTTGATCGATGTTCGTGTACAAGGGATTTAGTCGTGGTCCTCGTCATGTACAAGAGATTTAGTCGTGTCATGACGAGGACCTAACCCTCACCGAGATCTGCTCTCCCATCTGGGTTGTGGATGGTCAGAGTGGGTATGGCGGCGGGGGTTGTGGTGGATATAGTGGTGGGTAGCATACCCTGTGCGGTCTCAACTCCTTCTCTCTCACCCCAGAAGTGTCATCGAGGCTTCTGACGAAGAGATGTTCATCACCGAAGGGTTTCTGCTGCCACCAGACCTGTATACCACCACTGTTCGTGGTCCTCGCAATCCACAGTTTTTTAATACACGAGGACCTCAATAACACCACTGCTCTTAGTCAACAAGGGCTCTTTTTTTTATGTTTAGTCTTCTTGATGTCGTTTTTTTGTAACACTCAATCTTATTGTATAAGTAAGAGATCGATTTTTGTATCATTTTCATATTCATAGAGTTAAATGCCTGGACATAAATAAAAATACGTCAATAACACCACTGCTCTTTAGTCAACAAGTACTCTTTTTTTGTAGTCTTTCTTTGTACTCCTGTATTGTAACACTCAATCTTATTGTATAAGAGAGCGTTTTGTATCATTTTTACATGCGTGGATATAAATGACTGGACATAAATAAAAAACATATTTATTTTTTAATAAACTTCGATCTTTTTTGGTCGCAGTCATGCATTTTCAAACAAAACAACTTGGACCAGAGACGACACTGCGACCAACGTCGCGTAAGCCTATAGTGCAAACAGAAACAACTGCCAGCAAAGACTGCGACTAAGCAACTGCTGCGTTTGACGTGTCACCTCGTCGTAGTGTTGTTGTTGATTAATAATAAAAACCAGCAACTGTGACCAAGTTTGCAGATTATTTTTTTTTAAGACTGCGCCCATCAACTGCGACCAAGGTCGCAGTGTATTTTATTAAGACTACGGTCAGAAACTGCGACCAAGGTCGCAGTGTTGTTGATTTACAGTAAAAACCAACAACTGCGACCAAGGTAGCAGTGTTCTTGTTGATTTAAGCTACGGTCATCAACTGCGAGCAAGGTCGCCGTGTTTTTTTGTTGATTAAGCTACGGTCACCAACTGCGACCAAGGTCGCAGTATTTTTTTTGTTGATTAAGAAAAAAGACCAGCAACTGCGACCAAGGTCGCAGTGTTGTTGATTTAGAGTAAAGACCAACAACTGCGACCAAAGGTCGCTGTGTATTTTATTAAGACTACGATCATCAACTGCGACCAAGGTCGTCGTGTTTTTTTGTTGATTAAGAATAAAGACGAGGAACTGCGACCAAGGTCGCTGTGTTGTTGATTAAGTCTAAAGACCAGTAACTGCGACCAATGTCGCAGTGTATTTTAATAAAACTACGGTCATCAACTGCGACTAAGGTTCTCACGGATTTCTGTGAGAACTTTCACGTGGGTCGTCGGATCTGATAGATCAAATCAAATAAAACTAGATCTCTATCAGATCCGACGGTGTATATATATATATATATATATATATATATATATATATATATATATATATATATATATATATATATATATAGAGAGAGAGATAGACTTGTATCCTTTCAAAAGGATTTGATCCCGGATCCTTCCCACTCAAATTCAACCCTCCAACATTCGAATACAAGATCCACTCCGTTGAAGTTGATCTATACTATTTCAAGTATCTATAAACCAAAAATCAAGTGTTTTAAATACTTTTTGCCCATCCATCAAGCGACGCAAAATGGACGGCCGAAAGTAGTGAGTTGGTTAGTCTTTAGACATACAAATTCTCGATCCGACCATTTCATTATGATCTAAACATTTAAAAACCCCTATAAACTAATTTTTGTTAGATTTCAAATGTTCTACACCGTTAAACTAACCAACTCACTGTTTAGGCCGTCCGTTTTTTCCCTACTTGATGGATGGGTAAAAAGTATTTAAAACACTTGATTTTTGGTTTATAGATACTTGAAATAGTATAGATCAACTTCAACAGAGTGGATCTTGTATTCGAATGTTGGAGGGTTGAATTTGAGTGGGAAGGATCCGGGATCAAATCCTTTTGAAAGGATACAAGTCTATATATATATATATATATATATATATATATATATATATATATATATATATATATATATATATATATATATATATATTTTAAATCCTAATTTTACTCTTGATAAGACCCTTAACTCTCCATCAGCGTTAGTATTTGAAAGAACTAGCGAGAATCAAAATTCTAACAAGAATTTGGAGATAACGAGAATAGGCTACTGCAAAATTGCATTTTTTTTTTTTTAAAAAAAATTATTTCTGCATGTAAGCCCTTTGCGAAGAAGAGCCAGCCACGTCTCCAACAAAAAGGAATTGTTCACTATAGTTAATTCTCGAAGGGACTGATGTGACCAGTTAACCTTAGTCCCTTCCCTTTTTTTTTTAATTTTAGTTTCATCTTTACTCCACCTGAGTGCTCATCGAGTCTGGCTTTTAACTGCTAGTCGTAATGCTAAACCAAATTTGTTGAGAAACTCTTTTAAGGAACTACACCTTGTGAAAACAATTTAATGCATGCTTGAGGTAAGCCATCGGCACAAAAATGGTTCACTGAGAAAAGATATAGCTTCTCAAAACATTGGTTGAACCTAGCACTGTTCTCATTCTGTTGCTTCGAATGTTTGGTTTCGGTTCTCTTATTTCAAACTTTTCTTTAATAATACCAGATTTGTTTTCTAGTTTTTTATTTTTTATTTTTGCTTTTTTTTTTTGTTTTGCACTCTTCTTCATAGCTCACATTCTTCATTATATTGAGTTGAAACGAATAGGGATTGATTGGATTTGTTCCTTATCTTAACCTACAGTTGGTACATTTGGATTTCTTTAGTCATTTGTTTACCACTGTATCAGTAGACCCGACCACGATTTTAGAACCGACAATTTCCCATTTCTCCATATGAGGAACTGGATCGGAGTGGGGCAGACTGGTTCCAATTGGTTCGGATTCAGGACCGATTAATTTTTTTGGCTGCTGGCTAGGCCCCAAGCCGGGCCCATTGATGGCCAGGCCCTGGCCGACCAACCCGAAGGGCAAAAAAAAAAAAAAAAACGGTACAAGAACTGAAATCGGTGATTTTGGTTCTTAAAAAGAAACCAAAACCGGACTGAATAAAGCCCAATTCAGGTTTGGTTTGAAACCGAAAAACCCCCAATCTAGTTCCGATTTTCGTTTCACGGTTCCGGTTCAATTCGGCAGTTCGTACTGGAACCCTGGTCTAGTCTATGTATTAGGTTGCAGAGAAATAAGGATTTTCTCTCTTTGTAACTTAATCATAAAAGTATAATCAGGTTTCTTTTGGCTATTCTCATTAAACATCCAGAATGTGCTTTAATGTGGCTGAAGCCACACGAACGATTTGAGATTTCATCTGCCTATGTACTGGTACACACTGTATGAGAGCAATTAAATTCGCAGAACAGTTCCTCCAGTTTTTTCATTAAATCTTTTTCGAGAAATTAAATTTTGCATAAATCTATATGGCAAAGTGTACTGGCATGAGAAAGAAAATCAACACAAAATTTTTTTTTACATCGAAACAAGTTTATAAAGCAACATAATCCTTCAGAATCAGAACTTTATGACGCTGAAACCACCCCCACACAACTTTCCAAAAATAACAACAATCTTCAAAGAGATTCACAGTAAGCTTCATGATGCCTTCGAAATAATAAAAATTGTAATTTGTTTAAAGGTGGTACATGTCGATATAAACAACTATCGCCTTGATCATATTGTTTACAAAAAATAGAAAATGTTAAAGTTACAAAGAACTCAGAACAAGTACCCACCCCAGGACTATCATTTCAAACAAGCCAATATACACACACTCGTTTCTGAATGATGCAAAATTATTGATATGGATGCAAACGATAGAAAATACTAGATGAATCATTTGGAATTGAAGCTGACAAGGAATATTACAAATTTGATGTGAGAAAGAAATCTGCGATGAGAGCCAGCCCCGGAAGGGAAAGATTATATCATCTTTTCTACAATTTCTCCTTTTTTATACAATTTTGATCAAGATGAGGGCGTCCGATCTATCCGCTGAGCACCCAACTTTGGAGGGGCTGCTTTTGCTCCTCGGCCTCTGCCTATCGACAAGGGCTTTGCTCTGGTAGTCGGGGGAGGGGCAGCAATCGCTGCCCATGGGTCACTGTCATCATCGACCACTGTTTTCTTCTGAGGCTTTGCAGCTGATCTTGGTGGTGGCGCAGCGATAGATCCCCAGAGATCATCATCACTGTTGGACAATGCAGGCTTGACATTCAGAGGTTTTGCTGTAGTTTTAGGAGCCCGAGTAGCAACTGCACCCCACAAATCATCTTCTTCTTCTTTTGGCACCCTCACTGCTGTTTTTGGTCGTGAAGAACTTGACATAGCTGTAGAGGAGAAAGAGCCGAGGATCGTACCATAAAATTTTCAAACATCTGCTAATAACTTGCATATTCAGGGTTTCATCTGTCTTATATCAGTAGGATTTTTTTTTTGTCTCTGGGATTTATACATTTCACGTTGCTTGCGGGTGTTTTCTATTATCAGAGCATCATAATGCAGCAGATGAAAGAAAGCATGATTCATTTCATCTCAGCACATTAAACAAGATGGGTACAGAGGACAAACCTTGAGACTGTGTTTGCACCATTGGTCTCTTTTGAGCAGCCTGTATACTAGCAAGTGTAGCCGGTGGTTTTTGCTCCTCAATTGGGTCGAGGTCGTCCCACCCTTCTTTATCACTGTCATGATCTTCATGAAGGTGGTCATTTTCAAGTTCACCCCAACCATCTGTTGACGTTGGAGATGAAGGTTGAGGTTGATCTGGAGCACTTAAGCTTGGACTTGCACGCACTGCTACAGTATCCAAAGTGCAAGAATTACAGTCAGTGCAAAAACAAAAGCAATACTGCATTCATATGTGGATAATTCTTGCTCAAGTAAAAAGGATTTCTTGTTATTAAAGCTGCAGTCAGAAAAATTAAGAACAAGTTAATCAAATTTGCTTTGCCTAAAGGAAAGGTATCCACTAAGAGGAACCCTATTTTTTGCAGCTTTGCCTACATATATCTTTCTTTCTTCTCTTCAAGATGGCCTTGTAACTTCTATTCTAACTCAAGGAATCAAATGTTGTTGACAGAAAGTCAAGTATTCAAGAAATAGCTCTTCCCTCGGTAGAAAATGAAAAATAAAAGGCATAAAATACCTAATCTCGGGCTAGGATATAGATGCGGGGAGACACCCGCACCTGGATGAGCAAACATTCCTGTGATCAGCCCCGCCGGAGAATTTATTATACTAAAGGCTACTTGCATTACTGTAGCCGTTTAAAGAATTTTCCGTTTGTCAAAACAAACAAAACTATTTGATATGTGACTTTCATGATATTATCTACTTTCCAGGTAGTTGATAATAATTCTATAAAAACAGTCAAAATAAGCAAGCCATCCAGTATGCGCATACCTCTACAAGTCCATCCAAGCTCAAATATCGTAAGAAGCCAATGAACTAGGTCCAATGGTCTTGAAAACGTAAGCAATAAGATGACATGTCAATTTGACCATTAAGAAGATTATTCTGAGTCTTCATGTCATATCAAACACACGAAAACAAAAACTAAAACCTTGTAGGCAAGTCACCCACATTGAGAAGTAGGAATTCACCAGTCTCAACAGATAATATAAAAGAAACACAGAACTGTGAAAGAGCCAATACAGGCACCCATGTGATGACAAAATCTTGTAACTGGCTCCATGATACACCACAAAAATCTAGGCTAGATCATATAATTAACTTTCAATCCTACAGGTCGCTTTATGTCTCAATGCCCAGTTATCAACATCCCAACAAATAAAATGAATAACTCATAAATTAAAATTTTTAGCCCAGATGATTTTATCTACCCTGCACTTTCTTCACACTGCAATGAAACAAACATGACAGTTTGCCTATGATGAAATGTTCAAACTAACGAAAAGTCAAAAGCCGTGAGAGCCAAAAAGCCTCACAAAATATGTCATTTACACCTATTATCAGTCCCTCCCCTGACCCTTTCTGCACTTTACATCTAGTTTGTTCAAGAACAACAGGAATCACCGTATCGAGTTATTCTCGTCATTCCCAAATCTCCATATTGATGTGCTAATGTAAACAACAGAGAGACAATCGAGAAGATATTCACTACATATTACCAAATTAAAAAACATTGGAGGCTCCAATACATGTGGTCCATGTGTTAGCCCCAAACCTTATGAACAACGGATGCACACTCTACCGAACAAGAACACTCGTATCCAAGATAAAACTTCAGAACTTTTTAGCATGGTTTGAAATATCATAACCCGTATCCGTATCAGCCGACAATTTTGGTATTAGAATCGGCCATTTTTTCTTAGTGATATTGGTTGCGGCAAAAATAAATTTAAAAAATAGTATAAAATGTTTAAAAAATTGTTCAGATAATAGTACGTTAGTAATATTTTGATATATTTTTGGGAATAATTGTTAAGAGTTTTAATAACATTTCAACAAAATATTACAATACACAATAGTTGCTGCAAAAACTATATATATATATATATATATATATATATATATATATATATATATATATATATATATAGGGAGAGATAGACTTGTGTCATTCCAGAAGGATTTGAGGTCGAATCCTTCCCAGTCAAATACGACATCCGAATATAAGATGCACTATGTTGAAATTAATCTACATTATTTCAAGTAACTAAACTAAAAATCAAGTGTTTTGAACTTTTTTCCCACCCATCAAGTAGGCGCAAACGGACTGCCGAAATAGTGAGTTGGTTAGTTTAACGGTGTAGAATATTTGAAATCGAACAAAAATTGGTGTGCGAGGGTTTTTAAGTGTTTAGATCATGATGAAATGGTCGGATCGAGAATTTGTATGTCTAAAGACGTAGATCTAAGTAATGCTATTTTTGTCCGTCTATTTTGCGCCTACTTGATTGATGGGCAAAAAATATTCAAAATACATGAATTTTGATTTTTAATTACTAATGTAGATCTTCAACGGAGTGAATTTTGCATTCGGATGCTGTAGGATTTTATTTGTGTATCGAATCCCTCTGGAATGACACAAGTCTATCTCTACGACATCTGAATGCAAGATTCACTCCGTTAAAGTTGATCTACATTATTTCAAGTAACTAAAAATTAAAATTCATGTATTTGAATATTTTTTGCCCATCCATCAAGTAGGCGTAAAATGAACGGACGAAAATAACATATTGCTTAAATCTACGTTTTTAGACATACAAATTCTCGATCTAACCATTTCATCATGATCTAAATACTTAAAAACCCTCACGTCAATTTTTGTTAGATTTTAAATATTCTATATCGTTAAACTAACCAACTCACTATTTTTACTGTTCATTTTGCGTCTACTTGATGGATGAACAAAAAATATTCAAAATGTTTGGATGCCATGGGTTTATATTTGAGTGGGAAGGATTTGGGCCCGAATTCTTCCTGAAGGATCCTACTCTCTCTCTCTCTCTCTCTCTCTCTCTCTCTATATATATATATATATATATATATATATATAGAGAGAGAGAGAGAGAGAGAGAGAGAGAGAGAGAGAGATAGACTTGTGTCATTCTGAAAAGATTCGATGCCGAATCTTTCCCACTCAAATATGGCCTACGACATCTGAGTGCAAGATCCACTCAGTTGAAATTGATCTACATTATTTCAAGTAACTAAAAATAAAAAATCATGTGTTTTGAATACTTTTTGTCCATCCATCAAGTAGTCGCAAAATGAACAGCCAAAAATAGCATATTGTTTAGATCTACGTTTCTAGACATACAAATTCTCGGTCGGACCATTTCATCATGATCTAAACACTTAAAAACCTCACAAACCAAATTTTGTTAGATTTCAAATATTCTACACCGTTAAACTAACCAACTCACTATTTCGGCCGAGCATTTTGCGCCTACTTGATGGATGGACAAAAAATATTCAAAATACATGATTTTTAATTTTTTAATTACTTAAAATAATGTAAATCAACTTAAATGAAGTGGATTTTGCACTCGGATGTCGTAAAGTTGTATTTGAGTAGGAATAATTAGGCCTCGAATCCTTCCAGAATGACACACGTTTATATGTATATATATATAGGGTATTTACATGAAAAGTACACAAATTAAAAATCAAAAGTCTTAAGTACATAAAATTATACAAACTTATTATTTTATTATAAATTTCCTAACAAACTAATGTGTAAACAATAAGAACCTACTTAAACTAAGCAATTACAATTTTCCTAACAAACTACTAAGAAAGTATTTAATTAGTTATAGTTGGACAAATCAAATTTAATCTTTATGTTCTTTAATCGCTAAAAACTCATACTCATTTCATTAAATTTTCCTAACAAAACAATATGTAAACACTAAAATACCAATTTAATAAAATAAGCTTTAGTAAAACTTTTTAACAAATTAATAAAAATAACTAATTATATATATCCTAACAAATTAAATCCTTATTTGCTAAATAACTAATTCATTAACTTTTAACTTACAAAATAAATATACATATTTATTTTAGTAAACTACTAGATGTTAAAGTGATTAGGTTAGATTAGATAATTTACTGATATATTAATTTTTTTCCAAACTAGTTAATGAAAAGTAAACAATTAATTAAATGTATTTACTGTGTATTTCAAGCCAAACCACAATTATGTTAAGTTAAATGACTTGGTTGTTAGGTTTTTAGGCTGAGTTAATTAGCCCAAAAACCCATACTATATAAACCCAATAAGGCAATAACACCTCACATCTCAACCATAAAAAGAAACAAAAAAAGGAAACAAAAAGAAAGATTGGGGAAAGGACCTAACCTGCTCATGAGCGCTACCAAATGTCTGATCTCCTTTAACCAAGAATGCCCAATATCAAGTTTCTCCAGCCTCCTATGCATGCTTGCGATCTCCTCCACCTTTCTCTTTTCTCCTCCGATCTTGTCGACAGCACCCTAATCTTCTCCGGCCTCCCTCTTTCTCCCTTCCGGCCTCCATTACTCTTCTCCGGCCTCCTTCAGGTCTTCTCTGATTCAAGGTAGTAATTTTTTTCTTCAAAAGTGTCTCTCTCTTTGATCTTTCGACCATAAATCCTTTAGGTCTCTTTCCCTCTCTTTAAAATTGGCTCATTTCGTTTAATTTGGCCGAGAAAATTTCTGATGTGATCCAATAAGAGCCTGATAAGAGCCGATATTCACTCTGTATTGACAATTTTCAACCGACTTCCCATAAATCGATTTCAACCCAGCAATACCGAATCGGGTGTGGCTAATTCCGATACAATACGCCCAATACGTATCAGGTTCAATCAATTCTTCAAACCATGCTATTCAAGTTTGAGACGCACGTGAAAGTGCCTTTGATTGGGTCAAGATTTAAATTGGTTTAGATTGTAACATGTTTACCACTAACTACCTAGTAAAAATAAAAACACATTAAACCATCCTACTCCTTTCTTGAGTTCTATGTGTAACCCAACCCAACGAGAGATGATGTCCACTATTGACGGGGTTGACCTCTCATTCTCAGAAGGACGAACAAACACAAGCACATAGCCGCGTGTGTCTATATATTTGTGTGTAGAGAGAGAGAGAGAGAGAGAGAGACTTGACACTTTCAAAAGGATTTGGAAACATATTATTCCATTCAATAATAGAAAAATCAAATTGAAGATCCACTCCATTTAAATTAATCTACATCATTTAGAGTGCCTAAAAATCAAGTTAGTTCAAAGTTTTTTGCCTATGCATCATTAGGAACACAATGGATGACCAAAAATAACTAGTAATATTTTTTTACGTATTTATATTATGACTAAATATTTGGATAAAAAAATTGTATGCTCCAAATCATAGATCTAAAAACTTGCTACTTTTAAATGCTCATTTGTACTACTCAATCTAAGCTACTTGCTATGGTTAATAAAACTTGATTATGCTTGATTTTTGGCTTTTAAGCAATGTTCAAAACATGAATCAATTTTAACATAGTAGATTTTTCATCCAAATGGTCTATAAATGAATTTGGAGACAAAGAAATAGTACTAAAACTATTTCATCCTCTCGTAGTAACTCTCACAACTCAAACTAGCATATATATAAAATAATAAAAAAATATTAACACAACATTGGCTTTATGATTTGAAATATTGGCCGATTTAGATATGTATCAGCCATATCGTATTGATAGCGGTCCGACCGATATGATATGGCAGTCAAATACCGAGTCGACTATGTAGGTGTAAAATCACCACAACTAACTCACATTGGGTTGTCCCACTCTCATATAGGCTGATATTAACCGATATGACCTAATACAGGTCGATATGATGGGTGGCGGCCACCTCCTTCCCCTAACACCACACAAAAAAGATAAAAAAATAATAATCCTAGCAAGCGCCCCACACCAATTGACATCCTCAAAAGAAAGAAAGAATTTGAACGAGGAAAAAAAAACGATAATAAAAAAAATCAGGAAGTATATTCTAAAAAATAAAAACATACTTATGGTGGAGATCCCGGAGCTGTGAGGGATCAAAACAGGGAAGGCAGGAGAAGAGTGAGGGAGGCCCAAAGAGAGAAGAGGAAGCAAGAGGAGAGAGGAGGCTGAAGGACATCAGCAACGTGAGGAGAACAGAGAAGATGAGAGAGGCAAGAAGGTTGACATGCGGAGATCAGAGGAGACAAAAGTTGGTCGGAGGAGCTTGTCGGCTTGCAGATGAGGTTGGAGGAGTTCGATATCGGGCGTCGTCGGTCGAAGGAGATCGAAGAGCGAGGGACGCGTTCGTGCCCTTTCCCTTTTCCCCACATTTTTTCTTTTATTTAATTTTCCTCGACTAAGATCTCATTGTTATTGGGTTTATAAATGGGTTATCGTAGCTCAGCCCAAAACACCCAATAACCCATCTCATATGTCACTTAACTTGACAATTTGTTTCACTTAATTATTTTCTTAGTTAAAAATTAATAAACTAGTTATTTAATTAGTTTTCAGCACTTAGCAAAAGCATAATTTAATTTGTTAGGATGTACAATTAATTAATTTCTTAATAATTTGTTTAAACACATAGTAAATCTTACTAAAATTAAGTCAATATTTAGTGTTCACACATTAGTTTGTTAGGAAAATATTAGTGAAATAAGTATATAAGTTGTTTTTAGCAATTAGAAAAAAATAAAAGTCAAGTTTGTTAGTATAACTATAATTAACTAATTTCGTAGTAGTTTGTTAATTTTATTTAGTTAGGTGCTTACTTTTTACACATTAGACAGAAAATTTTAATAAAATAATTTATTAATTATTTTGTTAGCACTTAGCAAAAACATAAGATTAACTTTATTGACTAATTTTAATTTATTTATTTCTTATTATTTTTGTTAAAAATTTATTAAAACTTATTTTATTTAAGTTGGTGTTTAGACAGTTTTTTGGCACCTAGAAAAAAAACATAAAGATTAAATTTGTTATCATAAAATGAAATTAATTTTTTATACACTGTGTATTGTAATATTTTGTTGGAATGTGATTATAATTACATTAATTATTCCCAAAAATATGTCAAATTTTTACTGATTATTTGAACAAATTTTAAATATTTTAATTATTTATTTTACATTTTTTTGGTTGTGACCGATATCGCCTAGATGAAATGGCCATAATACCTATATGACAAATTTTGTTACCAAAACTTGCATGCTGATTCCGATAAATATTTATGAGATTCAAACCATGATTGACATAGAAAAGCATTAATCTTTTGAATTCTTGGTTTACACTAGATATTTTTCATGTTGTTTTTACCCCCTTCCACTTCTCGTTAAGTCACTCCCTTGAGTTGCCTTTGCAATTTCTTTCATAGTTTTCATCAAGATTAACTACCAGCTTTAGATGAAAGTGGATCTAAACCACTAGGATCATGTCAATCATCACTATTACCCTCCACATCAAATGCATCCAAATCATTTGATACATTATGATTATCTTCTTGATGACCAAAGGTTCAAACTGAATTTCTTCTCTATGGTTTATCTCGAACTAGCATCAATCTCTTCATCTGGCTTAAAGGGTTAACTTCACTTTTATCATTTAGTAACCATTTTCTATTGAACACTCCTTTTCCTTGTTGCACTCACCTTTTGCATTCTTTCTCTACACAAACATTTTTCCTTTCTATCCGAACCAGCCTTTTTTACATGGGTATATACACACATATAAGTATGTGTGTGCTAAAATTGTTAATGATAAAAGTAGACTGAGATTTGATAATTGTGCACTTAATGTTCTTATCATCCATTTTTTGAGGAAAATGTTCTTATTATCCATTGTATCAATCTATTTAAATGAATAATTCTAAATCAACAACTATCATCTTTGAAACACCTCAGGTTAATTAAACATTATAAAGGTCAAAAATATAAAAAGTAGAGACTTTGAAATGAATGTAAGTGTGCATCATGTGAACAGTAATTTTTTTCATAAAATATCCCCTTGACATGGTACCCACCTTTTGAAGCAGAACCAGCCCGACCCCCAATACCTAAAAACCAGACCTAACCAAACCTGCCCAAAACCCAACATGTGGGCTATAAACCTCTTAAAATCCGCCTAATATTTCGGGATTGGATATCAAAAGTATCAAAAGCCCGCCCAACCGTACTCATCCCCAAGCATATATCCAACAACAATTAAATTCTCCCGGATCTCAAATTGTAAAATTTTAGTACAAAGCCCACAAACTTTCTTTTGCAAAGGAGGATAATAGTAAAGTTTGCAACTATCTCAAAAGTTGATATACCAACCTCATAAATATCCTTCCAAGATATAGGTTTAGAACCTGAAGCACAATGCTGCTTGATTGGAACCTGAAGATGTAGGTAAAGACTGAGACAAAAGATTTACCATTTGATTGGAACCTAAACTCAATCTCCATTATAACCTTGACTTTTATTAGACATGCTAATGGAATAATTACTAACCGAAGTTTGAAATTTTACTATTGGTATTGGTCATTGGTCTCTGGTATCAAAATTGATAAAATCGGCATAATTCATCATTTCGTCTGTCATCTCCACAATATTAGTATTGTCTCAGTCATATCGGCTATATCACTATTGGGGGCGATATTTCAAATCATATTACTAACTTAATGACTTATGTAAATAAATAATTAATTGATAATGATGATCACTAACATATAGTTTATTTAGCACTATTGGATTGATTGATCCTGTTAATTTTAGCAATTTGTGCAAACATGAAAAGTTACAGGGACTTATTTGCACATGTTCGAAGCCATGTAAGTATACTAAATTATAGAAATAAGTTAACAAGTTATGTGGTTGTCTCTCACTTATACGTTAGTCACTTAAAAGAAGCTTGGTGGCCACCCTAAAATTTGAGAGAAAGAGTGTGACACATGTACTAAGTAAAAAGTAAGAAAGGAGAGATTTGCACCTACGAAGACACCTAGCAAGGTAACAAGGTAAAGAATAAAAGGGGAACAAGAAAGAATTTGACTACACTACTCCTTGAACATATAAAGAAAAGAAAGAAATAGAAAAGGAAAAAGAAAGGAAACAAAGAGGAGAGGATAAATGACTCACTAATCCACATAATAAGAGGAGAGATTCTACTTGTTTTCTTAATGAGAGTCATGATGGTTTTACCATGGACACATAGCTAGAGCATGATAGTCTTTATGGTTTTAGCATGTGCATAAAGCTAGAGGAGAGGTTATTAGATCGATTGAGAACATTCATCTTAAAAGACTTTGACAAGAAGTTTTATCATATTATATATGTTATCCAGTTAGATTACTTTCATTAATCTTTATACTAAGTAGACAGGCAGTGTCTGCTTCATTCGAAGTCACCGGCTGCTTTCTTGCTAAATTCTACCAGAATTGTAATATAAGTCACTAATCCATTACAGTTGCACAGAATGATTCTAAATTTCAACCTCTAACAGTGAGGACTAATAATATATGGGTCTTTCTATGTTTTAGCTGTGGGCAGACTTTTGCTAAATATTAACTAGCCTATTTCTGAACAGATTGTTTTCTCTTTAGCTAGTTGTGGAAATGATTCTGAAGGATGTGACATGTGTACAATGTCCTTTTTGAGTCCAATAGGATGAGTGTACCATGGGTTTTCTAACTGTCCGGGAAGCATTTCACTTTCGTTCTTGAAAATTAGCATGAAACTTATCTCTACTATGCATTAGTATTATACACTACACTTGAACTTTCCATGAAAAGTAATCTTGCGTTGTTTATTTTTTCACTTAACATCTTGAAAGTAATATTCATATGCATCATTGATTCGTAATTATTGACGTCATGTGATAGATCAAGAAATTCTTGTTTTTTGTCTCGCATGTTACCATGCATTGAAAATGTACCTTCATTTCTATAAATGTATATGAACCATTAGCCATTTGGATTTGTGAACATATGAGCGCAACCAGTGGGATGTGCTGTGATCATGACCCTGGTTAGGCGGGTAAGTGGACCAAGAGTATATCGACTCCATAGAAAACATTTGATATGGAGTTAGTGGCTCCAAAGGAGACATGTGGGGAGATATTAGACTCATGGATAAGCAGACCTCTCGAATTGATTCGTAGGGTTATTCGACATGTTTGGATAAAACCATGGTATGAAATATCAGAACCAGCGATTGGTTCGGAATAAGCCATATCAGCCATTTCGAGGAAAAAAAAGTAAAAAATGTTTAAAAAATGTTCAGATAATTAGTAACGTTTTTACATTTTTGGGATAATTGATGGAGTTTTAATCACATTTCGACAAAATATTATAATATGTAGTAGTTAGTGCAAAATATATAGATAGAGTATTTACATGAAAAGTGCACAAATTAATGTGTAAAACTAAATACCAACTTAAATAAAATAAGCTTTAGTAAAAAAATTTAACAAATTATTAATAAAAATTAATTAATTATATCTATCCTAATATATTAAATCCTTATGCTTTTCTTAGGTACTAAATACTAATTAAATTATTCATTACTTTTTAACTAACAAAATAATTAAATAAAAAGTAAATATACATATATATTTTAACAAAGTATTGAATATGAAAGTGGTTAGGTTGGATTAGGTAATCCATTGGTTCATTAATTTTTTCTTCCAAACTAGTCGATGAAAGGTCAATAATTAACTAAATAATGAATTTACTATTTACTTCAATCAAAACACAATATTGTTAGGTTAAAAATTAAATAACTTACAAAGGATAGGTTATTGGGCTTTTGGGTTGAGTTATTTCTCAACCCAAAAACCTAACGCATCACTTATATAAACTCTAATAAGGCAACATCTCAACCACAAAGGTGAAACGAAAGAAAGAAAGAAAGATTGGGAAAAGGGAAAGCCCCGAACATGCTCGCAATCACTACCAAATCTCAACCACAAAGGGGGAAATAAAGAAAGAAAGATCACGAAAAGGGAGAGCCCCGAATCTCCTCCAACCAACATAGCCCGACGCCAAGCTCCTCCAAACGCCGTCGAGCTCCTCTACCCTCCAACGTGAGGAGTTTTCTTGATCTACGATATGGAGAGTACAAACTGAAAATGCAACCATTGAGTCATGATCAAATACTTTAAAACTCTTGGGCACTAATTTTTGTTAGGTTTGAAACATTCTAGACTGTAAAACTAAATTACTTTTAGCAATTCATTTTGGGGTTACTTAATGGATGTGTAAAAAGACTATAAATAGTCCAAATTTTAATTTATAACCAATACAACTAATATAGACACATAGTGAATCTTCAAATTGGATGTCCTATCATCAAAATCCAATAGGAAGATTTTCCAAATCCTCCCACAAGGAGCCTAGTCTAATATGTGTGTGTGTGTGTGTGTGTGTGTGTGTGTGTGTGTGTGTGTGTGTTGGGTGGGTGGGTCTGTGGATCTCACTGATTATTTGGCAACCGTACAAAGATACTAGTAAATGTGAGCTAAGTTATGATTTAGCTCGAATGTAAATAATGGTTGATCATGAAAAAGATCTGATGAAGCATGATCCTACATGAGGTTTGATAAATGATATTTATTGTGGTGTTTATTTGGAGAGATATATATTGGACCACATGGGTCATGTGATTTAGATTATCATTGTTCATGTCAAATTACCAGCGCAATAGATAATATTTCAGTAATCGCTTTGTTCACGATCATGAAACCAAGGATATATAAGAGAGAATTATATATTAATAGCCATGATTTTTCACATCCCAAGATTTGAACAACCTCAAGTCTTGGGGAGTGGCACCATGTTGATCCGTACTTGCACCCCTTCGGGTTGGAGCTCCAGTAAGCACACTATTGCTCAATGTTGAACCAGCCCGATAGATCGAAGCCAACCACTTAATCAGCCCTTAAATCATATCCATGATTTCCTCCAAGTCCAAGTCTCTCCATCCTCTAGGGAATCCTCAAAAGGGTGGAACAACTTTCCAGCCCGCCTCCACAACACTAAAATAAGCATATATTAGCATGCACAAGTATTCTTGCTAAAAAACATACTTGACATCAATATCTGTCAAAATCATGGCTTGAATTTTAAAGAAGTGGCTACCACAACAACAAAAAGAATTGAGCCAAGTCCGCTACATGAATCCTTTTCTCCATTCAGCCTAGTTAAGGGCCAACTCCACCAGTATTCTACTTAAATGTCTTTTCCTTTCATTGCATCCCAAGCCAGAGGACAAAAGGAGGTTTGCATTAGGAAGCCAACAACCAGTGTAAAACATAGACACATCAATATGTATGACACGAATCCTAAAGTAGAGGCCGCGTTTTTGCATTATCTTAAAATAGGAGATCATCCTTCTTTTGATCATCCTCTTTTTCTTCCTAATGAGGTCAGGCTATTAATGGCACCAGGTATTCTAAGCTATCTAGCTTGTCCTATTCATGACTGGGAATCTTCCCCGAAAAAGAAAAGGGTCAACCAACAAGGAACAAAGGCTAAAAAGCTACTACTGTCCAACAATTAGTTAAATTGACAACTACCATCAAGCAATCCAAATTCCGAACACATACCTGAGCTAGCATCTGAGGTTGCTGAAGTCAGTGAGGTATTAGCATTTGAAGAAACAATTGGAACATGCTCAGAAGGCTTCCCCTTCAGTGTCAAAGAGCTCATTGCCCATCTGTGGAATTTTTGTATGGTAGTTAGCCTCAATTTTGTGAAAAGAGTAATTAAACAAAGCCAATGTAAAAAAAGTGGATGCAAAAGTAAAAGAAAGAACACATAACAACTGATATATAATCAAACTCATGCTGTATGTATAAAATGATATCCTAAGCAATGCAACATAAACCTCATCCAAAAAGGTAAAAAAAAACCCTGAATGCAGAAAACAAGTACTTCAAAATCAATCACCATCCGACTCCCTAGAGGACACTAATTAAAATATATGGCCTAATGAAAAGCATCATAAAAAGCATGAAGAGAGAACAATGATGCTTTGCTGACAGCAACACATTAAGATATCTATTGTCTGCTAGAACTTCTACTTTGACTTTCTGTTCAATATCTGATTTCTAACAGGAAAATTAATTACTTAAGGTAACTAATAGTATAGTGAGATATACCAAAGGCATATGAACTATGAACAAAAAAGAAATTCAGATCCGACTTGCATATTCTGCAAGACTTGCAAATGGTAAACTGACTGCATCAGTTCATGGGCTGCAAGAACTCACCCGAGCAAGCTAGCATTTCCAGGTATTAGTGGCATTCCACCACTTGCAGTACCGCTAGCGTCACCTGTATTTAGCTACAAGAAGCCAGATTTAAACACTTCAATATAACTATTGTGGTATTATTCAAGATAAACCATATAAAACACAACAGTACAACAACAACAAAAAAAAAAAAAAAAAACCTATTATTAGCTGTGATCTGCATGCTAATCCAATAGTTCTTGCACACGTTAAAGAGAGAGAAGATTCAATTTTCAAAAGTATATACATAAAACAATCATGCAGCATCATTAGGCATTTCATTTTGCTTCTCAAGCCGGTTAAGTATATAGTTCTATATTTCACTACTCGCTTCTATGAGGATAGTATTTTCAGAATCAAATATTCATAACTCTATAACATAAACAATCAGAAATATGAATGTCATTGAGTAACAAATTGACATAATCAAAACCAATATAGACGGCATACCTTTTCGTGATATTGCCTTGCCATAAGCAAAAAGTGATCTATAGCTTGAAACGCCTTTGTTCTTACATCTCTATAGACAAAAAAACAAGCCTTAGAGACACATGTTACATTTCAATGAAGTAACAAGCTCAGAAGAAACAAAGAACATGCAACATGACAACTAAAGTAGTATTATAACAAGTGCGTAAATGTTATCATTGTGGAGAGGTTAATCTTAGTTACGCTGATATTGGTGAATTGTACTCAGTCATTAAAACACACTTGGCGTACAAATATCAGACATTAAATAAAAAATGAATTGTGCGAGTGGTTTTTTATACAGGCAACCATCAATAATACAGATATCAGGAAAATGAATCTTACAAGTAGGGTCATCATCATTCAATCATCAATAGGACTGACATTCATGAAGCTGTATTACTGTTTCAAGAACAATGAAAGCTGGCATACCAAGTAATGCATGAGAACATGATATGAAGGTTTTGGCAATGGTGTCAAGATTGAAGCAATTTGGTGAACTACATACATGGTTGTTGGATAAGCAAGGGTTATTTATTACATCACAATGTAATACTTACTTCAGGAACAAGATCAACACAATTAAAAAAAATGTCAAACTAAATAATGCTCAAGTCTTAAAGAATACAGAGCCATCAAACGTGACATGAACATGCTCCCACAAATGTTGTTACACAGTGTCAGATATTTTTTAATTTCTTTAACCTGTGGGAGTGGGCCCAGTGGGGTAGGGATTGGACTTATGTCTTTATGTGTATTTACATGATCTTTATTGCTAAAATCTCTTGAATTAACTTGAAACTCGGATCTTTGTTGCTGAATTATTTTCAATATTCGTTGATATAACTGAACTGAAATGTGAGATTAACAACCAGAGATGTTCGGGTTTCCAAAACTATTGCACGTCATAAAAAATTTAAAATATGATAACTGAATCTCATAAGTGGTTGCAACATGTGGATATCTTATCCAATCTGGGCTTCAGGTATTAACCCATCAAGTCATCAACCTTTCCTCTTTAATTCAAAGTCTCAGAGATATGGCACGGATTAAGCCTAAAAGATTTCACAACATAGACATGTAATTTTGATTCTTTCAAATAAATCGAGCAATATAGAATGCTTGTCAGTGAACAGATAAATTTTGCATGATTTGGTATGCTTTGGTGAACTGCGAAATCACAAATCTAATCAATAAAAATCCCCAAGGATAGCAAGACCTAATTGAATTTGATCTTATGCTTCAGATCAAAGAGGCCAGGCTGTTCAGAGTAAGATCTGGAAGCATTCTTTAAAATTTCTTTGCAAAACCTGTGACGCACAGGAGCCCACCACTTCCAGGCCTCTCATTTAACCCAATTGCAAGTGTTTTGCAAGGTAGCCCACAGAAGAAGTTCAAGATGAATATCCCGAGTTACATCTTTGATACTAAAGCAACATGTTATCAACAAAAGTGTTATATTTTTAATAAAAGCAGACCTGAGGAACTGTTATCTTTAGTAATATTAAACTATTGATTTAGAGATAAAGGGGCTTAACTCTAAAGAGAAATCATCATTTTTCAATTGGTGAAACATCGAATGTAAAGAAAAAATAGAAAGAAAGACAAAGGAAAGCTCACACTTTAATGTAGTGCCCGCATGGCAATAAGAAGGGTATATATTACAGTTTCTATCTAATCAAACTTAGTTCAACAATTTTGAAAAGAATTTGAGTGGGAAGATCTAACATTTTAGAGGGATTCAAATGGGTGGTGGTGGCAACTGAAATCTGCGATGATTAAGATAAGCACCAAATAAAGACTCATATGTAAAATTTTAAGGATTGCATCCTAGATCTTATCTATAATTTTAGTAGGACTAAAAAAGGCCTGGTCTTGAGATGTATGATGATTAAGATGAGGTATCTTACTAAAATTTTGGTAGAATTAGATGATGTAAGAGATAAGGATTGACCTACGGATGCAGCAAGGTTTAAAACTGTTAGATTAATATAAGAATTACCAGAAAGAAGTACTCAAATAGGTCAAACTTTAAATGTAGTTGCAGAATGGAAAGGATGAGATAATATTCTAAAATAAGATCTCCCTATGCCCTTACATAAGTATCCATAGTTTTCATTAAGTTTCTAATTTTTTAATCAACTAATTGATATTCCACTATGGGCTAAAGTGACAAATGGAATATGCCTTAGGGATTTCAACCATTTTTTATAGTAGTATGGTAGTGTAAGTGTTATTTTAGCATAGTGGTAAAACCTCTTTATAGTGGGCAAGAAGTGGGTTAAAATCCTGCTTGCACCAGACAACAACCTAATATCCCAAAAAAAAAAAAGTAATGTTGGGAGAAGTGTCTTAAACATCTAAAGTGGTGTATTGGGAGGCTAAACAAAACCATTTTGGCACTCAAGGGCTTACACAGTAAGTCATTTGATTAAAGGGAAATTCAAATGCATTTTCAAAATCAAAAGAGGATCCTAAACCTAATTTCTGCAAATAATTCACAAAAGGGAGTCGGGTTTGGAACGGAAATTGTGTTCAATAATGCAAAGCTTCAATGAGACCAATAAGAAGAACTAAACAAAGCACACAGCAAAAACATTACCCATCTGGATCGATCGTGAGTACAACAATATTAGGTAGGATTCGTGTTGCGATCTCCGTCATGTCATAGTATGAACTAGTGGCACTTAAAGCCATAACTCCTGCCACAAGCAAAAAACAGAGGTTAGTCATGTAACTGGCTATACTACCATTATAGAAGTTTGAAAAGGAAAGAAAGAAAATTGCAACAAAAGTAAGCACAAAACTTGTAAAAATGAACAACATAAATAGCCATGTACAAGAAATCATTAGACATTAATATGAAATAATAGCTAAGAAGTTACACGTGCCTGCAGCACGGGCTGGAGAGAACGTATCCCGTAAAGCACGGACGGTAAAAGCATTAATCAAAACTCTCTTTCTCGTCTGCATAATGCATTCAAAGCCGTCAGTATTTCCTTGAAGAACTATATTCAACTGATATTAGTTCTAGCTTCACAGAAGCTTCAACGAAAAACAATTGACCTGCTGCGTTACAGAAACTAGCATAATGGCATTCACTTTCATTCACCAGTAGTATAAACAGGAAACATATGTTAATATTTAATAAGCTTAGGATATCTGGAGAAAAGAAACAAAAATAATATGGTTCAGGACAAACCCCCTCATTAAGATAACTGGCAATATTCCCAAGAAGAATTGTAGTATTGGTCCTAATAGCTGGTTCTTCATCCACCTGCACAAGTAATTCAACTATTAGTCAAAAAAGCACAGACCAACAACAAATGAACTCATTTAATCTTATCAGATGAGAACTTGCTGAAGTAAACCCTTGGTGAGAAGTGAGAGCAAAGTAATTGTTTCAAATGAAAAGATTTAGTAATACATATAGAATTTTAAATTAGACTAAAAAGTGCTAATCCTGATATACCTGTAACTTTGAGAGGTACTTCAATAGAGATCCTGAAATGGTCCGCTGAGACAACTGCACACACAAATTAAGAAGATCCAATTGTTTAGAAAGAACCAGATAAGCACTATAGCACTACACCATCTGTGCATATAGAGAATACGCTACATAAACGTGAAATCAGAAAATAATTTAGCAAAGTGAAGTATCCAAGCTGCTCTGAATTAGAGCGTATAATTTATCAGAGTAATAATAGTCCCCTGTGTCATTTTGCATGCATGGTTTTCTACTATATATCTTAAAGTGTTTTCATCATGAACTCTACAGCACAAACAAATATCATGACCATGAAACCAAAGCTGAACGATATGAGAAACCCGCCAACACAAAGCCACCTCTTCATTGATGTGAATCCTAATAGATAACTTCTGTCATCTGCGATTTAGTTTCTCGAATATGATGCAATCCTAGTCCCAAGTATCTGAAGTTTGACAAATCAGCAGGTTGTACTGATTCCTGGATAGAACCATGAATGTCGCAGTTAAAGACAACTAAAATAAGGAGGAGAAAAATAAGAAATGTTATAATTTTTCTAGGGCTTTAAAGGGGAATTGAAGAAGGGGATAGGATAACTAACTAGGGTTTCACACTCCTAATTAGGGTTAGGTAGGGTTTCACACTCCTAAACTAGGGTTCTCTAGGTTTTCACACTCTAAAAGAGATTTGATAAAGGAATTTATCTCACTCGAATTTAAGAGTTTGGCAAATATGCATTGATTGATTGATTCATTAAATACTAGTACATGGGGGACTTTTATAGGCATTACAAAATTGTATTTCCAAATTACATCCGATGTGGTACTAAAATAAAAAGAAAACTAAACGACCAAAAATTACATAATAATAATACTCAAAACTGCTCCAGTCAAATAGAAGTGGCGTGTCTTCGTCTTTGTTGGTACACACACCATGTCTTCGTCTTGATGTCCGCATCAATACTTTTGTTTGCAAGAGGGTATATTGTATTCTATAATTGGACTAAGTTCTAATTCATGTTATATTGAACAACTTATTTTCTTTGATTCGAAAAAAGAATGATGGAAGACGTCAAAGCACCAATTGGGAAGGTAAGGGAAGCTGGGGCTTTTTGTTGCCTTTTCTTTTTTAGTTTAAGGTGGTCAATTGATTTTCAAAGGATTTATGGCAATATACCCTACTTTAACATTTTAACAAGAGTTTAGAGTCTTTAGACTAGTTGGTGAAATCTGCAAAAGGAGCTAATTTTAGGGATTTTGCACAAAAAAGCAGCCTACACAGTGATATGTTTGCAAACTAGGCAACATACGAAATAACAAGAAAATCTTCGTGCTCCGGGCATAACAATTTCCATGCCAAGCATTGTTCTGGTTATGGTACTTGGCTAAATGCTTTCCTCAAAACTAACAACTATTGATAACTCGGGATTTTCCTGTATACTCTATTATTGACTGAATCGAAGATATGTTTTACCAATCAACATGTCAAATTAAGTTCTATTGACTTTTTCAACCAACTTATTTCTCTATCAGTCAACACTGTGAGAAATTTGCACCCAGAGCTACCTGGCGTTGCTGAAAATCCCCTATCTGTGATTTTGTAATTAGCATATAGCCTGATCAGTAGAATTTGGTGGCACCTCTTTAATTCAACTCTTAATATATATTGCATGGCTTCCCTACCAGAAAATCAATCTTATTTGTGTTTATTCTTTCATCCAGCTTATGCTTCTAGCAGTTCATCTATGCCGGTAAATTTTGCACAATCAACCGCAATGCTCAAACTGCCAACCTGCAGTGTTCTAATTAATATGTGCTGATAGCTCTAGCACCAGAAATTGCATTCATCCTATTAGCTTCATCTCAACTTTGATAATGACCGTCACCTTTCCATTCTCTGCCAGCCCCTACCATGCTTTATATTGACTTAGCCAACCAACATTTAACAATAAAGCAAGCACTCTTGGGCACATCTATTTGAACCTGTCAGGGTTTTCTCCCTTAGCATATAAAGAAGAAAATGGTACAAATATATATATATATATATATATATATATATATATATATATATATATATATATATATATATAGAGAGAGAGAGAGAGAGAGAGAGAGAGAGAGAGAGAGAGAGAGATTAGGTTCCTTGGCTGTGTGTGTGTGTGTGTGTCAACACTTGCATCCATGCCCTACTCCAATTCCAACAGTTCGGCTCGGATCGTAGGGATCACCAGAATACTTCGCATCAATAGATAATGAAACGAAGTGGGCACAAGCAAGTCGAAAGAGGCAAGCAGGGAACTCAAAATGCATCCCGTTCGCCCGCACGTGTCTACCTGGCTTGCCGCTTTGCATGCAAGCGAAGCACTATTGGCGGCATTTAAGGGATCTGAGCAGTCAGTGCCCTCGATCAATACATATTCATCACTTAAAATACCAAATGATATCCTACTTTTGCCCTCACTCTTCCCCTTGAACCAAAATCAACAAGCACTGAGCTAAAGATCAAGTTTTCTTAATTTGATGTTAAAGAAATGCAGTATTGATAAGAACATTTTTTTCGAGAGGGAAACTGTACATATTAACATATATCAAGAGCTCTGGACCAGGCAGGGGCTTGGAACTGAGTTCAAAGTCCTACCACAAACATTATGCAGCACAACAGCTTGTTTGGTTCAGTCCGGGTCTATATGAGGCCTGCCTGCCAGCTTTAATCGTGCAAGTAACATAGATCTATCTTATCAGAAACAAGTTTTGGTATCATTCATCTCCAGATCTCTTAGGAAGTCAAGTCTGCATCACAACCCGCTTGTGGCTGTGCATCTCCAAGCCCAACCAATTACATACTCCAATATATGTTATTCTACTAAATAGAGATTGTAAATAGCACTTGTATTCTATACTGATGTAACAGGACTTAATTTTACTATTATTAGGATGCACATGCAAACAATCAGGTGAGCAAACAAAAAGATGCGAACACTGTACCAACAAGCCTAAGCCCACACATGCACAACCAGAGAGTCGTGTGGTTGTTGGAGGAAAGGAAAGGGCACATTCCACTGTCGAAGAGTTGGAATCGCATCATGCTTTAATCAACATATTAGGACTTCATCTAAGTTTACCTAACAAGAATATAACCAAGGAATCAAACCTCCAGTAGATGTAAATATCACTCTTTATTTCAAGACAAGAGATAAGAATATTATCCTGCAAGAACACGCATGGCAGAAATGATCGCTACTATTTTAATAAGAGAATATAGAGGGAAGAAAATGCTAAATCATCATATTAAAAAAAATTCTAGATTATGAAACTTGCAAAAGAAAAGGCACACAAAGAAGACTCATGTCTTATTTAGGAAAGAAATTATACTGAGATTTCAATTTTAAGAATTAAACAGCACATGTCAACTAATGTTGAAAGCAACTTGATATTAACAATCCACCCACCATTTAAAATTGCAACAAAATCAAAGAGAACTAGCAGGGAAATATGATTATGAAATATTAGAAGTCAGGAAAAAGCAACAGTAGTTTGGCAAGCTAGACTTGATGGAATTGCTTACCTTTGGTGCCAAAATTAGCATGGACTTCAGTGTCAGTTCACGAAGAAAAGCAGAAGTATCAGAAAAACCAGTGGCCACATGAGGAAAAACCTATAGGAAGGCGTCCATGAAGGAAATCAAGGGAAACAATCAATTGATAGAAAGTTCAAACTAAAGATAATATTCAAATCTGAAGATATATAATGAGTGGTTAAGTGACAGGCCTGAATGAAGTTCACTATAACTTACTTGTTCATCAACTATTTGGGCTGATAATGATTCTCCAAACTGATCTATGTGTTGCAGAAGGCCCACTCGAATTGCTCGATCATTAGAGGCAAAAAGTTTAACTATAGTTGGCAGTACCTAAAATAACACAAATATGTTAATATGCTTCACGGTACATGAATTCACAAGAGAGATTTGAAGGAACAGAAGATTTGGAGGAACACAGGTCAGTCTAATCAAAACTCAAGGATAAAATAGTTGAGCTCACTAAGAAAATAGAAGTGAGCACAGAGTAACCTTGATACTGAACTCCTCTGCTGAAAGCCAGGAGCCCATTTTCAACAATGCAGTCAATGCAGGAGCAGCAGCTGAACCGAATTCTAAGGCTGAACCTAACAGCGGAAGTAACTGCAATATATAAGAGTTATTACACATTTCTTTTTCAAAACATAGGTTGAAAATATTTTTCTGAAAAAGTATTATAAATTTCTTTGTACATATTTATGTACCTTTTCAACACAATTTGGCGGGGGAGTTGTTCCACTAAGTTCGGGAGCTTCCTGAAAAACGAGTCCTTCTCAACACTGTCTTTTAAATTCAGTATTTCCATAAACTGTATAGTTTCCACCAATTTATTGTGAAAATATTCTGCCAAAGTAGACTCGACATCAGCATGGGATGAAGACTCCAAACTAATAAAAGTTTCTAAAACAGAAGTCCAGGCGCATTTTAACCAAAAAAAAGTCACCAGAAAGGAAGACAGTTACATTGGCTAAATATGAAAGCTTCAATGCACGTAGTACTAATAACTACATGACCTATGTTTTATGAATTTGAAAGTAGAACTTGGGCAAAAGGATGTAGAATACCTTTAACCTAATCGCCTGCACTGTTATAAGATTTATACAGGACCCACACTAAATTCAAATAAAATATGGATACTATCATGAAAATGCCAGAGTACACCTTAATGCCAAGTTCCAGCTATGACAATGAGTCCACTAATTTGCTAAAAGTGTTAAATATGATTATAATCTATATGAATCAAAAGGTAAAACCCTTATTGGATCTTGAATTCTAATCATATTTGAACACTTCACCATCTTTTTCTTTTAATCAATGCGGGACCAAACCGTCTTTCCTTCTTGCCATGTTCCTCTTTAACCGCTTAAGTGGATTCTAGACATCAAATCCCAACAATCTCCACCTTGGCTCGATTCCAATTGCAACAGTCTCCATCGTAGTTCGAACCCGATCACACCCATTTTGAATCGCTTGTACTCCAAGCTCCACCTTAAACCTCATTTTGATCTCCATTACCTCGACTTCACCCTGAACCTACTCCCCTCTTCAACTCTAGTTCATTGTGTTTCACCCTGAGCCAATTATCAGGCTCTAGTACCTCTAGCCTTACTCCTCATTTTTCGGTTCCTAACTCAATCAAATCTTCACCCTGAGCCCACTAACAATTTTCATCAATCTCTCATAGCACCATGCACCCACAACTAAAGTCCAATCCATCTGTAGGTCTCATACCAATTTGTTACGACAATGAGTCCACTAATTTGATCGAAGTGTTAAATATGATTAAATCCACATGACCCAAAAAGGAAAACCCTATTGCAGTCTTGAATCTAATCATATTTGAACACTTAAATCATTTTTCTTTTAATCAATGTGGAACTAAACCATCTTTCCCTCTTCCTATGTTCATCCTTAATCGCTCAAGAAGATTCGAGACATCACATCCTAACATTTCCTGCCACCGTGTTCACTACCGGAAACAACTTACCCTCCCTTAATGAATAATAGATGAAAATAGGAAATTGTACCATATCTTTATCATATTCCCATCAATCGTGGAATAACAGAGTGATGCAATTGCAGCAAGATATTCTTAGGATCCCCAAGATCTTTTGCATCATCACACTTAGAACCAATGTGAGCAAAGGTTGATCCATCTCCAGATAAGCTTTTCAGCAGACCAATAATCCAGTTAATTGCCAAAAAAACCTCTTCAGACAACTCCCAGTTTCCTTGTGCCATTTAACCATCCCCAAAAGAGGCTTATCTCGCTAACGACGCAATCAAAAATTCAATATTGGAAATTGTTTCGACTCAACCAGTTATTTAACTTTTGTGGGAACTGGCAACTCATAAATATCATTTTAAAGGAAATATATGATCACCAGGTAAATATAGGAACCTTCCAATTCAAAGGAAAATTTGACTAGCACTGAGCACTTTGGAGCAGTCCGGCCTAGTCAAAAAAAGACCCAATCTCAAAGCTGAGAACATAAGCTACCTTCCTCCTCTACGAGATCCTCAGATCCTTCTCAACTGATGTTGCAAATTTGTTTAGCTCTCCATCCCATGGATTGTTTTGCAAACTGTTCTGAGAACTTGCAATCACCATTTACATGTGCTGGACAATAGCCAGCTGCTAAATACGTAGCGGTTTCCATGACCTAGGAGCAATCTTTAACACCAACAAAGTAGTGCCTCTGAGGGGCAGGCAGATCCCCTGCAACACGGACAGTAATATAAGTGTTCAATACTAAAAGTCTGAAATGATTAACTCTTCTATGATGATCAGCAGTGAGATAGGATAATTTAATCCAGTTGCTGTCATATTTTGGTTAACAAAGACTGAAACTCATTGGATAGTTAGAAAAAAGTTCTACCCAGCATCCAACGGATTAAGGTGTGATTTCAAGTCCACAAAACATTTATAAAGATTAACCGGCTAAGAAGCTGGTCAAGGAATCCCCTCACTTTTCTATCCTAAAAATTGCCAAGAGTAAAGGGCACAAATACAAGGAAGGCCCTCTAATATGCTTGAGATGGCATTTCTATAATCAAAGTACAATTCAAACATCTCACTTAGAATAATTTGCCTAGACAGCTAACTGGAACATCAGCGGACCAGAGAAGTTTTACTTAAATAGCGATTTAGCATATATCTCCTGTTTTTGAAAATTATATGTTTCTCCCAGTGTTTTGCTTATTTCTCTATGTAACCTTGTATTTTTTTTGAATTTTTAGCATATTGAACTAATTGTTAGCATATATGCCATTCCAGTAAACTACAGCCAAGTGGACCCAAATTAATAACTTTTTAGGAATTAAAGACCAGCTCTCTTTAACATTTGAACTCAAAAAGACAAAATTGCGTCTCCATTGGTCCAGATTAACACTATTTTCACTAAAAACTTTTTCCCTTTTATAAAACAAACCCCAGTTTCTTCCCTCTTGTTCTTTCCTGATCTCTTCGCAAGCAACATATTTCTCCTACGTGTCCCCTTTCTCCTCATCTATCTTCCATTTCTTGAACCAAGAAGCTTTGCCATCATAAGCTCGCTCGCATCATGTCCTTCATTCCTCTTTCCTTTATCTTTTCGTGCAAGTCACAAGCCTCTTTCACTTCTTCTAATCTTGTATATTTTCTCCCCTTTCGCCAAAAGTTCCTTATGTTTTTGCTTTCTTCAAGCACAGACACAATTAACTGTAAATCATCATCAGCTTGAACAGCTAGGGATGATGATTATGACGTGAATTGTTTAAATGAAGAGGCCGAGTTAATCATTTGAGACTTTAAAATGGAATTGAACTCGATATGGAATTTTTTTTTTCTATTAAGGCCATAAAACTAGAGGCTTCCTTTGCAAGTAAAAGCACTAAATATAGTGAAATGAACACCAAGGTTCGAGAACCCAGTTTCTGTTTCGGTTTCGGTCTCGTTCTCTTTCAGAATAATCGGTTTTGGATGGTTTCATTAGTTTCCTTATCAGTTTTAGTTTCAGTTTTGATTCCTTTTAAGATATAGACATATATTAATAGATCAAAATACAATAAAAATTTGTGTTAGATTTGAAATATTAGTGCTAAAGTTTATTAATATTGCATTATAATAGTTTTGAAGTATTTAAAAGAAGCAAGATTTCTCTTTATTTTATCGTGATTATATTATAAAAGGAGAATAGAAATGAGAATTTGCCCATTTGGTCTATCTTTGAACTAGCATTTCTTTTTTGCAAATTTAGGATTCTTCAAGGGTGTATATGCAAGTTATTTCATTTAGAATTTAAGTTTCAACACTTTGTGTCAGGTTTGGAAATCCGAAACCATATAATAAGTTAAATGGGTAGCAGGAACCCAAACCTGAAACCCATTTAACTTTCAACATGTTACTAAGTTTATGTCTTTTGGGTTTGGATTTGGAAATTACAACCAGTTCTCCTTTAAGTTCGGATCTCATAAGTGTCATGTATTGTCCTAAACCCTAATAGCAATGAGAGATAGAGTGGGTGGCGGCTGCAAGATCAGAGAGTTCAACAAGAAAGGTCAGATCTATCTCCCCTCTCTTTCTCCTTCCTTTGTTCTCTTTTTTTTCCCCTAATAAAGTTGGGATCTTTGAAGAATCAATCTATTTTTGACTTTGATTTCAAACAATAATGTTCAGGTTTCTTTCTATTTCCCTTGCTCTCCGTGGCTGGATGAGATTTTCTGTGACTCTTGAACCTTCTGAATTGGTTTCGGCTGAAACCAGTTTTTGACGCTTGTTTCAGCCTGGTCGAAACCCGTTGGAACTTCCAAAACATATTGGTTTCAGCTTAAACTTTGAACCATCAACCATGATGAAAACCTCTCAAGTAAAGATAACAGGGACCTTTGAATTTAATATTTAGTTTGGAATATTGAACTTGGAGTTTGAGAAACTTGACATTTGGTGTATTATCACCAAATAAATGCCCTCGCTCGAGGAGAACATGGTGGGAAGTTCGGTTTCTTTCTAGTCTTTTGCAACAAAAATGGGAAAGTGAAGGAACGAAGAGGATGATGTTGTATCTTCTCATTTTCTTTTTTCTATTTAACCTTTTTAAAACGACTTTAAGTTATCTAATTTAGCATCACTACAGGAATTTTTGTCAATTTGTTGTCATTAATAACATATGTTAATCAGTAATTAATGGAGGTTAATATTTGCAAAATTATTTGACAACACAAGGTTCTGCAGGAAAATTCTCAAAAAGCTAGGTGAAATATGCAATTCTTTAAAACATATAAATGATAAAATCCCTACATAATATTTAACTTCCATTCTATCATTAACAAAAAAAATTGTCCTTTCATTTCTCAAAAGAGTCATAATTAAGAAAGTGTTGCAATGCTAAAATAAAAAACTCCAAACTGTGGAAACTCGCAGAAAAAAGGACTTGCACTGAAACTTCATCAAAGTACTCTGCTTAACTTTAACTTCCCACAGCCCCCACCATGATGTACATGTGTGCATAGGACTGCAAGGCCCAGCTATAGAAACATAATAATATTAAAACTAATGCCTTCTTTTTCTACTTCATTCTCCCTCCATCTCTATCACCTCTCCTTCCCTTCTTTATGGATCTTACTTTTTCTTAAACAGTTTTGTTGTATGTCTAACAATATCCCCTCTACATCACCAAAGTTAAAGCACCTTAACAGAAGAAGAATCTACAATAACACTGCATGAAGATGCCAATCACACCTTCCCCCTCTAAACCCCCACCCCCAGCCAATAACATACACAACCAAAAGAAAACAAACCAACCAACAAAAACCCTGCAAATCAAATCCTTCATTTACGAATGTATTCCCCACATTGGCTCCCAGAGCAATGTCTTCTCAGCAAGAACATTTGGAGGAAGTGCTGAGTCTAGTACAAGATCTGGTGCAGAAGCATCATGCAGCATAAGGTTTGCAAACAAGTTTGGCAGAGAAAGGGGGTGTGCTGCAGCAAAGACCACCATCACTAGCTTCTTGATTAAGCAAAAGAAGTTTACTTTGTAATCCCGCTTTCCCTTGCATTATTATCTGTTGTTTGGCTAACTGGCTGATCCCAATTTGACCTAGTTTCAACCTGGTGAAGGAAACTTAGCACAAGCTTGCCCCCAATTGGACCTAGTTTGTTTGAAGGCAACTTATCGGGTCAGTTCGCCTGAAGCCAAGCTCCGGTGGTAAAGCGTTGGGAATCAGTTGTAAGAAGTCCTAGGTTCCATCCCAGGTTAAGGCTTTTGTTAAGGAAAATGAAAAGGAAAAGGAGGGGAAAAAACTATTCAACAAGCTTAGAATTTTTTATCAGGTTAAGCTTTGGATGGAAAAGTAGGATTAGATAGTCAAGATGTCCTGCTACAAGGAGATCACTGGGGTTCTTGCTTAAATTAAACAAATTTACTTTGTAATTCTTGCTATTGTTTTATTTGGAAACTAGTATTTGCAATCAGGCTGATCCTATATGGTCCTAGCTCCATCTATTCAAACCCGGCATAAAACAAGCTTAAGATTTCTGATCAGTTTAAGCATGGATAGAAAGGTAGGGTAAGTTATAGGGTCTGGTAGGGTTAGATGACTAGCAGGGTCAAGTTGTCAGAAAAATGGCACTCAAGTCGGACTTGGCTTGGTTTCAGCAAACCCAGAATCAACAGTCACAACCAAATCCATATTCACCATAAACTATTTTTCACAATATGTCATTCCATTACATATGTTGGCCATCCTACTCAAGCATTGAGTATCCTTAACTAAATTGTTCCCCTATGTACACACCATTCCTATCGCCTCATACATAAACAACATCTAATAAGATTTTTTTTTTTTGGGCAAAAAGGAAAAGAAACAACTTGGAAGCAAAATTCCAGTAGAACTTGTGTGTGCATGAATTGGATACACATCCATCTAATTATATGTCTTTGAATTGTAACATAGTCAATACACCTTGAATAATAATAATAACAACAAAAAGCAAAGAAACAAAAAAAAGCATTGGTTTTCATTAAGAATTTTGACTACAAATGGAATAAGCCTCATATGTGATGGTTTATATAAATTTAGAATTTGAATCCACAGTCAGGAACTGCATGACCAAAAGTTAAGGTCTATGGAATGGACATATCCTAGGACCAAGTGGTCATGAACTGGGACCAAGTGGTCATGAACTGACTGTTAGCACAATAATATCATTGGTTTGATATTTCCAATTCCTCTCAAGTTTGTTGATATGTTTTGAGATAACTAGATCATAATCAAAGATCAACTGGAACTGTATTTAACATTGCATGGATAAGAAAACTCAGAAACATATATTTTTTTTTTAGGATCAAAAGAGAACTATATCTCTCTCTCCACTGAGAGTGATTGGGCTCCAGTCATCCTGACAGCAACATTTTCTAACCTATAAAAAAAAAAAAATTAAGCAGCTGCACATATCACTTTATTTATGGAGTTATTAGCATGCATTAAAAGGATTCAAATTATCAACTGGCGGTCCGATTGGTGCACCTCCATTTGGATCTTCAGTAACTTGATAATTGTTTACACATCAATAATCAATATTACATAAAAATAATATCAAAATTATCACAAAAAATATATATCCACAAGATCCAACAGACTCAGGCAAACATTTGGATACAAGTGGATTTGGCGCCAGAAGAGAGTAACTTCTTGAGAAAGCATTCTACCAAGTGGAAAAACCATGCCATAAAGAAACTACAGGATTATACGAAAACAAACTGCTAATTTAATATATGAATGAGAAAGTGGACTTGCCGCTATTATCAATAAGCTTTGAAGGATTCATTCTGCGGGAGGGTGCCGAACTCAAGAGTCTTTGATAATCTGGAAGCAAAGACTTGACACAAGAAGGTAGTAATAACTTAGTTATTGGTAACAAGACGAGTAGTGATAACTTGCAAATATCAAATTTTCAAGATTGAGATGTGTTTCTCTTCCTAACATTTTAAGATATAAATTTACTAGACAATGAATGATTTGAAATGCAACTCTAAATTAGCTATTTAGCTTTCCTTTGTGCCTAGGAGATGAAGATGATTGCCAATAGACATCTTATCATCAAACTTTCTCATTTACACTCCTGCCAGAAGCAGAGGATTAGAGGGGTGGTTGCATAAGCTTAAGTTGCATGACCAAGAAAATTATGTAATCCTAAACCAACCGTCCATAAAAGTTCAATGGCAAGGCCTACCTAGCCTGTACTTGCATTGTCAAAGAATTTGGCACAAACTCATTTAAATGTTGTGTCAGATTGATAGCTGATTATAAACTCGGTCAATTCTTATGTGGAACTTTCTCAAGTTTGAATCGTAGTCAAAAGCCAACACAATTCTTATGGGGAGTCTTAGACCATGAGCAGATGATGGGTAGCTAGAATATTGACTATAAAATGCAGTAGACATATAGGATAGAAAAATTATCTTGAATAGTATCAATTCCCAGTAAAGAAAGTAGAAACATGATTGGTTAATTTCAAGTAAAAACCTTTGGAATAGCACCAGTGTTGCGCAACTCCTCAGTTTTGGCCAGCCTCATGCCAGAAAAAAGTTCATAAATCAAACATCCTGTAAAGAAAGTATGCAAGCAAGTTCCAGATTTAGTACTACGATGCCAATTGAGTAACATTTTCAGTCACTGCACAGAAAGACTACCACATAAACAGGGAATACCTTAAACAATGGCACATTACATTAAAAACCTCCAGTTTCGATCTGCTGAACTAAATGATGGTTTAAATCATCCTTATAGGATGCATTTCATGCTTTATTCAATGCATGCATGTAAAATAGTAGAAATCCATGTATCTATTGTTGCAGAATGACGATACTGAACCCATGATTTCAAAACAGCTAAGTATATGAAATGTCCTTAAGCTTCCAAATGCTAGATACACACATGATATATGTTCAACCAAAGACCATGAAGTGTATCATTCTTTTAAGATATCAGAAATATAATTCTCTTAAGAAACTACTGGTACCCAACAAGATAAGATTCACACCAATCAGATGTTTGCTCTTGTGCTAAACATGTAGATCGAACCAGCTCATGTCAATATTTGCCTAAAGAATACCACGCGTTACATTTTACAGGTGTCCCTGCAGCACAGTGGTAACATCTCATTGGGCAATGCAAGAGACTCCACTTGAACCCACTCACAACAATACTTTTCTAAACAGACACGCTTGATCCATTTTATTAATTTCTTCAGGGAACAATATTACAGGGATCCTCTTCAAAATATCCTTTCACCATCAAAAGAGAAAAAAAAAACCAAATAGAACAAAGAATAAACAACATCATGAGCCAGCATCAAATAACTCCAAGAAAAAATTAATCTAATCCAGTAAACAAAAAAAATGAAGGCTTACCCAAACCCCATGAATCAATTGCCCACGGAGGTGACTTCTTAACTGTTACCCAGTCTGACTTTAACAACTCCATTGGTTTGTATTGTGAGCTAATCAGCCATTCAAATTGCTGTAGCATGCAGGACAACCACAATTAAAAAATAATTAAAAAATAAAAATCACCCAATGTACATTTGCAGATATGACCCATTACAGAGAAAAATACTGATCAGTAATTCAAATCAACAAAGGAGCAGTATAGACTGAAAAGAGGTGGAAGGAAACAAGAATGTGAGATTCTATTTGGATGGGGAAACAAAATTTTGTTAAGAGGCCTGTGATGATATAACAAAGTTTATTGACCCCATCATTTATATAACAAAAAACTGTATAGGTTTGCAAACATGTTAAATATCATGAGAACTATAGAGCATCGTTACAGGATCATATTTTCCCATCAAAATGGATGATTCCAATGGATTCCCGAGTTAAGCATGCCATAAGAGTGGAAAACTATTTAGTTTTGCTTTTAGATCTTTCTTAAGCAAGCAGGAAATAAAAAGGTGGATTTACTTCAATTTTGTATTGGATATCAAGAATGGAGAGGAAATAGGTGAGAAGAGTTGTATCTGGGATTCCTTGCATACAATCATGTTTCAAGGACATTTTTTTTGCACAGGTAGAATGAACAGAAACAAAATTCAATGTAGGAACTTTTAAATGTGAAATGAAAACAAAGAGAAGGATTTTATCTCAGGGGTTCTTGTATGATAAATCATTGTAGACTAGGAAAGAAAAAAGAGGGAGCAAGATATGTTCACTATTGGGAACATGCAAGGGTGAGTCTTCTCGGAAAGGACTACATAAGGCAAGTGGTTCCACCAAGACCCTGCATTAGGTTTGAGCCTGGCACAACCTGATCTGATCAAAATGAGGTGCAATAGAATATGATCCCAAATTGACAAGGCTCCATAGAAATGTAGACCAAACAGTATAACCAGTTGTCAATCAATTGCTACATTGATGACAAATATCTATCCAGGAAAACAGCAGGCAAACAGGCTTGTTGTGCAGGTAGGCATCCCCCAATATTGGTCCCGCTGACTGAGGTCATCCAATCAAGCAAGCGGCCCACCAAAAATCTACTAGAATAAGCAAGGGACTATAGAGAGAACAGGAGGGGACAGATGAATAGAATTTACAAAAAGAAATGGAGTTCATTTATTATCCAGACTCCAGAATAAGTGATTGAAAAAATGTGGAGAAGTGGATGTAACTTTATAAACTCCATAAGAATTCTGACCTCATAAAACTGAGTGATTGATGTAATAAAAAAGAACTATTTTATTTATTTGTTATTATCTTATATCTGATTGATATTGCCAAATGATTGAGCATAAATATGTTGCTCAATTTACATTACATTCTATAATCTGCATGGAGTTTTCATATTATCAACTTTAAAAAAAATGGAAATTCTTCTTTCTCCACCTTATCCAATTCCTCTTATCAGAAATAAATGTTTATAGCAGATCAGACTTTGGAAGAAAATTTTGAAGAACACTTCAGATCAAAGCATGAAGGAGCAAGGAAACCTAATGTAAAGTTTACTAACATAATCGTATTTTGATCCTTGCACAAAGTGACAAGGTGAGGAAAGCAAATATAACCAAGGTGAATGACAAAGGAAATAAAGATAACCAAAATAAGAGAAGAAACAAGGCTGCAAGGTTGTTTGCTATGTTTTCCATCTTAATGAACATTTGAAGAGTGAAATTAGCATATGAAGGAGAACTATGAACTGAAAGCAATAAAGCAATAACAAAACAAGCCAATGATGAAATATGAACAACACTACAAAGAAGTTCGCCAAGAATGTAAGCAACTCATAGAGCATAAATAATGACATTGTTCCGCTCCAACATGGTGAGTTGTTAGGAGTCTAATCTGGAGAAACTCGTACAGCATAAATAATGAGATTGTCCTACTCCAGTGTGGTGGATGGTTAGAAGTCCAAACTAAACATTCAAATAAAGATGAATCAAGAATCTATAAAGATTAATTATGAAAGTCATGCTGGAGAAAATGCTTACCGCTTTATCAACAATATCTATCTTACCTACATATCTACCTATCTATCCACACACACGCACACCCCCCCCCCCAAAAAAAAACGCACACATACACACGAGCACGCACATACACATAGGGAAAAACGGAATCTACTTAGGGAAAACAGGATCTACAATGACCTTGTACATTGCTACCTGCAATGGGCACCATGTTGACAGTTGACCACCAGTGGGCCATCCTTTGGATAATCCGCTCCGTGTACATCCTGATACATTGGGTAGATGATCTCCAACCCGCACAAACATCCACTAATTAACGTGTATAGATCAAGATGTACAGAGTGGATCATCTAAAGGACGGCCCACCGGTGGTCAAGATGTCGCCCATTGTAGTTAGCAATCTACAAGTCCATTGTAGATCCCATTTTCCTATATAGAGACACACATCTACAAGTCCATTGTAGATCCCATTTTCCTATATGTGTGTGTGTGTGTGTATGTGTGTGTGTGTGTGTGTGTGTGTGTGTGTGTGTGTGTATGTGTGTGTGTGTGTGTGTGTGTGTGTGTGTGTATTATTTATGTATATATATTTATATATATGTATATATATGTATATGTATATGTATATATATTTGTGTGTGTGTGTGCGCATATGTATATATTTTGTGTGTGTGTGTGTGTGTGTGTGTGTGTGTGTGTAACCTAGTTTCTGGTACCAACATCAAACAATATTCAAAAATAATGGGAAACATTTTCTGTACTTGTAGGATATTGTATTATTTCTATCATGTCATCTTTTTCTGGCATTTTCATGATACTTGCTCAACTCTCATGTAAAACTCATGTGACACTGGTTTTTATTATTTTAGAAACTTTAGAAGAATTTTTTTTACTACTAATAGTAGAAAACTTTTGAAGAACCATTTAGATATAAGAAAATTCTTGAAAAATGTTACATTGTTTTTCAGTTCAATGAAGAATATGAACTGAGAGTGTATATAAAATCATATCATATTTACAAGATACATTTTCTCTAAAAGAGAAGAGTAATATTCAGGGAAAAAAAATTATGCTTTCCAACTTACATGGCGATTTTTTTCTTTATAATGCCTTTTTTTGCATTTAACTAAAAATTTCAAGCATGCTGGTGAATTGAAATTTCCAAGTTACCTTGAAGTTTTGCTGTATCTTTAATTTTGACATATATGAAACTAAGGATATTATATGCAGACATACATATGCATATACCATATGTGTTTCCCGTTTTCTTTTGGAACCATAAGTCCCAATTCCATTTCACATATCACTCTGTCCCATCCTGGTAACTGTGCGCTGTATTACTTGAAAAACTCCCTACAAAGCTCGCAAAATGCCTTAAGAAGAATGAAAGAAAATACTATTGTTGCCATCAGAAATTTCATAATATATTTTCTCGCTCATCTTGTACCTGGTACAGATATTGCTTTCAAAGATGTTATAAGACTATTCATACCAAACGCCAACTACCATACTAATAATATCAAGTATAAAATACCTTGAAGCAGTTTACTTCCAATTTACTATTTGCAAACATTATTTGAAAATTTAACTCATGCTCTTTAAAGCATAGATAAAACAAGCTATTTTGTGCAATATAAAATAAGAAAAATGCAACCACTCATTCAATCATAAAAAACTTACCAGCATGGGGCTACTAGAAGGATCATTATTTGCATTAAACTCTGATAAGACATCAAAGGCATGGAGTTTCCAGTCCAAGGTTTGAGTTACAACAACACTGGCCAAGCACACATTACCATGAACCTGAAAAGCCGAGGTAATAAGAAATAAGCATTCAGACACAAACTTTTGTTAGTATTTTTTTTTTTTTTTTGAGTTTCTTTCAGAATACTACTACAACAACAAAAAAAAATGCCACACTCAGACTATAGTATCCACTCAACAAAAAGGGCCTTGACAAAAATATATCTAGCATTCAGGGTATCCAGCCAACAGAAAACTCCGAAGCTCCATTCCTAAACAAATGGTACTTAGACCTCATTCCCTAGCCAGCCATGTGTAGTATTGTACCACAAATTTCAGTTCCAACTTTTCTACTAAAAGGTCATGAATTGGAAATCACTCTAAAAACGTGTGGATTCCCGTTCCTGAAATTACAAAAGGGTGACCTTCAGGATTGGAAGGAAACCACCACCCACATTAACAATTAATAACGCAGAATAAAGTACAATTTAGGAGTTTTCAAATGCATCCAACCTAAAGCTAGAACAGGAATTCAATGTATTTGAATGATCAAAATCTAACAAGCCAAAAACATGAATGGAATAGCATTCATGATTCTCAAGCCTGGGAATATGGAACCAACTCCATAGACCAACAGGTGGGTTGTACCTATACAAACCCCCAGAAATTGTTAACCTTTAAGTCTCATGTTACCACATAGCCAACCCTGTTTGGATTGGAAAAGGATTTAATATTTTTGCTGTTTTTTCTAATGATATGATGCAAATTTTAACATAGCAAATGTCAATTTCAAATAGAGGTTTCCATTTAAAATATTACTGAACTTATAGTATATTCAAGGTTTGGCAGTGTGGTTGATCACAGATCAATAAATAAACATCTTCAGTCTCCTCTTCTTTACTAGGGAAAAAAAATCCAAATATAATCTTTTTTCTTAAAGTTAGGCATGTCGGCTTCCAAATACATGTACAGAAGCTTTTTTGGCACCGATGTAATGCTAGACAAAAAGAGACTATTGATCTAATGAATGGTTTCAAATGGAAGACCATTAGACATTGCTCGATAGGTTCCAATTGACCAATAAGATGATACATAAAAAATTCAGTAGTATCAAAACTCATTATGCAAATTGAGTGAAATGTAAAATTCAAGGATGGAAGATCGTACAAGCTTGCAGTCATTATTTAGAAAGCTCACAGCTTTAGATATCTGGTGCAGTCCCCAGGCAAAGTATTCATCCCTGCATTAGAAATGCAGTCTATCACAAAAATTTGGAAACTTAAATTCGATCAAATATTGAAAATGAGTGGAAGTGACTGAAAAGCAATAACTAATTGAGCTTAGAGTTGATCAAACAGCTAATGTATTGCGTGTGATATGAGGAAAATCCTAACCATGTGCAATATTAAGTCTCAATACAGATTATGGCAATAAAGATGTCGGGTGTGAAATAATCATGAAGTGTATTTCCAAGTTAGCTTCTCAGTTCGCTAAACTTCTAGCAGTAGACACAATTATATTCCAAGGCAGAGGCTAATCTAAGGGCCTCTTAGTAACAGAGAATGGTAAAATACCCCGGATTCAGGAATTTCCAGATTGGACATCAGTTGGAGACTCTGATCAGATTTCAACATGGAATTTCATAATTAAGCATTAGTTATGCGAACCCAAACCCACCTGAATTTTCATTTCAGAATCCGCAACATGAATACCTATATAAGAGGAAAATGTCAAATCCAAGAATCCTGACGCACTTCCAAAAGCCGCACTCCCCTTGGATTCAGAAGATTTTTCTTTACAGAGGTATTGACCAGGCATTGCAGCTTCCTCTTCCTCAAACTCTCCTCCAACCACATAAGGTTCTCTTCTTTCCCTTCTTCATTCCTCCTCTCTTCCTCGTCCGATTTTCAACTTCCTTCAACACACTACATTATTCCCTTTAAACCCTAATTATAATATCCATGTTACACTTCATGTTCATATTCCCCTCCCCTTCAACCTCCAAGCTGTAAGCATAGACCAAAATCTCGATACCGCTGTGTGGAATCTCTCTCTGACCCTGACACAAGTGACCTTAAACCCTAATTCTAATCCCCATATTCCCCTTATGTTCATATTTCCCTCCCCTTCAACCTCCAATCTGTAAGCATAGCCCAGAAAATCTCGATACCGATCTCTGGAACCTCTCTCACTCTGGCACAAGTGTCCTTTGCTCCCGAAAAGTTTACATTAAACAAAACCCTAAAACCCAATTCTCTTGTTTCTTCTCTTTCCTTTTCATCTGACCATAACCATGAACCTAACTCCATTTTTTTGTGACAGATTCCAGCACCTTCTTATCAATTTCTTACTATTGATTCAAAATTACCCTAAATATCAAGGTTCACATTGTTCCTAATACACCCAATTCCTAAAATGATTGGTTAATTCCTTCTTTGTTAAAGCTGAATTGTGTTAATCTCACATCTATTTCAGATTTTTTCTGAGCAATTTAATTCAAATTTCTGGTTATAAACAAAGCATGTTGCCCCATAAAAGTGATTCCACATAATGTTTCATATTTGATCCACAATGGAACTGAAAGCAGAATTTCTATCTAAACAAACGATCATGATTCATTTTATTCGATCTTATTAGTCTGTGTTACTGAGAGTAGCATTTCTTTTGCATGCTTAGGGAACAAATGCCTTCTAGACAAAGGCCTTGAATGCCTAAATAAACTCTCATCTTATCCATAGAAGAATTTAATTGGCCACCTTTTCATCTAAAGGATCATAGGGAAAATATTGCAGAGGCTTCTGAATATGTCTTCATATTGCAACAAATGAATGGTACCTTATGTTTGTAAAGCATTATGTGCATGGTCATCTACACAGCTTCACTCAATTTCAAACAATATTTGGTATTATGATTTTCTAACCAAACTATTAATATTGGTCAAACAAAGAATTATTTTGACATATACGTGTGAGCATTCTACCCATAGTAGATACAAGTCACATTTCATAGACACATAGTTTGGACCCTTCACGTTTTAACTCTTTTATTACTTTATTTCTTTTTTATGCCATGCCAATCTTTGTGTTTTAATTTACTGTTTCTAATTTACCTACAGACTCCACAAAGAAAAGTGTAGCATGCCCATATGACAAGACTAGTCACCCTATAAGTATCAAAAGAGACCCCTCTTTGTGATACTTGTTGGCTCAAAGGCCCATCACTCTAGTTTTGATGATGATTAACTCATGGAGTTATAGTACTAATGATCTTTTGTTTATTTAGTTTCAGATATTCAATCAAGATCTTAATAGGTGTTTTGAAGCTAGCACGTGTTGATTCAAGAGCTCGTACATCAAGATCGCATCAAGTACTCAAAGAGGAGTTTAACTAATGGATCAAGTTTTGGACCAAGTGAAGATGAAGAAGAAGATTTTCAAGATAAGCTTTTCAAGACTTGAGTCAAGTTTATAAGTTTTAAGATTTTGTGTTTTAGATAAATGAAAAGGATAGATTAGTTGTGAATTGCTCAAGCTCATTTACACCCACACATAATATTTCAAAACATTTCATGTTAAATAATTTGTTTTAAAAAATATAGTTTTGGTTTTGAGTTTCAAAAAAAATATATCTTGGGGTTTCATGAATAGATTTCATCAAAACAAGTTTACATAGTTTATATGTATATTGGATTCCATCCATATACACTATTGCTTCATAATGTTTAGAAAAACTTATTTTGATGTTTCTAGTTTAAGTTTTATTAAAGTCCAAACTTATTTTTCATGTGTTTAAGTTTTGTTAAAGTCAAAACTTATTTTAAAGCTTATTGTCAAAAACAAGTGTATTTCATCATATATGTGTATTGGGACATTCCATACACACTATGCTTCAAATGTATTTAAATATCTTGTTTTTGTATTTGAATAAGTTTTGAAAAAAATCAGTTTTCAAATTCAAAGTTTGTTTTAGAAAAATACGATTTTTTGTTTAAGCCTTAATTTCTATACCTCAAAAATAGTTCAACTTGTTTGCAATATGTGTTGATTTTTAATCACACATATTTGTACTTCAAAATATTTCAATGAACTTATTTTTGTGAAATTTATGAGATTTAACAGAATTTTTATGAGTTTTCAAAGTCAAATTTTCAATACCTTAAAACCCTGATTTTGGGCTTCTGGCGGTCGACCAACCGGTCAACCGAACCAGGGCTCGGTCGACCGACTGGTCGACCGATGTGCACAGAACGTGCACAAGCCCTTGGCTTGAGGGCCGGTCGACCGGACGAGTAACCGATCCAGAGAGGCTACTCTCTGGATCCGGCCCCGATCGACCGAGCGGTCGACCGACCAGAGGCATGCTCCCCGTTCTGACCACGGGGGCGACCGAGCGGCCGGCCGATAGGTCAATGACCTGGGTGCGGTCGACCGAGCGATCGACCGGCAACTCCAACGTTCTGAAATATGACTGTTGGTCGGTGAACCAACTGGTCGACCGACAGGTCATCTGGCCTAGGTATTAGTCCCAACGGCTAGTTTTTTGTAACTCTATAAAAGGGTGCTGTTTTGGCCAGTTTTGTATAAGATTTTGCAGAAATTTTAGCGCCAATTTTTCCTACCTCTCTTAGAGTTTTTCTCCACATGTTTTTGGGTTAAAACTTTCATATCAAAAGGAGAGTTTTACAGTGTTTTTCTTGAGTTTTCAAAGAAGTTTTTCTTGAGTTTTTCCACCACAATTCTATCTAATTTTCTCACACAAACTTGAGCCTTTCATTACTACATCTATCCTCTAAGGATCATTTGCTATGAGAGTGTATTTGGTGATCAAACTGTAGAGATCACCAACTGTTCATCTTTGTATTTGAGAAGGCGAACTTACGGGTTCGTGTTGCGAAGAGTTCTTGAGGGAGCTCGGTGTAGAGGTGCGGCCTCGGCAAGTTAGTGTGCTTGCGTGTGTTGTTTTTGTGGGAACAAATGAGAGACTTGCAAGTCCAAGAGTTCTTGAGGGAGCTCGTTGTAGGTGTTGCAACACCGAGTGATCTTGCAGCATCGTTTTTAGTGGAAATCCTTCATAGTGTTGAAGGCGGGGACGTAGAGCAAGTGTGCTCGAACCTCGAAACAAATCTCCCGTATTTTGATTGCTTATCTCTCTCTCACTTGTGTTTTATATCTTGCATGCTATTATTATTTATATCTTTTACATGCTTGAGCAGTGATAAAAAAAACGCGTTACGTAACGCGTTATAACGCGTTACGGTAACTAACGCGAGGGACCCGTTACGAAACCGGAGTAAAAAACGCAAAATCCTATAACCTAAGTTTTTTACATCGTAACGTACGTTACGTTACGTTAATTACTTAACGCACAGTAACGTACGTTACTGTGCAATCCAATTCTTAATAAAGGGCGCGCGCGATCGTTCTGATTAGGGCACGATCAATCGAACCGAACCCAAAAAAAAAAGGAGAAGAGGGAAGAAGCTCTCGCCGTCGCCGATCCCTGCCGCCGTCGATTCCCTGTCGCCGTCGCCGTCTACCTAGTGCCGGAGGTACTTGCGCCTTGAAGAAAGAAGAAGAAGAAGACGTACCTGCCTTGTGACCGCCGGCGGTGAGTCGTCATCCTCGTCTAGCCCTCCGATCTCTCTCTCTCAGCTCTCTCACCTGATCTCTCAGTCCCGATCTCTCTCTCTTTCAGCTCTCCCCCCTCCCGATCATCTCTCTCTCTCTCAGCTCTCCCCCTCCCCATCTCTCCTGTCTCTCTCTCTCTGCTCTCTGGTTCTCTCTC